>VXBC01012154.1:439147-555908 GCA_013399945.1 Ploceus nigricollis
AAAGTGGCCATGGTTTTGTCCCAAGGGAAGATAAAAGTGTTTTGTGAGGAAGGGGAAGCAGAGGTGGGAGGAATGTGCACGGATGGAAAAGTTTTGGAAGAGAAGTAGCGAGAAGCAAATCATCATGAAATCATCTGGTTCTGAATGAACTTATTTTCTTGTCCTAAAATCAGTTTTTATCACATTTAATTTGTTGTCAGCCAAAAGCAGTGATATGCAAAAGCAAAACTACTGAGCTTTTTTGGCCAAATATCAAAATCAAAGCTGAAAACATTTAGTCTTGCACCAAACCAAACCTTCTGTGAAAGTGTTGCTGGGAGAGACTTGTCAAAACTCCTCTGAATTATGCTGAAAATAAAATAAATGCAGTGAAAAAAATGCAGACTAACTGGAGACTCCAAGTTAAGTTCCCTGTGACTGCACAGCTTGGTACCCCCTCACTCCTGAGGGAGGATCTCTAGAAAACAGTTGATTCACTTTGTCCCTAAATGTAGTTGATGCCCACTGGAGGATTTTCTTCCCAAAAGGTCAGTGCTTGAGTTATTTATCACTCTGCTCTGATATTTACCTCCTGCATTTTGAAAGCTGGATCCAGAAATGAAAAAAACAGGAAGATGGATAGAGATGTCATGAAAGCTGATGCTGTTCCTTTAGTTATACATTAAGGAGCTTTCATAGCCAACTGCTGAAAAATGTTGGCAACTGGCTGAGAAAAACTCCCGTTGCACAAAAATGGAGAACAACTCTCCTTCCCCTGAAGTGGTCTGGTGTGATAAAACTGTATTTATTTGAAATCAAGCGTGACTTTGGAGACAGAACTGTCTATTGATTTATTTCTCTGCTTCTGTTTCCCTATGGGAAATGTGCAAATGTGTGAGCAGAAAGTGTGAAGAGCAGGGGCAGTGCTCCAGCACTGTGAACAAAATGTGGAGAGTCTGAAATGTGCTACAAGGAAGACTCAAAGGGGAGAAGAATTGTGTTTGTTGCCAGTGAGTGATGCTCAGATCTAACACCAGGTTCAGTTGGGAAAAACACCATGAACAGCAGGTGGACAGTCCTGTTCAGTTTATATGAAGAGTTTTTGAACACCACTGTGTTTTGAAGTGTTTCAACCACAGCTTATCAGTAAAACTAAATGTACATTTCAGCTGCGGAGATGGTCATCTGTATCTGTATGTAATATGAAAATAAATATACTAAACTCTGTCTACCTAAGCCTGGTCCATGCTCCAGAAAACCTCGTGCTCCTTGTTTCTCCCTCTGATTCCATGTGAGCAGCAGAAGATGGACATTCCCCAAATGTTCAGCCAGCACCAAGTGCAGGACACCAAGAACTCATTCCAAGTCACAGTCTTAAAAAAAAAAAAAAAACATATTTCAGCTGGTATATTTGCACAAAACCAGCACAAATCCCCATGGGCCTTGAAGAATGGCATCCAAGAATTCTGCACCACTGCTCCTACAGAGGAGGAGGTTATAAACTGGGCAGCACAGCTGTCATAGCCAGGGGAGGGTCCCAAAGAAGAAATTGCTCCTTCCCAGCCTCTGGAACAGCCAGGCCTGCTCTCCCTCTCTGTTTTCCCACAGTTGTCTCATTTCCTCTGCTTTCATTATGACACTTGTTAGTATTTTCCCCACTGAGGTTTCTTTTTCTACAAACTAGCAAATTGCTGAGCTGTGGCATTTCCATTTCAAATGGATATTAATGTAAGGAGAAATATGGTAATGAAAGCAGAATGAACAAGAAATCAAACAAGCTCTTGCAAGGATTAAAATTGGAGTTTAGAATTTGGTCCAAGTCAATGCAATGATGGCAAATGTCCTTCAGAGTGAGCTGGGGGTGAAAAGAGTTCACAAAGAAACTGCAGAAAATGGCCCAATCTGGCCCCTGCAGGTTTCCTCTCCTGGGAAAAACACACTTTTGAGGTTGTTAGGGCAGGTCACCATGCACCAGAAGACAGTGAACGTCTTGTGCACGATTCCCTGACTCTGAAAAAGGAATTTGCCATGTACAAAATGGACCATAATGAAAGAACATCTCCAGGAGAGTCAAAGGTTGTTGATTTTCCTCAGCATTTCTTTCCAGTTACATTCTGGGTAGTCAACAGCCTGCCTTGGTCATACCCAGACAGAGCTAAGCTCATTTGCTACCAGCAGAAGACTTTCTTTTACCATCTAGACTTTGGGAAATCCTGAAAAGCTGTAGCTGATATTTTAAAGGCAAATTATCTTAAATCCACTTAATTTTTAAAGAAAGATTAATTTTGGGTGTATGGGAGCTGTTGGAATAATTTGCTTCCCACTAGGATAGCTAATTCATGAATAAAATACTGATGTTCTTATTGTAAAATCCCAAATAACTTTTTTCTTGCATCCTCAGCTTACACTATTTTATGAAATGCAGCAAGTTCCTTCTCAGAGGAGCAGGATTTTGTTTGATTTTTTGGCTAGATGTGGGTCTTCCAGAAGACCCTTTGACTCAGATGTCCACAACATGATCTCCATCAGAGGAAAATCGCATTCCTTTTTCTATGACAAATGAGGGGGGAAAAAGCTATGCTAAAATCAATTTATCAGACCTACTTCAGTCATCTACTTTAGGTGTTTTACAGGTAGTTTTTATGCATAACTTCTGCAGCTGAAAAACACAGCCAGGCAACAAGGCACAAGTCACCTTGGAGTGCTGTGTGCTCTTTGTTGCAGAGCAGGTATGTTTATCAGACCCTTTCAATCTGTTTCATTTTTTCAGAACCCAAGAGACTCCCTTAGAAACGACTCAGTAGGAAAATCATGCTTCAAATGAGCAAAGCAAATGGCTCACAGCTAAATCACCACTAAACAGAGAGAAAACAGCACCCTCAGGGGCTCACCTACCACTTTGTTCATTGCTCTGGGGCTGGTGCCTCTGGGACACCTGGGCTACACTCAGAAGGCAGAGAAATTCCAACAAAGCTCTAGCATGTGGAGAATTTGCAGCATTTGTTTGCAACCCTGCAGTTTTCTTTCCTTTACTTCTTTGGAGATGACAAGGGCAGGGAAGAGTTCTGTCCTGCCAGAGAATGTGCCAAACAGCTGCCTGAACTCAATGGAAAGTCTCCAAAAAGAAGTTTTTTCGTGCTGCTGTTGACTGCAGTGCAGGTGGGGTGGGCAGCACAGAGCAACTGCAGCAAAAAGGTACAAGAGTCACAGTTTAAAAGAGTCACAGTTTTGGGAAACAGAAAATCTCACCAGACTGTGAGGAAGGAAACAAAGCATGAACACAGGAACCTGGAGGTATCTTTAACCATGTTTATTTAGCCATGTACAGACTGGGGTTTGTTAGCTGGCTTGGTGTTAGGGAAATCCTGCATGAAGAGGGGTTTTTTTGAGTGTGAACAAACCTGGTTAGCACCACAAAACTCAGCTTCCCCTCAGCCCTGCAGCACTGTTTCCTCCCAGCTCAGGTTACCTGCTCCTGCAGAAAAACAAACCACAGAAACAGCAGCAGGTATAAATTTCCATTTCAGTAGCACTGGCAGGCCCCTCCATTGGAGCTGAGACACAGCAAGCTCTTAGCTCAAAATGATGCAAACCAGTTTGTGTTCCTGCACGTAACAAAGATGAACAGCAGTTGACACTGGCCCAGATACATCTGCTTTGGTTATGCATCCCAGTCCCAAGATGAGGGACTGAGTCATGTGGAGCTGGCTCTCTGTGCTTATAACACTAAATAGTCCCAAAGCTGGGGCTCACATGGCAGCCTAGCAAATCCCAGCAAACCCACTGCACTCCTCCAAGAGGCAGCAAGGACTGCCAGACATGATTCAGCCTCAGCACAGCCCAATTTTCGTGTGTCTCTTGTATTAACAGCAAGGAACACTCATATAAGTGTTAGTCTCAGCCTGGTTCCTTCCGGTCTCATTTCATTCCCTATCTTCCCTCCCAGGAGGAACAGGTATATTGAAAATCATCTCTTTCCCCCCATCCATCCAGTCCTTTTTGCTGCTAAGAAATTCCACTGAGAACTGAATCTTTTCTCTGCAACTTTATTTGCCAGCTGTAGGGTTTTCACACCGTTATTTGTATTCCAGTCCCGATTTCAATTACCTGGCTAACCTTTTCAATTTTCACAGAGAGTGAGAATCAGAAAACAGCAGGTCCTTTATTACAGCTCACACTGGCGGGGAATTCTTCCCCCCCCTTGCCTCCCCCATGTTTGCTGGAAAGCTCTGTCAAATTCAAACAAACTCATTGATAATGACTTGTCTATTTGCTTATGCTTTGCTGGCTGTTAAATATTCTGGTCCTTTCTGTGGACCTCTCTTCCATCCTCCTTTTGGCTTGAACATATTATACTTTACACCATTTCTAAAAGCCAAGGAGAAGCAATCTTAAGCCTTCACCCTGATGCTTGACTCCAGTGGGAATTCTCAGCAGGGTCAAGCACTGGAGGAGTTCAAAGCCTCGTGCTTTGAGCAGGGCTGTTTGCTGATCTTTGATAAGCAAGACGTGGTGGTGGCCAGGCCTTGTGTCCATATCTCAGAGCACTTCCCAGTGGAGGCTCAGGGCATTGGGGGGTTCCCACAAACAAGGGACACCACTCTGCTGAGCCCAAAGCCACTGCTCTGCCACTGAATTGTACTGGCCACAGCTGTCACCCTTTCTGCCTTTCTCAATTCTCCAAGTCACACCCCTCCTCTTAGTTCCTTTATTATTCTGAACGCTTGATCTAGGAGCCACTTCCATGCCTGTGCTCTCTCTGCCCCATCACTCAGCCATTCAGATCCTAAAAATGGTTTTATTTGATTGGGGAAGGGAGAGGATTTAATGCAAAAGACCTGTTCCTTAGCAACACCTTCCCATCTTTCTTCTTTTGTTATTTCCACCTCATTATTTTTGCCCATGTTCAACTCCAAATTAGCTTAATTACAGAGAGATTTCATATCTCTCTGAACCAGAAGGGGCACTTGTAAAACATCCCTCCAGTCAATAGTAAATGAGGGCCTTGGCCTATGCTAAGCAGGCTTTGGGAAAGGCAGCTCAGCTGTGCCTGCCCTGCTCCCTCCAGAGACCTCTCCCAGTTGCTCCCAGCTCCTGCTGTTCCTTTTCAGTGAGGCACTTCATCTCTCCATTTTGCAGCCTGTCCAAGTTTACCCCAACCCCTGAGCCCCACAACAGACATCAGTATAAATCACCAGGTGAATGCTTCTCTTACTCAGATGTCAAGGGCACTGCAACCTTTCCACCTCCCCTTTCCAGAGTCTGACAGGGGACAAGTGCCTCAGTTCAAAGTCTGTGATTGGAATCTGTCCTGAGTACAAATCTGAGCTAAATCTGAGCCTTATTGAGTCTGAATATCAGATGTACTCAGTCTAGGATGACCTCTGATTACCTACACAAAGGTCAAAGATCTCTCTTGGTTAATGCAGCCCTGGGTGCCCAAAATTCATACACCAGTGACAGCTCTTCCCTTGAACATCCCCTCAGAGATAAAAATGCAACAACTGAACTAGATCCAGGGCAGCCCCTCATACCATATCTTGTCCTTACCAGGTTCCTCACCTGCTCACAGATAAATAAGCATTGCTGCATTGCTGTGTCTTACCATTCACAGAAGTTCTCCACTGGCAGAGGAAATATCTTCTTCCTTCTGTTGGAGCTCTAGTAGCTATCAGCCAGCCAGGACACCTCTTCCTAAATCCACCAAGTGACTCCCCACTGGTAGAAGCTGGGTGCTGCACTAAGGATGATGAGAGATGTGTATTCACACAATGAGGAGAGTGTTGTTAGAGAGAGCCACCAACAGAACCGTGGTGAGGACACATGAAACACAAGGAAAGCAAGGAAACCCTCTACAAAGACTTAAGGGGAACCAAACTCCCACCAGCAATAAAAAAGGGAAGGCTCTGTGCCAATTTTAGAGGAGTCAGAGAGCAGTAATTCCACCATTAGAAGAGGATGTAGGGTTGGTTTCTGGAAAGGAAGGAAAGCCTGAGTGATGATGCAGGTGGTTCCTCCTCATTCAGGTGAGCTCCCAGCAGCTTGTCACCCTGGGAAGCAGAACCACAGGTTAAATTGGGATGAGTTTCCCCCCTCACCCTGCAGAGGTGGAGCTGTAAATCATGCAGTATCCTGGGATTAATTACCTCAAAGGCAGGCAGCAGAATTTCATTTGCACAGTGAAATTCACTCTGCCCCAAAAGTTTCAGGTTCTTCTTTCTCTTTTGCCCCTTTCTTTCTCACCACTTTGGCCTGCAGTGAGAGAAGCCATAGGTAGGATATTGCCTTCCTATTTAATGAGAACATTTTCAGAATTTCCCACCTCAGTTGAACCACATCACATTTACCAGCTCAGCAGGAGACTGTCCCCAACGTCTGTGCTTATGCTGGAAAGGTCTGAAGAAGGCAAGGAGCAAATATCTGCCCTGAAAACTGAACGTGTGTCCTCTAAAGAGCATTTGTACACATCTTCCCCAGACTACAGCCCAACCACACTAGTCAGTGCCACTGGAGGTCAGTCTTGTGCCAGGGAAGCCTGTGGGACTGAGCACTGGGGTGCCCTGATTGCCAGCCCTGTGAGCAGAGCCTGCATTTGTGGACACCCCAAGAGAAAGCCTGTTCCAGCTCCCCCAGTGTTGATTTATGATGTAGACATTCTTAATTTCTTTTTTCCTCAAAACTGCTTAGTGGTCTGTTGCTGGATAAGCTCAGCACAAGATTCACGTGTGCTCAGTCAGGCCAGGCTCACAGAGAGCCAGGCTGCTCCTCAGGCCCAGCCAGTGCAGGCACAGATGGTGAGCCAGGCTTGGACTCCTCATCCAAGCCGACTTAGAAAATACCCTTGTTCTGGGACAATCCTCAGTCTTTTGTTTCACAGGCCATGGCAGAATAATTATATACAAGTTGCAAGCTCTGGATGAGAAACCAGGATATTGATTCATGACCAAAACAAGTACAAGCTCAGATATAGTTAATTCAGTTCCATATTCCTTGTCAGTGCCTATAATAAAGAATTCCTACACAGAATCCCATTCAAAGAGTCACTTCCTCCTTCCATAAGATCCTCCAAGAAGGGCTCAACAAATATTTAATTTGAGACAAAAACTTTCAGCTAAACATTTTGGTAAAACAGATTATCTGTGTTTCTACCTGTGCTTCTACTACAGGATCCCACAGGTGCCAGTGCAAACCCAGCTCTGGCTGGCCAAGTGAAGTCAGCTCTTGGTAACTCTTATGCCTGTAGAAAAAATCTTCATCAGTATGGTCTGAATAGAAAATGGAGACTGAAATGCTCAGTTGAGATATACTCAAGTTACTATCCTACATATATTCCTTATTTTACCTTCAGGGTGACTTAATTTTTCTCTCTAGATCAAGGATGGCAGAGCTGTTCTCTGCCCTGTCTCCAGCCAAGCCACATCTGGAGTGCAGGGTACATCATCCACACTCATTCATTGAATCTCAAGTCTGAAATGAGAGCCAGCATTGCACAAACCCTCTGCTGGCCCCTGCTACAAACAGCCTTAAGCACAGACTTCTTCTGCTCTGCTGTAATCATTAAAGAGCCATTTCTTTTCTGCTATTTTTCCAGCATAGCAATAGAAATATTGATTTCCACCACTGGCTTCTTTCCTGTGAATGATCAGTTATCCTTTGGTGTTAAACAAACTGCAATTATGCATTTTAAATAACCAGAGAATCACGAGGGTCCAGGTACCTTCTGCTCTCTTACCTCTTATTCCCATTAGCATTCCTGTCTGCACGGCCTTGGGCACGCCACATCTTTCCAGGGAGTGAAAAGCATCCATCCCTCTGACCCACACTCACCTCCTGCCTCAAGGAACAGCAAAATTCTTCCTGAACCCAGGCAGCTCTCAAGAGGGACTGGAGCAGACAGAAAAAAGGAGACAGGGTTGGGTGACTGCAATAACTCAGTGATTGTGGCTCCCCATAACTAGGAAAGAAAACCCACAGCGTGGCCACGGCACTGGGATCACTACTGGGAAGATGTGTCCCTTAGCAGCCAGGACCTTGGCAGCCCCTTGGTGACACAGACAGCCAGAGACAGGCAGAGACAGGCAGAGACAGGCAGAACCCAGGCAGGCAATGGGAAAGGACAGAGGCAAGAAGATTATGAACTCTGGCAGAGCCCATCAGGTGTCCTCGCAGAGCTGCCACCTCGCTGGGTGCTGGAAGGTGTGTCAGGAGAGTGGGGTGCACTGCTGTCAGGGTCATCCACAGTGGCAAATTCCACACCAAGGAGCTCAGGCTGAGGGGAGATTCACATCCTTTGCCTTGCAGATTCATCACCTTTGCATGCAGAGCTGAAACAACCTTAGTGAGGAGCAGAGCACAAGCCTCTGTCATTCTGCCTGCAGTATTCACCACTAGAGCTCTTCCTTCCTCTCACAAACCACGTTTTCATTCCTTTTTGGCTTCTTTTTTTTTTGTTTTGGTGGTGGATTTTCCTCCCTCTCACTTTATTTGCTGCAACATGACAGGTTTTCACCTGGATGGCTCCTTACCACTTTCTTATGGGGTATTTATTTTCTTGTGGATATTTTATACCTTCACAGATGGGTCAGAACCATCCACCACTGTCAATAAGCCACAGTAGCTAAACCCTTGTTTACTGCCAGGCTGGGCCAACTGTGGAATATAAGTGTGCTAAGGACAAAAGGGTTGAACCAGGGATATATTGAGCTCATATTTAAAGAGGGACTGGGAGGAAATTAAGAGTTCAGAAAGTATCTGGGTAAAAAACAGCTGCATGGAAGCTGCAGGTCTCTCTGAGCAGGACCCAACTTAATACATTTTGCCTCATTTACTCCATTGATCTGCCCAGCACGTTTTGGAGTGTTTCTCAGCCTTCCTAAGACCACATCTCTCTTTCTCTCTCTTTCTCTGCCCTTGCTCTCCAGAGCTGCAGGCTGAGTCCTGTCCATGACCCAGTGAGGAACTTCTGCCCTTGGCATCACTGGATAAAAAAATCCCTTTGTTGAAACACTCAGGGGTTCTGGTGCATCACTCTTCAGTGGTGCTTTGAGGGAAATAGTGCTTGTTTTAGAAATGCTAAAACAAAAAGGCTTATGGATGCTGAGGGGTTTTTGTTAGTTTGACTCTGGCAGAAGCAGCTTTTCGATCCATTTATCAAGCTGCCTGCAGCTGCCATTTCAAGGCTGATGAAGACATAATAAACAGTAAGCCAAAAAAAGTCATTTGAAAGGTGCACCCAGAGCAGCTTAATAAATAAAAGATCAGGGGCAGGGTGGGAAGAGAATGAAAAATCTGTGCAAGTTTTGACTTTCCTCTGCTGTCCATTTTATAGCATAAATTTAAATAAATGAACGGTGAAGGTTGGTGGAATCACTCTTTCATTCTTAAATACCCTCTCTAAAAATTTCTACTTGTGAATTCATTGTTCTACAATGTCTTGCTGGCTCATGTTTTGCCAGCTACCCTCCAAACTGGCACTCCAAAATGTTTAAGGATATCCATCAGACTCTGCAGAACCCAGAGCTCCTGATGGATGAAAGCTTTGTGGAATCTCCAGTGCAATAAAACTCAACACTGCTAAGCAGCTGGATGCCAGCGAGCTCAGGTGATCCCAAATTTTATACTGTTCCCTTCCCACTGCTTATACAGAGGTGACCTTGGAGTTTGCACCGAGCTTTAATGTCCCACAGAGGAGACTTTGCTCCTGCAGAGATCCCTGGAGGTCCCAGTCCTGCATCAGCTGTCAGTTGTTTCTCTGGGTACAAGGACAGCTTTGCTCACTTTGGGATTGTCATTTGCCATGCTCTCTTCTCCATTTGGATTCATGGATATCAGGCAAGCTGGGAGCCTTCTCAGGCCCTTGCAGGGTATTCTGCCCATTGCTCTCTGGCTTATGGCAATGCAGTTATCGCACATCTTCCTGGTGCATTTTGGTTATCAAGGCCTGATGGACATTCAGGCTGGAAGTCCAGGTTTGCATTTCAACATTCTTCTTCCAGAAGTTGCCACCTGGTTTCTTTGAATTGCAGGAACTTTTCTCCAGGTCTGATTCCTCCCTCAGAAGTTGGGGTCAAGGCTCATGGACTTCAGTAGATATCACAAAGGTCCTGTGAGCAACAGAGAGAACAAAGAGAGAGTTGCAGACAACAAAAAATATTAACAGGTGAAATATGGTGAATGAATCAGAGGAAAGCGAGGAGAAAAAGACAATCCCAGAGGAACAGAGAGAAGGATGGAAAAGGAAAGAGAGAAAAATAATTTTAAAAAAAAGAAATTATTAAAGAACTGAAATGAGAGTAAGGATGAAAGAAGAGAGAAGAAGGGGAAGTAGAAGGAAAGGTGAAGACAGAAAAAAGGCCCAATAATATGCATAAAGAAAAATATCTGCTGGTTTCCATTTTTCATTAATGCTTCACCAGATGGAGACGGTATCAACAATAATAGAACCTCTGAGCTGCAGACAATAGGTGAAATAATTCAAGCACCACTTTCAGATTAAAAAACAGTGAAGAGAGTTTGATTTATTTCCCAGTTTTTCTTTTCTTTCTCTATATATAGAAAATAACCTCATCCACTTACTCAAGTTCTGTGGCTCATCACCACAAAAATATAAATAAAAGAATGAAACCACCCTTCAGCACAGACAGAAAATAAATCAGAGGCCTCGATGCATTTTCATTGTTGCAGCTGGGTCCTGTCTTCACATTTATTTATCTTTAAATTTCTCCTTGCACTCCAGAGACCATATCCCATAAAATGCCGGGTTAACAAGTTAACCATGAATAATTCATGAGATAATTATAAAACATTTACACCAGAACATTATTATCTTGCAACTAAAAAAACCCCAAATACTTAATGTCCTCCAACATTAATGGTAAACCTCTTGTGACTGCAGTGTTCTTTATCACTAAAATTAAATGGAAATAATCTTAGATTTGCTTTCTTGCTGACTAGCAGAGAATCACAGGGAAAAAAACACCCCCAGGTGATATGGAAACAAAAATACATAAATACATACACATATTTCTCTGTGTGTGTGTTTGCACACACATATATATGGGATTCTGAAACATGCCCACAGAAGAGATCCAGTTTTAATCTTCCTCCCCCAAACACACTCTGAGGCGGGAGGGACATGAGGTTTTATACTGAAGGGAGTGACTCAGAGCACACATGGAAAGGACAAACACAGATCTACAGCACCCTGTGCCCAGAGGGGCTGTGGCTTACCAGGTTTTCCTCATCCCTCCCCACTGCACAGCTGGTTTTTGGTCAGATCCTGTTCCAAAAGTAAGCCTAGAGCTTACTCTGAAATTAAAATAATAATAAATCTCAGTTTTGCACTGGTATCACCAAGATGAGGATTTGGCCTTGTACACACATCCAAAATGAAGGCTGTCGTGTGTGTGGCTATAAAGCTCCTACAAGAACAGCACCAATAATGCAGCTCTCCAGTACAGCCAGCATGACAGGCCATTAGGGCTCCTGCAGTTCTAGTCTGCATAAAAGCTCCTCTGTCGCCTTCCCTCTGGACATGAGGCCAGAGAAGTGTTGGGAAAATTCTCCAGCCATCCTTCACTGTGTGCTGGTGATCCCCTGAGGGCTTTAATGGGCACACACAGAGAAACCTCCAGAAGGTTCTTGCTTAGATCACAGAAGCTGTCAGCCTGTAGTAGAGAGACCTGGGTTATCCAGCAATGATTTCTCCTCTCCCTCAGAAGCTCAGGATAACAGAGCAGCACTAAAGCAAATCTCCAGCAGAGAACTCTTTCTGTGAGCGTGGGCTGCCACGAACAGGAGGCAGCAGACCTTGGGCTGGCACTGCCAACTCCTGGGGGACCCCACGGCAGAGGAAGAAACTCTCTCAGGGAAAATGCAGGAAACACTCTTGTTCCTCTTTCTCCCTTCCTCCCTCTTCGAATGCAGTCAATCCACACAGAAAACTACCTGTGCTTTCTCACGGACACATTTACACCCAGGCTGAGACACTGAAAGCTTTTCTGCATGGAACAGAAGGCCAAGGGCTCCTTTTCCTCACAAGATTATTAAGAGGTCACATATGGGAATTCAACAGCTACATCTGCCTGGCAGCCAAGAGCAAGGGCTGGAAGCACCCTCTGCATGTTCTGAATCCATGAAAATATCCCAGGAGATTGGCACTAAGCTGATGGTCAACAAAACTACCCAGAGCCTGAGGCATTACAGTTTGATTTAACCATGCACACTTTTGTTAAAGGATTAGGAGGACTCTATCACTGTGACATTTGAATTGCAATTGAAAACCAGTCTCTCCCACACACTTTACTGCTCTGGGACCTGGGAGGAGAGGTGTGTGTGTGTCCATGAGGGATGTGTGTGTGTCTGTGAGGGGTGTGTACATCTAGCAGCTGCTTTGGGGCAACAAAAGGTTTCACAGCTCCAAAGAATCGTGTTTACCTCCCATCACACATCAGCCCAGCAAACAACATGGGATTTTACAAAGCCAATGGACACAGTGAGGAACTCAAGTTGGAATTTCAATCATCTCTGCAGAGCCCATTTAGAAACCTGTCTGCTGTACATGAGTGTCAACAAACATGGAATTTCATCTCTGCATCAATTTGCAAAATAGAAAAAATGTTTCACAAACAGCAATATAGTCCTCTGTACACAGCTGCCAGCAGCTGCCCTCTGGGGTGATTCTTGTAATTTTCTATATTTTGCTCAGCAAGATGTCATTTATCATGAAGACTATCATCAATATATGAACAGGTAAGAAGGTCTGTTATCCTCAGCCCTGAAGCACAGAGGAGTTTGGTTTTGGATATTCTTGTCTGGGTACCTAACTCAGCTTCACGGCACCCAGATCTGCAATCAGGAGTGGGGAGGCTTGGATTACCAGACTCTCCTGCCAGGGATGGAGGGAAGTAATCCCAATACCTCACTCTGAGCCCATCACTGTCTCTAAATGCTCAAGAGTTCCATTTCTGAGCATCCATCTCAGTGTTGGTGTTACAGTGAGTGCTGGCATTATGAAAGCAACAAGGCTGTCTGTGAATGGCTCTTTGGGCTGTCTGTGTGATCCTGCAGCTCAAAACCACCAACCATGGTGCTAGAGCTTGTCCAAGTCCCTCTCACATATGTAGCTACAGACTCTTCCTTAAAGTCACTCTCTCAGAGAAGAGTTGCTGTCAGCAGGCAGGGAAAGGAGGGGACAGAGATGAGACAATCCTGACTGATTTTACAGATTCTGAATGTACCAACAGCTTAACTCAGTGCCAGCAGCTGGTTAGAGATGCTGCAGAGGGGACAACCCTTCAGCTGATTCTGCACAACCACAGAGCCCCAGCCTGATGCCCGAGGACCATGGCAGCACAAGGAGATGTGTTTGAGCTCAAGCATTTGCTCATGTTCTCCCTGAATGCCTCTCCCCAACATCTGAGACCATCTGAGTGTGAAAGCTTCCCAGGGAAAAGAGCTGAAGACTGCAACATTCATTTCTCTCTGTAAGGACAAAGGGAAGATCGAGTCCAAGCTGTTTCTCCTCAAATCACGAATCAATCAAGCAGCTCTGGTGATGTCACTATCCCTGGCACTGGGACCTAATTTAAAATTACCTCAAATCTGAAAGATTGATTTTCACCATCAGCATTTAATGTCTGCTGTATCTTTCTTTTCCCAGCAGAGAAGAAAAAAAGAAAGGAGGAGAGAGAGAGGGAGAAGGAGATGGTTCAGATTCAACTGCAATTTAGCATTCATTTGCATTTTTAAATTAGTTAAGCTGTGGACCGTTGCAAAGCAATGACAGAGAAATTTTGTAATAATTAGTCTGCTGGGAGTGTAGAAATGGCTATACAGGCAGGTTTCACTGAAAGAAGAAGCAATATCCCAATGCTCAAACTGGGATTTGCACAGGCAAATTTACTCTCCCTCATATGGGGCCAGATCCAGCTCAGCAGACACAGAGAGCTCCAGCTCAGACAACTTCATCTGCTCTAGACACTGACTGCAGCCAGGGGAGAGAGAGGGGTGTGCTCAGACTGTGATTCATCTTAACCTAATGTAGAAATCTGAATCAGGCCAGATGATTAGATACCTGGAGTGAGGTGAGAGCAATCTCACCACTGCTGTTTACAATAAAATCTTAAATTCTTCAGCCTGTGTGTGTGTATCAGCATCTCCTCAGTGGGCTCCACACATCTGACCCCTTCTCCCTTCCTTCTGCAGCTCCAACCACGATTCTCTTACTGCCTGTAAGGAGATACACCCCTCTCCTCAATGCAGTGAAAAGTCATCATTACCTCAGATCTGACAGTAAGTGCTCAGGGAAAGGGGAAAGGAAGGATCAGGAAGAGAATGAGCTGAAGGACCCCCAGTTTTGCCACAGGGACCTACCCTCCCTCAGCTCACAAGGGGGACATGACAGCACTTCACTGCACAGTGGAAGGTGCTGCATATTCAGCAACCTGAGCCACTGATTTTGCAATGCATCTCACAGCTGCTGTTTGAGATGAGTGAATATTGTACTGCCTCCTTCTTTGGATGGCAGAACATGGCAGCACTAATGCTCACTTTGCTCAGCAAGGGGAAGAGCCCACTGGTGACTAAACATGGCTTCAGAAACATCCTGAAAGCAACCATCCTGAAACTCTTCATCACCCATTAGATGTTCTCTGCCAAAATGTTCATCATTTTGCTGTCCTTTGCTTGCCCTGCTCCAAAAGCTGGCATCTGTTTCTCAGTGTGACTGCTCCTTTTTGCTTGAGTTGTCCCTCTGGGTGAACAGAAGCACAAGGAACAGTCAGTGAATTTCCTGAAATCCTCCCCCTGGTCTGATACATCAACCCTCAGTACATTTGTGTTTATCCAGCCTCACCACTGCTTTGTTCAAAAATGTGAACCCATCCTCTTCCAAAGCAGCACCAGCCTAGTCCCAGCAGCTCACCAGGAGCCATGGAATGGTTTGTTTCCTCTCAGACATAATTTGGGGTTACAGAGCCTCACATTTTACAGACATTTAGTCTATAATGGTGTGCCATGTGCATATATATAAGAAACAGAATGAAATTACTTGAAAACCATTCTACCTGCATCAAGTGCATTAACTCTATGACCACAAAATAGACACCCCATTATTCTGACAGCAAAGTGAGTGCACCTGGGTTTCCCTGAAGGAGCCCAAACCTTTCCAGTTTTATTACCTTGTCACTCTGAGTTTTTGTAGATATCAATCACAAAGGTACATTTTGTTTCAGTGTGGACTTAAGTGACTTGATCCAAACTATCTCTTTTGAGGACAGAAGAGCAAGAGAATGAAAGCTAAAATAAATAAAGGGCTCTACTTATGTTATGGATACCAAGAGCAAAATGTGCTTTGTTTCACATTTGTTAGTCACTTGTTTAACTTTTGGGGCTGGCATTTCTGGAGTGTGCTGTCCCATCAAAGTTCCAGTTTGTCCCATCACATCAATGGCTCTCATCTACAACAACTGGCATTCCCTTAAAAAATTCAAGTTTCTTGCTTGCTCACCTGTCATTTTGTTACTAGCCACGTGTCCAAACTGAGGTAAAAGTACTTCCTGGGATCCTCTGTGCATTTTCCCTCAGGATATCCTTACCTTCTTGCTCTGGCAGAGAACATCTGTGGGATTTGTGCTTTGCAGCTGTGGTGAAGGCTCTGGAAAGGTTTTTTTATCAAGTGTACAGGGGTGCATGGAGCAAACCTGACAGTGCTGCTGAACTCTGTGTTGGTTTCTTCTCAACTGAGCGTGGGCAGCTGACCTGCAGGACTTCTTGGTTTCTACTGCAGTCACTGGAGAGAGAGACACCTCCCAAGGACCATTTGTCTCATCCTAGGGTGGCTGTCCAAGAGAAATGAGAAATTTCAGTTTCTGAAAGTCACATTTTAGTCCTACCAACTACAGAGCAAACCTATACACTTGTTTAGACCAGAGGCCAGCCTTCAGGCATTACATTTAGGTCAGGGGAATCCACCCAAAACATCTGTGTATGTTTGCCTAAATACAACCCATTCCAGCTGTTTATTCCTGAGCCTTTTCAGAAAAGCATCACCTTGGAAAGGACACTATTTTCAGACAGAACCAAGCCAGTACAGATTTAAATTTACAAACTATAAGCGAACATCCACATCACTTACACTGGCTGTGATTATGATGGTGTCTTCCCTGAGGGACAGCAGCTTGTGTAGAGACAAGAGTGAAAAGAGACAGAAAGGAGATGAGAGAAGGAGCTTCACTGTGTCCAGGAGTGAGGACAGATCTGCATTATAGCCTCCCTTCTGAGAGACTGAATTATAAGGAAGCTTTTCTGAAACATCTCCAACCATCCCAAGACTGTCAGAGTAGTTCCCTGCCGCATTTCTTTGCCTGCATTTCTTTGCCTTTTGTTCCCAGCGTGGTGCTGGAGTCGGGCAGAGAGGCTGGAGGGGCACAAGGGCCCATTCCCAGCGCCCTCTGACACCTCCTTAGACCCCACCCGCTGAGGCACAGTAGTCTGTAATGATGTTTTTCTGGGTATTTCCATATGTGTAACGAGCAGTTCAGCTAAACCACAGTCCCAGAAAGTACTTTTCCATAAAAATAAGATCCCCTAAAACCTGTACCTTTAGACAACCCCCACCCTGACATAGCCCCAGTCTCTCTATTTTACAAAATAAAGGTTTCAGTGTTTATTCTCCTGAGTTTTGCTGTGTTATCTGGAATTGTCTTGGAAACCCAGCTCACCCTGAGGCCAGCTATTAACATCTTTCAGCATAACAAAAGCCTTTATTGTCTCACTATTTCTCATGCATTCTGTCAAGACACGCAGATGAATGAGTTACCAGGGGGTAAGTTTGGGTATAAATTTACAAGGCCTCTACTCCATCATAATTGTCTGTATTCATATTCTCATTCTTCATGCTCATCCAGATGTACTTGGAAGTGATTTGTCCTCAGGAAAAAAAAGGGGTTGGTTGCTTTGCATCTGCTCTGTAGAAACAAAGGAAAGGATGTCCTGGGGCTTCTTGAGGAGAAGGTGACATCCTGGGAGGTCACCCACCAACCTTCCCTGGGAACCTGTCCTTCCTTCTGTGGCATCCATCATGTCTATTCCACGTTGTTAGAAAAGGTTTAGTGCAAATATGAAAACAGCTATTTAGTTTGAAAGATAATCTTCATCCAAGCAGCTGAAGGGTTTCAGTTGGAAGAAGATGTTTAGCAGGGAGAAAATACCAAATAGGGTTTTCTACACCAAAATTCTTGACACTCTGCACAAATGAGCAACCATCCATAAAGGACATGCATTTTACATCACCACAAGACTCTTCTTCAAGCACAGCTATAACATTTCTCCAGAGATACAACCCAAGAATACTTCACAATCTGTATTTTTGCATGTGCCCCAAAGCTTTTGTTAGCGTGACTATGATGGCTCATGGGCATGATTTGCTCACATTCCCAGCTGACAGCCAGGCCAGGAAAATCTCACAGCTTATACATGCTCCCTGATTCCTTTTATTATTTAGAGGATTAACTGAGAGTCCCACAATGGCTCCAATGACTGTTGTGCTCTCAATGAAGTAGCAAATAATTGAAAACACTAAATACCCATTATAACTGGTAAATGGCAATACAATCCCAGGCAGGAAAATATTAGAGAACTCACCAACATGAGGGAAGCCAAGTATAATAAAGATCATCTTCAGAGAGATGTGCCATGAAGGGCACTTATCTCTCTGCAGCAGTTCAGTGCACCCTTCTAACCCAGGGTGCCTTTTCATTGTGGATGAGAACAAAACCAAAAAATTCCCCAAGTCCAGCTTGTACACACACGTAACTTACTCAGTGCTTCTCTGCCATGTGAGTACACTGATTTAGTCATCTTCTGCTCACACCAGCAGCCTTGCTTACTTTATTCTTTCTGACTACTCACCCAATCCACCCATGCTGGAACTGCTCTGTAATTGCGAGTGCCATATGGTGCCCTAATTATTGCAGTGCTTGTTGTATCAATGTGTTAGAAAATCGAGATGTGGGGAGAGGAGCAACAAGGAGAGTCAGGCATTTGGAGGGACAGGCTTGCTCAGTGAACACCATTTACTACAAACAACTCCAGCATGCCAAGAGCCACATCCAGGAAACTAAAAAGCGTGGGCATGAGAATACCAAAAGCATCATCTGCCTGGGGTCTCACTGTAGAAATGTGACTGGAGTTGGATTTTATTTCTCTTTTAGATTCAATATCCCTGTGGCTAGAGAACATGACTGTAGTTTATAGGAACAGAAAAGTATAATGTTATTCAAGATTATGACATTGTTACTCTAATTTGTAAAAAGAAAGGAGGAGGAGCAAATAGAGGATGATACACAACCCTTGGGCTGGATTCCCTTTCTGGCTTACACTGACGTAGATAACATGTAGGACTGGAAAAGTCCATATTAACAAGGGAATTAAAATGTGGCATTGAATTTGCATTGCTAAAATAATGCAAGATTTAACAGGCATAATCATAAAACAGTTTCCCCCTGAACTTCCTCTTTTACATTCACTAACTTGGTCAAACCCCCTCCCTTGTTCAGATTTCACTGATAAAAAATTACTCAACTAAAGGCTTTAGAGAAAGTGTGGGTTTGTACCATTGGAGGGGATAATAGGTTTTGTTCTAAAAGCAATGTGCCTTTTCCACAGTGGTTCTACAGTTGTGGATGTTCAAGGGCAGAATGGACAAGCAGCTACAAGAGGAACCCAGGGCAGCTTACTGAGAATCACATTAATCTTAGGAAATCCTGAGCTGACTGTACTTAGAGAGTAAAAATGTTATGGAGGAAGATTAAACAAGTTTTTTCTATTCTTATTCTTCACCAGGTGTCTGCCTATGGCCCCTGCTGAAGACCCATTACTGATGCTGTCAGCCTCCTCTGAAGGCTCAAAAATATCCATTCCCCAGTGACCTTACAGACTCAGCTGCACCATGAACATCTTCCAAACACTGCAAGTCTGATGAGAAAACAGAAGATGCTGAAGATTATTCACAAGAAAGGAACTCTCTGCATTCCTGCCAATGCCCTGAGCAGTAAACAGAGACAAAATGCTACAAAAATTACAGACCTGGCCCTTGGCACAATGATTCTCAAAGTTTTTCCACAAACTGGATGTGGTTTACAAGATGGACAGAGCAAATCCCAGTGTGCCAAATCCACACTTTATGGTGGAATGAGGAGATGTTCCTCCAGGAGTAAAGCACCTAATTGACCCATAACCTATCAGTGAAACAATAGAGAATAAAATTCCCAGTATAATTGGGTTATAAATCATTCCTTTGATACCAGGACCTAGCAATTTATTTTGAGTATCTGGGTGTTTATTCTGAGCAAATACAGTGCTTTAGCTATATTTAAACACTTTGGCTGGTGCTTAGAGGGGAAAAATGACAACTGTGCACAGTGATTTATTTCTCCACTTTACTTGGACTGTAAAGGTGTGAAGACAGAGCTTTTAAAATCAATCCTTGCAGGGGCCCACAGGCACTGTGCAAGTGCTGTCCCTCCTGGCCCAGCTTCCTGGCTCCCACTCAGAACAGCTGGTGATGGGCAATCACCTCCATCCTCTCCACCATGCCTGCAGTATCCTGCTGGCTTTTCACTGCTCTTTGAAGACCATTTTGCCCACAGAAATTTATCAGAGTCAGTGCCTCACACAGATAGCCTACACCATAAAAAATTCACACATTTACACACCATCTCTCAGGTCACTAATATTCCCTTGCAGTCACAATTTCCCTACATTATTATGAACATTTTCAGAAGTGTTTAGGTGTGCAATGGACACAGGGTATGGTCAGGGCCAGGGGGGGTGGTCATTCCCCAATGTCCTGGTTTGTCTTTACTTCCTCACCAGAGGAGCAGAAATGGTTTCTCAATGCAGTTTCTGGAGAAAGTCCTCAAAAGCAGCAGCAGGACTGGTGTGACATAAAGCCCAGACCTGAGCTGGGGCTGAGGTCAATAATCATGTGTGAAAATATTTTGTGACAGCTTTGTTTAGGCAGACGTTTTGCAGATAAAATGAAAAAAGCTACTCCCATCCTCCATGGAAGGAACAGGAGCCACCTGCCAACCCCTTCCCACAAGCACGTGGCCAGGACAGAGAACACGACTGGCAATTTCCTTTTCCTGACACTTACTGCCACATTCATCCCTCCAGGAAGCAATAGCAGGGCCATCCCTGGGTCTCTGCAGCTGCTCATGGCTCGCTCTGTGCCAGAACAGTGACCTCAGTGCCAGCAGACAGGAAGCAATACAGGAACATCCTCCCTGTGCCATGGATTTACAAGGACAAAATATCTTCTGTGGCTGGCTTTTCATTAGCAGCATTGCACAAAGGGAATTCTGAGGTTCAGGAAGCACCATGTACATATCCAAAGCAGACAGAGATGCTCCTAACAGACAATGAGGCACTAAAGTCTGTTAAAAGGCAGAGGGAGAGATAAAGTTTTGCACCATGCTGTTCTCTGAAGTTATCAAAGGAAGTCTGGAAGCACTGGGCTCTAGTTGCAAATTTGGTCAGCTCTAGGGAAAAAAGGAGCTAAGAATTAGAGCTCTTTCTAACTGAGATCATGGAGAATGGGTGAGCAGCAAGGATCTATATGATCACAGTAATCAGAACAGATTAATCATTACTTCCCAGTTTGGGCACTGCTGTCTAGAACTGTGTTTTTAAAGCAGATAATCCTGATGGTATATATCTTCTGATTAGTCCTTCAAAAGAATATTCATGTTAAGTTGGAGCTGAAGTATCTCTGCTGCAGAATTCTGATGACATAATAGGTCATTATAAATAAATGATCTATCCAAGTGAAATAAGTCCAGCTATTTAGGGCAGGTCACAGTGACAAGTTACTATGGCATCTCTAATGTAATTTTTACTGTCTCTTAGGTCAGAGAGAGCCTGTTTAAATGCAAAAGCTCTTTGTAACAGCAATTTGCAAAACAATGAGAGAAATATGCACAACATGGTTTGCTGATGAAGCAGAATTTTGTCAGAGTAGGACATTGCTTAAAGGTTTACCCTGGGGGCACCAGCTGTTTTCTAAAGCACTGCTAAATGACAGAAGATACATTTACACACAATGCAGGAAGGGCCAAGATTAAAACCTGGGAAAATTCTATTTGTAAATAACAGCACAAATACAAGAAATCTGTGAGCCCACAGATAGGATACTGATGCTAGAGAGACATTAACCATTATATATCTGCCCCTTTGTCGAGAAGAGAAAGTCTCAGGAGGAGGGTAGAGACAGCAGCTATTTTATCCTTTATCAGTACACAACCACCAAAGGTGCTGATGTTCAGTACTTACCTTTTCATCCATTACTACCTGTGATCTTTCTTCCTCCTAATACTGCAAACTGCTACTGATTTTTGCAACATGGTGAGTGATGTTTAATACTTAGCTGAAATGAGAGCTGGGGGCAGAGAAGTATTAAATGCAGAGATGGCAGTGTTTTAACAGGCTGTCAGCCTTAGCTGTAAGTATGCTATCAAAAATTAGACCAACAAAATTCATCAGGAGAGCAGCAGCTTTGCCAGCAGCTGTTACAAAGGAAATAAGGAATAAGTCAAGGCCAATAACTGCTTTTAGGATTAGACTAATTTGTAGATGGTGGAACCAACAGTGTCTATGAAAAACAAGAGTCCACATGAAACCACTCACAATATCTTTAACCAGAAAAGGAGGGGGAGCAGAGAGGAAGCCTTGGAATGTTTCTTTGCTTGGCCTCCAAGCTGTGAAAAGGAAGTAGGAGAAAAGGGAAGCAAGGAATCACAGCATATTAACTACAAGCAGTATGTTGGACACTTTCCTCCCACATCCTTCAAATCTGTGGTGCTGATGCTGCACAGGCCAGGCCACACTAGGTCTGACAGCAAGGAGCCAGCAGCTCCAAAGTCAGAGGAAAAAAGATGTGCACAGCACACAGGGAGGAGAAGACACAGGGAGAGGGGAGCAACACTGACCTGAGCCAAAATAAACAGAGCCACTTGCCTGAAGGGCTCTTTGTTCTGGTACCATATGTGAGTTCTGATCACACCAGCCAGGTCTCCAGGAGAGACTATTCCTTGTACAGCATCAGCAAATTATTCCTGTCTGCAGTTGTGATTAGTGCACGAGAGAGAAAAAGTAAATGCAACCTGGCCAATTATACACTGAGGAGAAGAGGGAAAACAAACAAAAACTCTCTGAATCTGCAAGTGTCAACACAAATGCAAAAGACTGATAAGCTTGTTTTCTTAATGTGGGACTGTACCTGTGAGCTCAGGGCATGGGAGGGATTCTTCCAGCAGCTGCCTGCAGGAGGTCAGTGCCCAGCACAGGGGTCACCCCAAACAGTCATGGGAAGGCAGAGCCACAGCCTTCCAGCACTTAGATTTGTTTTCCCGTTCTTTTCTCTGCAGTGAAGCCAGTGCTGGCAGTCACATGGGAAGAGACAATTATATTTCTGTCAATGGCTGCAGCATGTCCTGCGAAATCCTGTATCCCAGAGTCCCAAAAGCCAGGTCAGAGAGTTTGAGGCTGAACACACTGAGGAAAATCTGAGGAGATTAACACCTTATGGACCTATCACAAAGACTGGGAAGCCCCCAACCTATTTTATTCTCTCAATTTTTTCCCTTGAGCACCGTTCCACTGTGCAGAACACACACACACCCCTCAGGACTGCAGCTGCAGTGGAGCTGAGCACCAGTGCAGGCAGGACCAGGGCTGATCCAAAACAGCAGCTTTGAGACCTGCTGCTACCAGGCACAGCTCTGGGAGTGAAACAAGAGACACAGCAGAGAAGCCTCTTTTTGCTGTTGCTGATGAAATGAAGTGTTACTGCCCACTGAGACTCTCCCTGTGCTCTGCTGTTCAAATACAATTATTACTCCACCCTCAGCAGCGCTTTGTGCCTGCCCCAGCCCAGGGGCTGCTTTCTCTGCTGTACCTGATCTTGCATTGCCACACAATCCACAGGAATTGCTCCAGCCAGACCTCAGCAGTCCATACAGAACAGGCCAGAACTACAAAAAAATCACTGCATCCCCCACCTTGGAACAAAGGCAAAGTCTGGAGGGAAGAGATGCTCCAACTTGTTTTCTAAATAGATTCTTTTCACACTTTCCAATCGCTCATTCCAAGCTTCATAAATTCCTGCAGGGTCAAAATCCTGTCCTCAGGAGCTGGAGCAGTGACCTGGATACGTGACAGTCAATACAAAATCCTTTCTTTGGAAGGAATTGCCTCCAGTACAATCTTTTGCTCATTCAGTCTTCTGTCTCCTTCAAGCAAAATCTGCCAGAACTGACTATTTCCAATTTTTTTTCCCTTCTTCCTTCTCTTCTCTGTTTTATTTCATATGTTGTCCCAGCCTCCCCTCTCAGAGGTGTTTCCCTGGGGAAATTCATGTCCCTTGTACTTTTTACTCTGTGCACATAATAGAACATTATCTGCATAATTTACCTTACACCACATGTTGTCTTCCTTCTGGCTAAGTGTTTACCTAAAATAAATATATATCCTCTGTGAAAATATATATACACTGTGAAAAAGAGCCAAAAATCCTGTCCTGTGTGAGAACTTCATAATATCCAAAACCTGAACCAGCAAGAATGTGTTAGCTCAGTCCTTCAGGTCAAATCTAACTGCAAAGCTGATCCTCCTCCTCCTCCTGCCTCTCTCTGCATTTTTCAGTGTCCCATTCCTTGTGTAGATGTAAAGAAATCCCCACAAGGTGAATCCAAATAAAATCTGGAATTTAAACACAGCCCACAGATCAAGGGATTTCAATGAGATAAGTAAAAAAAAAAACAACTCTCTTCCTTTAACCCATTTTATCACACCTGTGCATGGCAGGGTATGAAACAGCAGCAGATCTGTGGAACTGGGCAGTGTGGCATTCACATTTTCTCCCTCTCAGTAATTTTTCATAGAGAAAAANTAACTGCAAAGCTGATCCTCCTCCTCCTCCTGCCTCTCTCTGCATTTTTCAGTGTCCCATTCCTTGTGTAGATCTAAAGAAATCCCCACAAGGTGAATCCAAATAAAATCTGGAATTTAAACACAGCCCACAGATCAAGGGATTTCAATGAGATAAGTAAAAAAAAAAAACAACTCTCTTCCTTTAACCCATTTTATCACACCTGTGCATGGCAGGGTATGAAACAGCAGCAGATCTGTGGAACTGGGCAGTGTGGCATTCACATTTTCTCCCTCTCAGTAATTTTTCATAGAGAAAAACAGAGAGAAGAAGAGAAAACAATTTTTTATCTCTGCTCCTATGTTTCCCCCTGTAGAATGTGGTATGGAGATTGCTTACCTGCAGTGATTGTTTGATTAGATTCTGGTGAAGGTTGGTTGAGTTCAATGACCAATCAGATCCAGCTGTGTCTCTGGCTCTCAACAGAGAGAGTCACAAACTTGTGAGTAGTTAGATAAGTAAGAAGTAAGTATGTAAAATAGTATAGTATCTCTTTAAATAGTATATTAATATAATATAGTATCGTTTTAATAAAACTATAGTTCTAATCTAAAACTAAAAAAATAATTTCTTCCTTCATCGGGGGTCACCTAATTTCTATAGGGCAGGGCAGGAACAATTTCCATGGACTAATCACCATGAGTAAAACATCCAGATCACGGGGCAGAGATGTTGCTTCCATGCTTCCTTCCCAGGAGCACAGCTGCCAGGCAGTGCAGCTCTCAGTGTGCAGGGCAGCTGTCACAGCACTTGACCTTGTTTTGAAGTTAAATGTTCTGGGGCTGTTGTGGTCCAGTCAACACAATCTGCATTCAGCTTCTCTCACACTCTCTTGAGCATGAGGACAGCACGGTGCTTTGCTGATGCTGCTGAGGTTTCTAGGTATTTGTAGCTATCAGCAAGAAAATTTGACAGGAAAACATAACAAAATATTGAAGCCTGAGGTCTTGTAGCAAGTTTGAACCACAGTATATCAGGGTGAAAACATGCCCTGAATACTGGAATATTTATTTTTACATTAGCACAATTAAAAGTGAATGTGATGTTTCTTTGTTTCTTCCCATTTTCCCGTTATGATGATTTCAAATGTGCCCCAGTTTTGTTCTTTACACAACACTCTTATGGTCCCTGTTTTGTGTCATCTGCCCTAGATCACCAGCAGGATCAGAGCCTAAGGCTGGAAGGTGCTGGGCCGACCCCATGTGAGGACTGAGTCATAAATTTGCAATAACAGGCAAATTCAAGTACAAGGTGTGGAATTTCCTCCAAACCCCTCACACTTATACTTTCTACAGATATTTTTGAATGGGATGAATTGTCCTTGGAGATTTTATATGTCTCTAAGTGCCATTTCTGGGATCAATTCAGGTCCCTAAGCTCAGATGTTTGGTACCACTTCAGATAATCAAGCACTTCCCACTGAACTTCTGGAAGTGCTGGGTCTCCAAAAGCCCCATGTGGACATCCCAGATAATTTGGGAATCCATAGTAACATTAAAAGTGTTGGCACCTGGGTCTCCCCTTAAATGAATCTCTCTCTAGGTTCACACCTGTCTTTGTGACGGTCACTGAGTGACTCTCAGGCCATGGGGCTTTATTTAGAGGGTCACACCCAGCAGCAGATTTATGCCAAAGGAAAAGACACTGACTACATGCAGGGCTGAAAGCCCTCCAGGTGCTTTGCTGTCCCATCCAGTGTCCCTGTTGATGCATTCCATGGTGTCCCCTTTCTGATTTCCTTAGACCAATTTCCATTTCACACGGGAAGAGCCTGAGCAAGGCAGTGTGAGGTTTTCCTCACTAACAAACTCAATTCCCTGATGCACTGCCACAAGACTAATGGCCTATTTTAAAGAGCATCCCTGTCAGAAGGTGCTTTTTAAAAAGGATTCCCACAGTGCAATTAGGCAGCCCTTACATCCAAAAATTACAGTATGGGAGGAGAGACCTTGATCTCAACACACCAAATCTGGATTTTATTGACGACCTTCAGAGCTGGAAAATGTCAACTGTTGGAGTCAGCTGCAAAGTCCACACATTGAAAAAAAAGTCTGTTTCCCTTTTTTGAGAGTAATGGTCCTCTGTGAATTTTTATATTTTAGTAGTAGAACTCAAACCAAACTCAAAAGCTGTGGAAAATCAAGCTGTTTTCACCACAGGCTCTTTGATCCTCTCTAAGCCTTTGAGGCTCCAACCCAGGGAATGACACAGAGAGACAAACATGGGGAAGGGTCTTTACATGGCCTCAGTGGGAAGAAGCAAGGAAGGTTTAACCCAAAACACATCAAAACTTTTCAAAGCTCTCCATCTCCTGTAAACATCAGCTGTTCCTTACAAACCTTCCTTTGAAGTCAAAAGCCACAGTTAGGAACTTCCTCAGAGGAAAGATGTTTTTTCTCTGTCCTTGTTTTTTCATATCCACCATTCTCCCCTCACAGCAAAAGCTTCTCTCTCATGTGCTCACCAGAGCCAAGAAGACAGTGTGAGATACAATCCTGTGCCATCAGGAATACTCTCAGGGCCCAGACCTGGATTGCTCTTTCTCATATTTTCTGTGGGTGTCTCATTATCACTTTTATGTCAGTCTCAGAGTGGGATCCAACACAGGTGTCCTTCAGGAAGTGGAGTCACACTGACCTTTCTTATTTCATTTTTTCTGTGTTTGGGCAACAGTGGTGTCAGTAATGGGGAGAAGATGTCCCTATGCTGCATCAGCACAGAGCTAATTCTGCTGGCCTGGCTTTCCTTCAAAGCACATGAAAGGATCTCCAAAACAAAGTTACAATAGGAAAAGGTTAAAAAAAAGTGACCACTGGCTCCCATTTGCTCATCTGGAAGCCCATGTCCAATATCAGCCACCTTGTTGTTTTGTTGGGACAAAAATACCACAGTTCCACCCCCAAACACTCTAATGTCAAAGTCAGGGTCCGTGAGAATGGGTAATTCCAGTGACACCCTGATTCCTTGGGAACAGCTGCCAGCACCCCTCAAATGTCAACACTTAAGGCAGGGACTGATGTGGTGTGGTCATCTCAGCAGTACCAGCTGTCCTAGAGATTTAATGATTTGGAGAAAGAACCAGAGTTGTAATAAAACTTAATAGTTTTAATAGCATCTTCTGAAAGATGACAGGTAAATTGCCACAAGAAGAAAATAATTTCCCACCAATTTCTGTCTTAGTTTAAATTATCTTTCTACAAGTGTAAGGTGACGATGGGAATTTGTCATGAGCTGTAAGCAAAGGTAACTGATTTATTTCCCTCAGCTTGTATCAATAAAACCTCAGTTTTATCCCACTGGGGGCACTGGATCTCAACAAAAAAAAAAAAAAAAAAAAAAACAAAAAAAAAAAAAAAAAAAAAAAAAAAAAAAAAAAAAAAAAAAAAAGTTAAACAATTGCAGAAATTCCAGAGGAGAGAAATGAGAACTATCAAAGACCATGATCTATGTGGGGCAACGATGGAGCCGCTGGTTCAGGCAGAGGAGAGAAAAACACTGGAGAACATGAGAAAAACACTGGAGAGAGCATGAGAGCCATCAATTGTTTAAAGGTTGTTGGAAAGAGGAAGGAAATAATCTGTTTGCCACAACCAGGTGGCAAGCACAAGAAATAATGGGCTTAAGTGACAGCAAGAGATATGAGGGTTAGACTTCAGGAAAAGCCTCCTAATGGTGAGGGAAGTAGGGGATGGAATAGATTGCCTGAGGCAGGGTAGAGCCTCACTGTTGGAGGCTTTTAAAGAACAAACATCCATCAGAAATTATAAAGATAGATAGCTGATCCTTGCTAGAGGGGGAGAAAAATGGATAAAGAAAACTCTTAAAATCCCTTCTCACCTGTTTTTTTTTTTTTTCTCTGATCCTATAAAGCCACTAAAGAGACCCCAGCCCACGCAAAATCCCAAGGATGTGGTCAAAAAGAACTACAGCAAAGTCTCCTGCAGTGAAAATTGCAGAGTCCTCATAAACCTCTCAATAAGCCTGGGGGCTGCCCAGGATAACCCAAGTGTGTTACACCAAGGTGCTGAGTGAACCTCTGCCACTTCATGTTGCATGAGGTTTAAACCCTGGACTAACTTTCAGTAATACAATTAGTTTCACTGATACCCCCAAAACTACCTGCATGGTGGAGCCACTGAAATGTTCTCCTCTGCCAGCTCAAACTTTGCAGTATAGAGGTTTTTATATCCTGGAGTAGCTTCATAACTGATCACATGAGGGAATGGTCCTGCCAGTATCAGATAAGGCCCCTAAAATAGAAAGGCAAGATTCCCACGGTGCAGTGCCTGTGTCCCTGTGATTACTGCAATATAAATACATTTTTGTTTGTCAGGCTGATCTTTTTCAGTCTGTTTCTCCATATCAGTGTCAGAGACAGGAGCTCTCTGGGGCCCTCTGAATGTGATTACCTTTCTTTCTGCACAGAGCAGGAGATTCACTTTCAGCCCAGGTGCTGTTGTCAGTAGCCCTAGTTTATTCACTTTTATCTGTATGATGAGGAATGTGGACTCTACCACAGTTGTTTCAAGCACATTTTGAGAATAAACTTCTTGCAACTTCATGCAAGGGAAAGTGAGGTTTGCTTTATCTCCTTGCCAGAAAACAGGAGGTCCCCAGGAAGAACTGCCCAAGGTTTCTCTGCCCATCACTCTGTGCTACCCTTGGTTTGCCCACTTACACTGGCACAAGCGTCTTCCTACTTTGCACTTGCAACCTCAAATCTAACCTATGATCCTGTCATGGTTCCAGAAACATCCACTCATTTTGCAAGTGAGATTTTCTTCCCATGCCTGCTAGGGAATTCTCCTCTGTCTCGATGTACCAAGTGCCATTCTTTTTCTGCAAGCTTTTCCTTGAAACATGCCCTATAAAAGCCAGGACCTGCCATGCACCCTGAAGTGCTCATGAGCCCTGTGCCATGGGAGCAGGACAGCTGCTGATCCAGTCTTCACCATCCAGCAGATAAAAGGGAATATTGCACAAAGCAGCACCAGGAAGTCAGTGGCTCTAAATCTGGTGTGAGTCCTGCAGGTGTCCTGTGCAGGGCCAGGAGCTGAATCCAATGATCCTTGTGGGTCCCATCCCACTCAGGATATTTGATGATTCTATGATTTATATAGCTGTGTGCTTTTCCCCCAGAGAAATTCAGCAGGACTCTATTTAAGGTCATAGACTTGTCTCACTAATATTAGGATGAAATCTTCTCCTTTTTACTTCATTAAAAGCTTCAGGCAAGAGAGATCAAGTTTAACCTTAACATCATTCTGTTTCAAACATCATACAGTCATGATGAACAAACTGGAAGGAGAGGCATTTATTTAATGTATTTTTTGTGTGGTATTATGAAATTTGAGGTCCAGAGACTGAAATCCTACTCTCCACAGTCCTGTGTACACATTGGTTAATACAGATTTTGCACCATGAGAAGAAACACACTGAGATATGCTGGATGGTGAAAACAAATATTATCACTGCAAAGCAGCCAGGTGGGGAACAAGACAGAATGAGAGAGACAAATTAAATGATACATCCAAGGACAGACAGGAAACCCATGTCACAGCAGGGAACTGAACTCACATCTGTTCTGTTCCAGCCCAGCACCTTTTCTACAAGGAGCCTCCCTCAATATGCTTCATTTGTGGTCAAAATTCCAACCAGGGGAAAGAAGAAACAAGGAAATACTGCAGGGACTTTAACCCCACTATTGAGCACTTTTCATAGTGTCCAGTAGTTAAGTTTAGTCTTTAATAATGTATGACAGAAAGCAATTTAAACCAGGAGAGGCAGGAGCAGGGCAGGGGAGGTAGAGGTGAGTGCTGAAGAGCACAAGCCAGAAGGATACAATCTTGTAGGGGAGAAAAAAACCTGTGAGCCATAACAGCTTTTCTTAACAGAACTTAACTAGGTTAGAGTGACCTCTGAGAGGTGCCAGAATTTTAACAGCCAGATTTTAATGTGAAGGATTATGGATATTTCTGTATAAATTGCCCTTGTTTTACACAGACCGTTTTGCTGAGCCCAATGTTAATTTTGCAGCTCCGCTGGAGCAGCATCTTAGGAGAAGATAAAAGAAGAAAATGATGCCTTTAGCAGCTGACAGATACCTTGGGATGCCTAGGCTGAGAGGGACAACAAATCTGTTTACATGAAGATGCTGGAGACATGAAGGGGACACCAGGTTTGTAGCAGTGCAGCTCTGAGTGGGGTGGGGAAGGTGGCAAGAGATGGGAAAGGATGTATTTTTTTCACTCTGGCTCTTCACTCTGGAAGCCAAGGTTAAGACTTCCCCAAGCCTGATCCCAAGCCTGTGCCAGGACATGCATTGTGTCCAGCTGTGCCATGGCCAGTTCTATGTTGAGGGATGTACCCACTTCTTGAGGGACAGCAGATGGGGTAGGAATGGAAAATTGTTGAGTTGAAAGCAATCCATGACTCCTCCAAGTACCACCCTCAACAACTCTGCAGCCACATCTCCAGGGAGGCAGGATTCAGGCTGAATCAGCACAGAGGTGAGGGAGCAAGCAGGGCTCTTCCCAAGCACTGGGAAGTGAGGGTGGAGGAAGGAAGGGGTGCCTGGGGGGGGTCCATGTTCTCCTGCCTCTCTGGTCCAAGAGGTGATGTACTCCAAAGTTACCCAGTCACAAACTCACTCCTTGACTTGTCAGCTACACTTGGCCTAATTCCAGGTAATTATGACTTAAAAACTGGGATATTTAATAATTATTCATAACAAAATGTTTTTCATTTTCAGCTATTTTCCTCTGTTTATTCTTCCCTCTCATTAACTCATTTTCAGTGTGAGACAAGTGACTGGCATTGATTCCAATTAAAAGTAAACATTTCTTGTTTCAAAGCAAAATGATATTACTGCGGTAGCCACACTTGAATAGCACCAATAGATTTCCCTGCCCCAAATGATATAGCTGAACTCAGTGGCTCACAGCTATTATTAGCTCAGGCACGATCCCTCAGAACTCCACCTGGCCGCAGACATAAATTCCAGCCTCCATTACAGCTTTGCCAATACCATTTCCATGCTGGCTGCACAGCAGCTTTATCGTCGGATAACGCACGTCCACAGGAGTGCACAGCAGTGACAGAATGGGGTTAGGGCGCCAGAAAAGCCACATTATCTTTTCATCTATAGGAGCTGCAAAAGAAGGTAGGAAAGAGAAGGGCAAAGACACTGAAGGCTCAGCTCCAGGCTGCTGCTGAGTGAAGAGAAAGGCAGACAGAAAAAGGCTGTGCTCACTCTACTCTTAGGGGAAGAAAGTTTTCAGAGATATTTCCCACTTGTCTTTCACTTATTATGCAGCAAGGGCAGAACAGTCTCTGTTTTATTGCACTCTGTCATTCAGAGCTGGGCTAATCATTGCTGCTGAGGAGGAAGGCAGCCAGTTGGGAATTCTCTCTTCAAGTGTCCCTCATGTTGCTTATCCACATGCCACTGCCCTGACTGGAGCTGTCTGGTGACTTTGGAAAAGGGCTATGGGTAGCTAAAGGACACAGTGAAAATAGACAGGTATCTATGACTAAAGAAATAAAGGAAAATTCTGCAACGTCCTGAACTTGAGTTGAGCCCTCTTGAAGCAACCTTGGCTCTGATCTGCTCAGCACAGCTTTAGTAACAACATGTAATGAGCTCTGAGCAGAACTGCCAAGCCTAGGAGATGACCCAGTGCCTCACAACAGGTGGGTTGGAAGCAGCCCAGCACCTTTGCTTCCCCCAGGCCCAGTTCAGCAAGGTCTGCTCTCACCACCTCGGCTGTTGAGACAGACCTGGGCACAAAGTTTCAATGTGGAATTTTTCAGACTGCTAGAAAGTCAGATGGGCTAGCAATGATGTCTTGGAAAAGGTTAGGTCTGGAGCAGCTATCTCAAGCAGCAATGTCAGAGGCCATCATTCTCTCATCCTGATGTGCCCAGGCAAAGAAAAACACCTCTATCTAAAAACCTTCATATCTGTGTTTCTAAAGAAGCAAGAGGAAAAATAGAGACGAGCTTCCTCAAGGTGAAGAGCACACCTGGAGTCACAGGGAGGTGCTGCAGCTGCACAGAGGTCAGTGTTTGTGCCAGTCACTTGAGGGAGGCAAAGAGCCACACTGGGGCTTGCCTGGATCTCCTGTGGTCGGCCTTCATGGGAGAAGAAAAGAGTCCCAAGGTTTGGAGACTTAGCTTCTGGATGGAAAACAATGAATAATGAGATGAAAAAATGAACAGGGAAATAGAAAATTTAACAGGATTTGTGAGGACCACATCTCAATAAGACTGCCAAATATGAGGGAGGGGGTCAGCACAGCTTCAGATGACGTTTGCTGTAGACAATCGCAAGGGTTGGGGTAGTTTGCCTGAAAGGATCTAAACTCACTGTAATATTTGGTGAGAGAAAGAAAGGCTGAGAAAACAGAGGTCATTTTAATCCACTCAGCATGGTCAAACACTCTAAACACCACAGATGTTTCGAGCAGATGTGTCAAACTTCTGCTTCAGAGTCAAAATATTGGGAAACAACACGCCAATGTGCTGTGCTCTAGGGAAACCACAAGTAATTTCCTTGGCGAGTGCTGTGATCAGATCTGTGCCACAAACCCAAGAGGGAACGGTAAAAAATGAACAAAATTTCAAAAAGGATTGTAAGGATAATTGAGATTTTTTTCCTCCATGGAAAAAGGCTACAAAGATAATGGCCACTGAAGAGAAATCGGGAAGATGAATGAGATGATACACACAGACATGGTCAAGAATACAAAAACCATATTTGGCACTTTTGTTTCTAACCTGACATTTGAGCAAGCAGCAAGCACTTTGGGACAATCTGCACAATTAAAATACAAGTTGTTAGAAGACTTAGAAAGAAAACACTTTAAAGTGTTTAACCAAAAATAACCACTGGAACTCTGTTCTGTGTGACAAAACTGAAGCCACCAGCTACAGTCTTCTGTAAAGTAAAAACGATATTTAAGTGCCACACAATGTGATTTCTAACATGAGAGCTGCCAGAACATTTTTTATTTTATTGGTTCACATTGCATTTTCTTGGCAAGTTTCCACCCTCTCCCTTCCATCCAACCAAGATGGATCTTGGTTTGTTAATTCACAGCAACACAACAGATCTCTGTGGGAAGTTTTACCTGAAAGATGTGAATCACCTCTCAACTCAGTTTTGCTCTGGAAACACCACAGAGGGAGCCTCTCTCTTGCCACTGAATGGTGTCACCATCTAAATTAGCTGACAAACACCCTGAGATCAGCTGAGAACACCCTGAGCTGTGAGTATTCTGAGACAGAATCACAGAATCATAGAACGGTTTGGGTTGGAAGGGACCTTTAAGGTCACCTCATTTTCCCCCCTGCCACGGGAACCTTCCAGTAGACCAGGTTGTTCAAAGCCCCTGAACACTTCCAGGGATGGGGCATCCACAGCCTCTCACAATGTGAGAAGCATTAAAGGACATGTCTGTGAACACTTTAAAGGAGCTTCATTCAGCCATTAAATTTGGATGTATCTACCTCTTTCTTAGGGGTCACAAATGAGAGCAATTTACCATAAACCTCTAGGGATTCTGCAGTGTGAAGGCAGTGGTAGGTAAATATTTCAGCTCTCTGCAGAAATTTCTGGTCTGTTTATCACTGCTGTTTCAGAGCCACTTATGTGAACCAAAAAATAGTTTAGCAGTTCAATAGAGCAAGACAGCCACTGTATCCATGCTGGACTGGGCATGTGTGTGTTAGCTGCATCACTGACCATCAAAATGCCCCCAGGTGTGAGTGCAGCATTCCTGTGTTCTTCCAGCTGACTTTTTAGTGTAATTCTACATTGCTAGAAGTACAGCTGGAATAGCAGTGCAGAATCCAGCTCAGTGTAATCCACTGAAGCTGAAGAAACTCTGTGAAAGTCCTTTTGAAGCTGTGGGTTGGGCTGGGTCAAAGTGATCTCTACATCCAAGGAGTAGCACCCAATCACTGCTCTCCCTGCTCCTACAGGCACTCAGCCCCTGAAATGATGACAAATTGGTTTGGAAACGCTCTGATTCACCTGGATGATTTTAGAAAAGTAGAGGCCTGGGGGATTCCCTTTTGGACCAAAATGGGAAATACATTTTTATAAAAACCAGTCATGTTACTTTTCTTTTGTTTTCATCACTGAGATGTCTTTGGTGACAATGAAAGCAAAACATGCACAGTCCAGAGGAGAGCCAGTATCCCACAGGCAAGCAACAACCCAGCTTGTCTCCAAGAGCTTAGCCAGTGGCTTCACTGCAGAATTGTAGCCAGTTTCTCTCCTTTCTTTACTTAAGTTGATCTCATCATTACCTGTGGATGGACTTGACCTTAGTTTAGGCCATTTTACAATCTCTTGAACAATCAAACAAACAGAGATATGCCACAACCTTAAGAGTTTTCCCCACGGCTGGTTAGGGCTAGCAACTAGAGGGGGGAAAAGCAAGCAGGTACTGAACCAGATGATAAATTCTGTCTCACTCCTAGACACCCTAAGAAAACATTCATTTCTTAGTTCTCATGGACCACCTTGTCCCTCAAGCAAACATATCATTTTCTTTCCTAACAGAGTCATGAGTTACTTCAGATCAGTGCTGGGATTAATACCAGCAGCCCTGGGACTTCTGATACAACACTGGCTGTGCAGCTGGGTTATTATCCTAACACTCTGTCTAAACCAAGGAGCAGCTCCCAAACTCAAAAGTTAAACATCCTTTTGCCCAGGTGATTCACAACCAAAGACCCTGTGCTGGACATTTCAGCAAATCAAATCTTGGGCTTGCCCTGACCCACATTACACAGTCCTTTCCACTTCTACTGCAAAAGTGCAAAACCTTCTCCTTTAGGAGTGTCACACCAGAGGAGGAGAGATTTCTCCTGCTTTTCAGGAGTGACTCCTGAACATTTAAGAGGATGTGTAATGACCCACTGATCCACTTACCAGGAGATGGCTCAAGGAAGGCAACAGCAGCTCAGACCCCAGTGAAGTCTCAAGGCAGAGCTCAGTTCTTTACATTCATGTTTTCTGCCTTATTCACACTAGCAACAACTCCCACCCATTCCTCTTTCCCCAGCCTTTGCCCAGTGTTTAATAAAGCATTGCAGAAGAAGCAGTTCAGCTGTGACAGGTGGTCCTTGGGGACAGCTGGGCAGGAGCTGCCTAGAGAGGCTCTTACAAATTCACTCAGCCTCTGAGAGTAATGAGATCCACAGGAGAAGAATGGCAGTGCAAGGCTATGGGGGTCCCTACAACCTCTTGTGCTTGGGAGGGGAAGGGAATGTTCCTTCACTGCCTTTATGGACACTTCCTCCAGTGGGACAAAGCCTGTGTCTGGACTCCCTCAGGAAGGTATTGTTGTCCCTCCTTGTTAGAGAGGGAGTCTCAGTCCTGGAGTTTGATCAATCTTGAAACACAATTTATCAAGAAGAGGCAGCTTGGGTTGATCATCCTTCTATATCTCACCTTGCTTTGCTTGCTTGGACACAATGATTCCACACAGCTGCCTTCACAGAACCAACAGAGCTGAGCCTCTCCTCTGCTCCTGTAGCATCGAGTTAATTATGAGCTGCACTCCCTTGCCAGGAAAAGTAACCACCTTGGACACTCTAATCAGACACACAAGGGCTCAAGAGGATAAAACCAGATGCACAGAAATATATGCAGGATGCATAATTCCAGCCCCTGTTAAAGCAAGGCTTGCACAGCCCCCTCTCTGCCTGCCTGCAGGTTCTCCATCTCCCCTGTTTGCCAAAGACAACAGGAGGAAACCTGTGTTCAGCTGTTCCCTCTGTGCAGAGATTAATTCATTGACAAGGCTCCCAGGAATGTGCCAGCTCATTAATTACCGTAAGAACTGTGTCAGCAAGAAGTAGGCAAGGTGACTGCTGAAAATGGTCAGAGGGACCATCTATTAGTGCTTGCTACCCTGGTCATTACATGCCAAAATCCAAACCAATAACACCTGGCAAGCGTTTCTCAGCTGTGAAATATCACAAATTGCACACTTTAGTATAAAGCTCTCGTGTAGTTCAGCACTGGGGGAGCAGACTACAAGGAAATTAGCCCCACAGGCAAGTCAGTCCTGTTCCAGGGATGAGATTATTAAGTTACTTCCAGTGGAGTCCTGGGAGAATGGTGGGTCTCCCAGCAGTGAAGGGTGACATGGAAAACTCCCAAAGCCTTGACATACCACCTCATCTGTGTTTCTGTGCCTGTTATTAAAGACAGGGTTGCCAGAAGGTGTCCCATATCAAACCCACTGGGCAGAGGCAGGGAGAGATCAGGCTTACCAGGCTGAGAGCTCAGACTCAGCTCAAGTCAGTACTTGACTCCACCCTGCCTACAAAGGCAGAGAAGTGGCCACAGCCCACTTCAGATCTCACAGCTTCAAGCTCTGTCTGGTGCCTCCCTTAAGGGGGGAACATGAACACCAGAAAGTCTCTGATTTGCTATTAAAATTCATCATTCTTCTTGTAAAGCCAACTCTGGGATAATGTGCAGGGGATTAGACCCAGGAAATCCATCAAGGCCAACACTTAGTCACACTCAAGTGCTTTTATGCCACAGTTGCTATGAGGAGCTCTTCAAAAACAGACCCTTAAGAAGACCAGGAGGGCAGGGGGTCTCCCAACTGCTGTGCAATTGAAGGCAGGGCCCTTCCCCAGACAGAGCCCCTGCATTTGCAGTGAAGGGGCATTTGAGTGTCAGGCAGTGGGAAGCAAAGTCTTATCAATGCATCAAAGGTTTTGCTTCCCTTAGCTCAAAGGGAATTAAAGGAATAGAGAGAATAAGCTGGAGAAATTTAATGTTGTTTCGACTTGCACAGAGCTCAGAAGAGCTCTGGAGTATTCGTAAGAACAAAAAGGAAGATCCACAAGAACAAAAAGGAAGATCCATGTTACAACCTCTCTGCTTTCATGCTTGTCACATTGCAGGTGAATTCATACCCTGAGAGCAAAGGGCCACATTGAGAGCTGTGGTGTGTCTTGCCACATTCCAAACCATCTACCCATAACCCTTTCCAATCACCACACTGAATCTGAGGGGGTCACCTTCCCTTGGGTCCCATAAACAGCCCACTTCCTTCTGGTGTTTCTGATAGATTTTAATTTATTTCCCCCTCTTCCTTTTCTTTGGCAGTGTCAGTGCAGGTCATAGTGCTAGGAACAGTAATTTTGTAAAAATGTAAAGAGGCTATGACAGAGCTGTGCTGTAAAATGCCACACATCAAACCATAAGGAATTCCACAAATAACTGTTCAGATGTCCAAAAAAGGGGAGGCAGGATGTGAATAGCCCCCAAGTGCTCAGTTAAGTGCACCAGCACTGCAGAGAAACGTGGCTCTGCCTAAGTCTGCAAGGTTTCAGGAGGTCCTTGCACGTGCTGAGAGCAAGATGTGCCAGCAGGCAGAGGCCATGTCCCCCTGAGACCTTTGTCAGGGGTCCTGCAGAGAGCCACTGCCCCTGGGTGACAGCATCAGCTGTGTCACACACCTGGAGCAATCGACTGCCTCGAAGAAATCGGCACTTGCTGGCGGAAAACATGAAAGGAGTGACCTGGTGTCCCCTCTGGGATGTTTAGTGAGGTGTGGGAAGAAATCAGTGAAGGAAATGTGTGAGAGATTCCCCTGGCAGTGAGGAGGCAGGAACAGGCTGGTGCTGAGCAGCTGGGGGATGTTGGTGGAGACAGGGAGAAAGCAGAGAAGCCTGATGGGCTGGAGGAAAGAGCAGGAGGAGGAGGAGGAGGAAGAGCAGGAGGAGGAGTTGCTCTCTGGGAAAAGGGGGGAGGGGGGGATGGGAGCTTCAAGAGACATTTGGTGGGGGTAAGGAAGGTGGAGGGGAAGCCAGAAAGCAGGTTGGCAATTCAGATAAAATGGATTAGATGCTGATAAAGGCAGCTGGAGGGACTGAGAGCATATGAGATTAAGAAGTGCACAGGGGAGATGATGAGTTTTGGAGGGAAATGAGAAGGCAGGGTTGTCTGGATCCTGCTGATGGTTTTTAGAGAAAAGTTTCAGGAGTTTGAGAGAGGGGCTGGCCACAAAGCAGAACAGATGTGCAGAAACCCCCAAGGGGCCCAGAGAAAGGCAGGGGACTGCTAGACCTCCTGAATGCCCTCTGGGATCATCAGCCAGCCAGGTTAGAAACAGCCCTGTCTGAACAGCACAGTGACACTGTGAGACCAGCTGCTCCCAGGGCTGCACACACTCGGGGTGATGTTCAGTGGGGAACAAACACTCTGCAAGAGCTCCTTACTTTTCAGTCTCTGTTTAGCAACATGGTCCTCAGCCAGCTGGGCTTAGATCCCAGCCAGCACAGCAGACAGAGCTAAATGGGACAGCTCCAACCCCTGGGGACACGCCACCACCCTGAGGGGGACTCTGAGTGGCCCTGGTACAAGATTCCCTCCCCAGGGACAGATGAACACTTTGCCAGCCTGGGCGGGCCAGACCGGGCTGTGACCCCCGGGCTGGACATCACATGGCATCGTGGCACTGTGGCATCGCTGCTCTCCCTGGGAGAAAAGGTAATTGAGAGGTCTGAACAGGGCAGTGAGCAGGCGACAGAGAGGCAGAAAAAGCCTTGGCTCCATTCCTTGATCTCTTTTCTGGGCTGGGAATCAACTCATGTGCCAGTTTGGTCAGGCAAGAGCAACCACAGTGCTGCACCCCGGCTCCTTCCAGGCTCCATCTCTGTTTGCTTTCCCCTGACATCCTTCAGCATTTGCTGACAGATTCCTGCACTGCTGGTCCTGTGAAATGGGCTGGAGCAGACCCTCACTTAGCGAGACCATCCTCAGCAATGAGTGGGGCTGCCAATTCACCCCGTTATTAGGGATCCAGACTGAGTGGTAATGCCTCTAAATGGGGCAGCAGATGCTCTAACTTGCTTACAAACCCTTGCCCAGAAAACAGGGCAATGGCAGAAACAATCAGCCAAAAGCAGGAGCTCACATGGTGCTCCAGTCCTCCTAAAATGCTGAAGAAACACACATTTAACTACAGCCTAAAGCAGATTTACTCCTCTGTGGTGCTATGAAGACCGTGGGTTATCCAGTTTGAGGTACTTTCTCTGCTATCTGCCCGGCCAGGTGTGTAAATAGTTAAATCACTTTATAAAATAGAGTTCATGATTCTCATGCTGCTGAGGAAATCCAAGGAAGTGAATAGCAAAGGCGAGCAGAAGCCAAATGTGCAGGCCAATTGATAACTCTCCTTATTCTTATCACAGCTTCCCCCCAAACAGAAACTGTCACATCTGATGGGGCCAGGCCACCACCCTGCCCAGACGGTGCCCCCAGTGTCCCACTGCTCAAACACAAGCACAGAGGATCATTTTTCCCTTATTCCTTACAATAAAAATAAAAAAAGGGAAGAGCTGGGAAGAAAGAAGACAAAGGGAAGAAAAGATGAACAAGTAGAACCTACTTTGGGCAATGGGGGTTAATCTGACTCAAAGCCTAAATCCATGTTAGCAGTTAATCCAGTTAGTAAGGCTTTCATTGGGAGCTTTGAGAAATCCTTTAACCTCTTGCTGTAAACCAGGAGCAGCTTAACAGCTCAATGTTCATGAGAAAAGCCTGTCAATAATGCTGCTAAGCAGGTATTTAGCAGGATTTAAGAAACAAGCATGTGACAACTCTTCTTTAATGAAGCAATTGGGTTTCTCTCCAGGAATCAAATGGTCACCATTTCCTTGTCTTGCCCGTGATCTGCTTTTCAAGATTCAAAAGAAGATGCTGTTCTGGTCCTGGCAACTTGACAAGTATTGCTTCCTGGGGAAAGCTCAGTAAAATGCAGATTTTTCTACTGGTTTCTATAAATCTCATGGGTTCTTTGTCCTAAGAAATCTTCTATGAAGCAGACTGCAGTAGAAAGAAAAAGAAAACGCTACAATTTTTTTTCCTTTCAGAGGTGTCTATACTGTTCCAAGGAAAGCGAGCTGACAAAGAGGTTTAACGTTTAAATCTTTTTAAGCCAGCCTGAGTCTGAGGATCGACAGAACACCAAGGGTTTTTTACCATTTCCCCGCAAAATCTGAGTTAGCTGTAGCCCAGAAATCACACTGTCACATCCTGGTGCTGCATCCCCGCTCCTGGCCAAGGTCTGGGAGCCACCAACATTCTGCAATGTAAACTTCACCCTGTCCTGGGAGACCTGGCTGACCAGAGGGAGCTGATTGTGCCTCCTTGGCCTCTCTGGGTGTGCAGCTGTGGAGGGTTTGTGAGGATGTACAGTCATCCTCTGGGCTGTGCTTGTTCATCCCTCTGGTCATGGAAATCCCACCACAGAGCGTTTCAGGCACAGCTGATGTAATTATCTGTTTGAATTGCTACAAATTCTCTCACATGCATTAGATCCAAGGTGTTAGGACCCACTTTTTAATGTGTGATGCCCTTCTCAAGCTGCAAAGGCTTCTGGAAGCCAGACCTGCTGGGCAGCAGGGCAGAAATCCCTGCACTGCCACGGTGGGGACCCCCATCAGTGCAAACCAAGATTTTTTGCTATGCTGTCCCATCCACCCCATTTCTTCTGGGGAACAGGGCAGTTGTGAGCTGCAGGGAAGAAAAGAGAGAAGGGAAGCAAGGGGATGTGCATGTCAAAGGTGAGTGCCACACATACAGAGAATGAGGGACAAAAACCACAGCTTTCCTCAACCTTCCCACCTGACAAGGGGAGCATTTCACCCAGCCCTCTCTGCCCCTTCCATTTCAGACGCAGACACTCCCATTTCCATTCACTTTCACAGCTGAAAGGTCGTTTTGCCTATTTTCCCCTCTCAGTTCCGAGGAGGAACGCTGCATTACCTCAGGCATTTGCTGTGTTCCCTCAGCAGACTGAGGCCCATGCAACATTAATCCTGTGTTAGCAGCCGGTGATGCTCAGAGGAGGCAGATCTTTGCCATTCTGGCTGCTGCACAAGAGCAAGCAGGGTCCTTCAAAGGGAAACACTTCGCAGCTCTCAGCGCCTGAATTCAGGCCCAGGTTAACAAAGCCAAAGTGTAGGGAAATCCAGGATAAAATACTTCTCTCTAAGCCCTCAGTCAGAATCTCAACAGTGTGCAGGTATTTTACTTTCTGGTTCCTCTAATACCCTTTTCTGCTGATAACAGCGAAACATTTCCACACATGCACACAGATTTTAAGCCACCTATAGAAGGATTGTCTTTATGGGAGTCCTACCTAATGAGACCATGATCCTTTGTGAATAACTCTGGTAGGCACAAGGACAGCACAGATACTAATTAACCTGTAACATTGCCATTAAAAAGTCATGACGTGAGTTAATGCACTGACTAGGAGAGTTATTTTTCCTTTCATAAATTATATTTTCCTATAGCTCTATTAACCATTTTCAAGCACTATTTTTTCCCCAGTCCTTGCACTGTCTTTTCTAAAAGGATGGTAACAATCCATTTTAAGAAAGAAAAGTTAACCTTTAAAACAACAAAAGAGTGGTAAAAGAGTGAACTCCTACTCAGTTCAAATTCCAGCTCAGTCCTTGTTGGCCAGGTATATTGATGGAGATGAGAGGTTTTATGCATTATGCAGAGCCATCTTTTCAGTGAAAAACATACCTCAAACAGATGCAATGTTAGCAGACACTGGGATACCAAGCAATTGATTATCCTGTTTACTGCAGAATAACCTGCTGTATCTAGGTTTGATGGTGCTGTGTTTTCACACTCTGGTTTCTTATGAAGCCAATACAAAAGACAAAGTGGACAAGGGTAACATTTGTTAGACCACAGTCACGGCTGAATTGCAGCATCTGGATGGAGGAGGTAAGGTTCAACTGAGGAATTCAAATTTATAAAAGCAGATGTATAAATCACACATCAGCTACAGAGAATAAAAACACCAAACCCTCCATTCCACATAATTTTCACCTTGATGCAGCCACCTCCAGCCCCAGCTTCCAGAGGGAACCATCCCCTGAATTACATGCTTGCTATGATTCTCTCCCTTCTCAGCAGGGAGACACATCCATGGCTTTTCCAGCTCCGTTTTCCTGCTGAGCTAGCCAGGACAGCTCAGAGCCACTCACGGTCTACCAGCACCCCTAGCCACCACTCCCAGAGCTCCTCCTGCCAAGGAGAGCAGCAGCAGCATCCCTGCATCCCCTCCCAGCACCACTGGGGACCAAACTGGCAGGGATCTGCTGGGGAGCGCCCCACGGATGGGCTGGGTGCTGCTCTCTGCTTTCCCACGCATCCCTCCCTCCTCCTGGCCATCCTTCCCTNCGGCCCAGCGCAGTTTGTGCTCTTTAGTCAGCATTGCCCTGGGGGTTTCCCGCAGCCATCTGCCCGCTGCACCATCTGAGCAGACCTTCTGCTAACTCTGCCTCCCGAGGAGGGAGCCGGATCCTGCCTAAATAAATAACAAGGGAGCGAGAAGGGGCGCTGCTCTTTTGTCCTGATGCAGTCTGGCAGGCTGGGCCGTGATGTGCTGCTTGGAAAGAGACAGAAAAATGACAGGGTCCATCCAGCCTTGGAAAATCCCTCCTGCCCAGGCTTTGCAGCCAGTGCTACAGGGAAAGAGTGAGGATGCTACAGGGTACAATCCCCATGGCAGCACCAGGAAGGATAAACCATCGCTGCTTGGAAACTGCATGGGATTTGGGAGAATCCCTTCTTAAGGTGGGTTGTGAACCCCAGGATTGTCTCCCCTCAGGCTGGGAGATGCTACAATTTGGGACTTTCCAATTGCTATCAGCCAAGAATGAAAAGCAGCTCCACAGATCAAGGAGGGATGGGACACAACAACCAGCTCTTGTCCCTCCCCATTGTCAAGGAGATGCAAACCAGGACGTGCTCTGGAGAGAGGGACAGCAGAGCAAGGAAAGGTAGGCAAAGGAGGATGCAGAAAAGCATTGAGCTTAGGCATGGCTGAAGAGACCAAAATATGAGAGGAAGCACAGAGCAGAGTCTAAGGCTAATTTGGTTAGGGTTCCTGTGGGTATCACAGGCAGATGATGTGCTCGTGTGCTCATGTTTGGGGTCACCCACTGCATCAAGTCTCTGTAAACCCAGGCTCACAAGCCACCACACAGTTCTAGGGTCTCCAGTTGCCTTCAGGCGCTGGGAATACTTTCCTGAAGCTGTTTTTTAAAAAAAAATCTGTGCAGACACCCCTGAGTAGGAGGGTTCAGGAACCAACCCTCTGCTCACAGCACCCCCTCACCCCAATCCCTTTCCACCTAGACAGAATCAGCCTGCAGTGCCTCAGACTGTGACTAACGACTGAAGTGACACTCACTGAAAGGGGGGATCATTTAACAAATTAGTCTGGGAAGATCTGCAGGAGCCAGGCTCTATCTAGGATGGGAAAGTTTTGCAGCAAAGCTGTGCAAAGGCAGATTGAGTCAGAGCCCTTCTACAATAGCATGGTCACGCTACTCAGATCAAGCTCCTTGGGCACTGTTAGCAAAACCTGACCTTCTGTCCTGCTGTCATCTGAGGGCTGACAAGCTCATCAGCCAGGCTGCAGGCAGGGAAATGACAGAGGTGGAATTAATGGGAATCACCTCATTTGCCTCCCTGCCCATCCCGATGGCTGCAGCACCGGGACAGGGACAGCACCGCCCGTGCTCCGCCTCTGCTTGAAGTAATTAGGGCAGATGCAGGTTGGATGCACCAAGCACAGGAGGGTGGGGGCAGCGAGGGAGGGATTGGGAGAACATCAGGCAGTGCCAGGCTCCGGGCACAGACATGGCACAGAGATTCCCTGCGCCAGGCTCTCGGTCCCAGCAGGTTCAGGTACAGCCGCCCTGACAGATGCAACATCCAGCTCAGAGGGATTCAAATTAAGGTCAAAAGGGATAAAGCAATGGTGAGGAAATGAATGCCTTGTTCCTGCCTCACAGTCATGCCCAGATGCACGTTCCTCATCCTTTATGAGGATAATTAAAATGCATCATTTTTGTGGGTATGTGTGTGCACATACTTGCAGGCACACACCATTTATTTCTCTGGACAGGAATACAACCATAAGAAATATTTCTTTTTTCACTGCCTCTGTGGCAGCTATCTGGATTTTAAGCTTGGGAAGACAGGAAGGGAAATGGGAAGGGAAAGAGTACCCCTTTTCTCTGTTTATCCTCACCAGGAGAGGAGGGGAAAGCTGCTCACAGGTTTTAAATCCTGAGCAGGGATTTGGTGGCACAAGAACAGTTCACACAATCTTCCATTTGCACAGAGCAGGGTATGTAATGCCTGTGCTTGGAACTGGGCCCAGGAGGGGCAGGTTTGCTCCCCCAGCTCTGTCACTCAGCAGATTAATTAGCCATTTGTCTCAGCTCTATAACATAATCACAGCCCAAATCTGCAGCAGCAAACTCTGAACCCATCCCAGAGCCCAGTGCCAGCTGTGCCCATCACTTGTCCAACAACCATGAAGGTCCTACATGCCAGGACTTCCTTCCCTCCTCCTGCTAAGACAACATGGCTGGAGGCTGTGACAGATTCTCTTTGCATCCTGCTGTGCTCTCCATCATAGCTGGTCAAATGTCCATGTCTAAAACCGGAGTCCCAGGAAACAATTCGTTCCAACACTGGTGCCCAGAAGCACAGCCCAGAGCTGGGAGGGAGATGTGCTCAGTGCTGATTGAGGGAGAGGATGGAACTGCCCACAGCTGACAGGACTGGTTTGGCTCTCTGAGGCCACTGCACACCAACTGACCCCTGTTTTTCAGTCTTCCAGCTGAGGCACACAGCCTGTTTGCCTCTCACAGCAGGATGTGCCTTCTCCCAAGGTAGGCACATATTTTACTTGAGACCCAAAAGCAGAGAAGTGTCTGAGCACTGCTCTGTGCTTAAGGCTTGCAAAAGCTACTTTTGCTGGCCTCTAATACCCCGTTAGTGCCTGTCAGAGGAGACAGGAGAGCACCAAGGAGAGGGCTGAACACTTTTCACTCATCGTAAATTTGTGACACTTGGGAATTTGTTTATTCCAGGCTAGAAAATGCTAAGCCCATCAGTTATGTCCTCACAATTCTCATCATGCTGCCTTAATTTACACTGACCTTCCAGCCAGAGCACAGCCCTAAATTGTCACAAACAGTCAGCTCTCCATTACGCGGCTCAGTGGAGTGTGGGGGAGAGACATCTGTGTGCAGGGCTCGGGGCTGCCTGTGCTCAGCACAGGATCCCCGGGCACAATCAGCCTGGACACTGCACTGGATCCTGGCTGCCTCTCCTGCAGCCCTGCTCTCCAGCTCACAAACCTTTCCAGAGTGCCAAGTGCTGCCATTCCCTGCTCTCCTCTGGCATTACCTGCCCCCGCCTGCCCCCAGCTGCTGCCACCTCCAGCTCGGACACACCCGAGCCTGGGGCTGCCCGCTGGGCTGGCAGGGACACTGGGGTGCTGCAAAGCCCATGCTCATTGCTTTATCTGGGCTAGAGCTGCTCTCCTCCCTCACCCTAACAGCTCCTCTGCACCACCTGCCTCTGCATCCTCTCCTCTGGGAGCCTGGGTGAAGGACAAGCAAAACTCACACAGTATTTCAGTGTCTCACCACTAAATGTCTGAGTTATGGATTCTTCACCACAGGCTTGGCCAAGGCTGCCTGTGAACTGAGACACAGGCATCTTCTTAGGAGCTTGGGAACCATCACCATATTGGTCTTCTTTGGGATCTGGTCCTCAAGGAAAGTTGTCAGCAATTAGCAGAGATGTATTTTAGGTCTGTTTATAAATGTCTTGCAGCTGCAGTGATCAGGAGCTGAGCACAAATAGCAAGTGAGAGAAGTCTGTTTGGGCTCTTTTCTGATGTAACTGGCTCTGGATAGAGTCAGACTTGGTTTTCCTTCTTCCAGATGCTGATGGTGTCTTCAAATCTGTGAAAGCTGAGATGTGAGTGGGAGAGGAAAAGGACTGTCCTGATCTTAGAATATCCAAATTGTTCAGAACCACTGAGCATCAAGACTAACACTGTCGGGGGTGGGATCAGCAGAAGCTGGCCAGAAGCCCTCTCTAAGTTCAAGAGCTCATTAATTCATCAATATTCACACAGGGTATTTAATCAGGACTTAGACTGCCACGGGGTTAAGATCTTCTTCAGAGACACCACAAAATGTAGAGCATAGTGATGTTTGTCTTTTGTCTTTCTGCTGGTGACCTCCTGCTAAACATCAGAACCCAGAACTGCCTGCCAAGGCCTCAGATATTATCAATATCCGAGCTATCTTGCTATCTTGTAATGGTAGCTATCTTGCTACCATTACATATTTATCTCCAGGGATAAAGCTTCTGATTTGCTGTACTGCCTCTGGTTCCCCAAGCTCGAAGCTCTTCCCCAGACACCACCCTGTGCCTCAGGCACTGCTGCCCAGGGTGTGATCCCTCCTCTCCCGTGCAATGGCACAAAAAAGGTTTTGACATGGTCTTTGCAAAAGGACAGTAGCCCAAGATGCAAGTCTCAAAAACAGAAAATACAATTCAGGCTGCCACTAAAGCATTAACATGAAAAAAGAGGAAAAGCACATCTCCCTGCTGATGCTCTGCACAGCTTCGACTTCCTTGGCTGGTTTCACTCTTTTCTGCTCCATCTTCTCTCACTGTCTGGGAGCAGGACCTGACCCAGCAGCCCCCCAGCTCCTCCTGCCCTCCATGCACTGCTGGTTCCATGGCCACAGCCGTGGCACTGAGCCATGCACAGCCCCTTCAGCAGGTGGACATGCTGCCTTCAGCAATAAAGAGAGTTTGAAGCCATTAAGAAACAGCAAAATGACCCCTCCTGCGGAGCTCCTGCCATCAGGAAAGCAACACCACCAGCAAACAAACAGAAAAAGGCACTGGAATTTTTGCCAGGGCGGCCGTGGTTGGGAAATGAGGGGTTGGAAGGGCAGCAGGAGATGTGAAGCAATTCCAGCTGCGAGTCTCCAGCAGCAGCTCCTGGGGCAGTGTGGGATGCTCCATCCCACCCTCCCACCAGGAGTACATCACAAAGGGGCAGTCAGGGCTGGGGCAGGCAGCTCTGCTAAAGACAGGGATAACTGCTGCACTGAAGTAATAATCCTGCGCTAAATCCAGAATTTAAATGCCTCCAGGGCTTAAGGGCTGTCAAGAGCTGCAATTCATTTCCAGAGGTTTTATTTAGTTGCAGCAGCAATTTTACCTGAGGGGGACAGTAAATTTGAGAATTACAGGGCTAATAATTTAACAGAATTGGCTGCGGCATTTTCTTAAAGAAACACAAACACACACACACGGACTTGATGAAATGAGTTCTGCACATTACATTCTTGCAGGTTTCATTTGAATGAAAATGATTAATGGGAACATAAAGATAAAACACACCACAGCAATAAAACAAATCAGCTCTGCCTCCTAAAGGTCAGAGCAAGCCTGCCTCCTGGTTTGGAAATCATCTCCTAGGACAACATCAGGCATTTGCTTCTGCATCCTCCTCTTGCCTCTCCCTGCTGATAACTGCTGGCTCCTGACATCCCCAGAAAATGGATGGAGCAGAAACTAAACTCATTCTTAGTGAGACACACAAGATATGGACAGAAACTGTGGTTCACACCCCTGGAACTTTAATTTCAGAGAATAACTTTTTCCTGTCTGTGTATCACTGTGATTTGCAATTTTAAAAAATAAGAGTTCTTTCACTCGGTACCTCAGTTCAACTTGGAAGTTCAGCTTCCCTCAGGAAGAGATGTGAACTCAGCATAGCATCAATGTGCAATTTCCATTACCAGGAAGGTAAAACAATATAACAACTCACAGGGAGCTCTTTCCTTATTGCCTTGGTCCCAGAAATGAGCAGAGCAAACAGATCCCCCTCATCCCCTTCCCAAATCGTGTGAGGAACAACACAGCAGGAGTTCCCACCCAGCCAAAATGGTGTTTCAGGAGGGAATTTAAAGATTTGGGAGCCTGGCCCAAGAAAAAAACCTGAACCTCCCAGCTGTGAGTCTGTCTTGCAGAAAAATTTTACATTATTTGAAACCACTGATATCTTTTCCCCCTCCCTGCCATTGTCATTGAGAAATATGTTCTTTTCTGCATTTCTAATTGGGATGGAACAGATGGCAAAGGCTTTGTTTAATGAAATATGTCCATTCAATTAACCCACGCCGTCAGGGATCCAGCAGTGCAAAAGGAATCAGCATCCCACTGCTGGAAGGGGATCCTCCTGCCCACACCTGCACACCTGAGCAGGACCAGGGTGCCACGGGCAGGGCCTGGAGACACAGGCTGCACCTGCTGGACCTGGCTCAGCTGCCATTCCTGCTTCCCAGAAGCATTGTTCCTCTAATTTTTCCTTTTTTTTCCCTGTTTTTTCGCCCCTGATTTCCAGTTTCAGAACTGCATCCAGAGATTTTGCAGCCCATGTTCAGCCTTGCCTTAACAACCCCTGGAAAAGGCAGGATCTCTTTTCCCCAGGAATTGCTATGGGGTCCAGTTAGACAGGGAGCTCTACCAAAGGGAACTGGGTCCCACTGCCAGCCCTGGCACCAAACCCTGGTGAGGGGAAGCCCATCTATGCCTCAGTTTCCCCATTTGTGGTGAATGACTATCAATCAGTTCTCTGTGAACAACCCAATATGTGGTTCACTGACAGTTTGGAAATCAACCAAAAACCAACACAGCTTCCCACAGCAAAACGTGGTATTTCATTTCCTGTCTTGGTCTGAAACAAAGTTTGGCCCCTTGAAAGGAGGGGGATGACATTTTGAAGCACAAAAATTGAAACATTCATTCATATTGTGAAAAAAATCCTTTTTTTTTCCCTGTCCAATCCCACTAATAGCATGATTACCAGCAGAAACAGAGCCAAAAGACACAAAGGCCTAGGATTAGATCAGGCTGCTCTGGAGTAAGTACTTTTGTGCAGGTAAATAGTTTATTTCTAACCTTGCTCCCAGCTTCCACTAGTGCAGGAGCAGAGGCTGTTCAGGAGTGTGACAGGAATAGTTTCTGCTGAAGAAAATTCATTAAATGCCAACTGGACTAATTTTAGCACTTTAAAACCAAGCCATTTCAGAAGTTCATTTCCAAATGGTGAATTGGTGCATCTATCAAAATAAATTGCTTTGGTGTTTTGGAGGTTCAGTTGATTGAGGTTTTTTTAAGTGAGGAAAGCAGAAAACCCCAGAACCTTTGGGGGTTTTCTTTTACTTTTCCTTTTGCCTTCCTCTCCCCTTTCCCTTCTTTTCTCTTCCTCTTCCTTTCCCCATCCCTTCCCTTCAGGAAAGAAAGAGAGCATTCAGCTGCTTCCCATGCTCAGACACAGGGAATAAACCAAAATACTTCTATGGGAAATACCTCTTCACTGATTGTTTTTCCTTATTTTACAGAAAATCCAAGGAGTTTATTGGTCCCTTTGGTTGTGGGGGAACCCCTTTGGATAGCAAATCATTCAGAAATGGGATTTATGCAGCCAGAGGAGAAGCACAACCCGTGACAGCCCCGGCTGAAGTGTGACACCCAGAGTGACAATCCCTGCCCTCAGCAGGAGCCCCCAAGGTGCCCTCTGACCTCCCACAAGCCTGGAGAGCCCAGATCCCTCAGTGTGCCAGTCCTGGGCTTTGAGCCCACACCACCAGCCCTGCCATGCTGGGACAGCTGCTCCCACAGCTCCCAGCACCCCAAGGGTCCCCAAAACACAGCCTTCAAACACATCCTTCCCAATTCTCTTGTGTTATGACCCAGCTGGATGGTCTTCCTTCTCTTTCCACCCATTTCAAGGCAGAGGGATGCCACTTTTGACTCCCTTTGAGCTGTTTATGGGCTTATCTGGCTCTCAGCTCTTATTGCTAGCCCTCAAATCCCTCTCCTCTCTCTGGTGGCATCACAGATATATTTCCTGGCATTTGTGACTGTTCCCACACTGTCTCGAGCTGAGCTAAACTGTTTCCAAGTGCAAAGCAGCATGACTGAAACCCCTGCTAGACTTTCATAATGAATATGAAGTTGCCAGACAGCAGAAATTCCTAACTTGACTTCATTCTCCAAATCCATTTATCAATGCTAATCAGCCAAGACCAGACAAATCTTCCCATTTTCAGTAGAATTACCATTTTTCTAATGACAACAAAACAACTTTTGCAAAAATAACAGTATATCATCAAGTGAAACTCAGTCTTTCACTAACACAATATTTAAACTCATGGCTCAGACAAGATATCAGCTGCAAGAATGACCCACTTGATTCATCTTTGATAATGGCAGAAGTTTCAGAGATGTATCTGAGATCCTGCAGTGGAACAATCAGGCCTGGGAGCAGCCCTGGATCTGAGCTCTCTCTGGGATTTGAAGACACTCTGATCTAGCTCCAAAGCTCCTGGTTTGGAGCATACAGGTGTACAGGAGGATACTCAGATGTTTCAGCAGCCAAATCAAATTATTTTATGGTTTTGTAATGTGCTCAACTGGGATGCTACAGGGTGACTGTGCTAACATAACTGCTGCTGCTGGCTGGTAATAGAACTCAAGACAAAATGATAATTTTGCAGCCCTGAAGTGAAAGTATGCTACATAAATGCACAAAGAAATTGAAACCTTCCCAAAACAGCAGATTTTACAATCAAAGCCCTGCTTCCACTTGCCCAGATCAAATCACAAAGGCTGATGGGCAGGTAGAGGTGCTTTTTTGCCCAGGGTGTTGGTCTTGGCCAGAGCAAGGGAACTGCATTTGTGCCCCCTCCATGGCAGCTCCAAGCAAGAGATGGTTTCTGACAGCTCGACCACCTCTCACTCTCACAGCTTGGCTGCCCTGTCACTGGCAGAGTCCTCGAGCAGATCCAGCTGCCCAGACAGAGCTGGCTCATGCTTGCAAACGTGGCAGGCATCCAGAGCAGCAGAGAGACCTGCTGGCTTTTCCCTACACAATCCCCTAACAAGGAATCCTGATGTTCCTGGGCACAGCTTTCTTTCCCTGGGTACCTCACACCTCCCAGCAGCTGCTTGGATGTCTCTGAGACTCCTCTCAGCACAGAAACAAACAACCTTTTTTCTTTCTTTCTCTGTAGGGATGAGCATATAAAAAACCCACCCTTGTTAAACAGGAATTTCCTTGCACCAGAGAGGCAACTCCACGCCACTCTAACCAGGTGAATTCTGCCCTTGCTATTTTAACATCTGGCCCTACTGGGACTTGTGTTTTTGCTTAAGCCACACACATGCACCAGCTCCCATGGGGAGTGAGCCTTGCTGAGGGCTGTAAAGGGATGGACAGAAGGTAATATTTCTTTTTTTTTTTTTCCTAGCCATTCTGTTTGCCTCGACACAGATGGTGAGTCCAGGCCACCTTCAGATGGTACTTTCTGCCCCAATACATAGCACTTTCCCTTCTCTTAATATGCCTTGTATGTGACTGCTCCCTAATCCCCCTGAGACACAACGAATGGATTAGCACAAGCAGTTTAACCCAGAGCTCTTTGCCAACCATGCTCACCTTGAGTGGGGTGGGCAGAGGGCAAGCACAGTTCAACACCACGAGCTGCTAAAGGTTTAACAAGCCACGGGACACTGAGCAGTCCAGCCAGCTGAGAATAACCCAGACCTGTAGCCAGGAAAACACCTACCACTCTCCCAACTCTGAGTTCTTGTCCAGAATAGAGTTCAGGAAAAAACAAGCAGCAAAGACCAATAATTTCAGCATCAGAATGGTGCATTCAGCTTGCCACAGAAAGTCCGCAGTATGGAAACACAATTAAGTAGTTGCACATTGACAGAGTCTCCTAATTGCTGCAAGGAGCAATTCAATTATGTTTTCAACACTGAAATGAGTCATTACCAGTCTATAGGGGAAAATTGTGTTTGTGGGGTCATGGTTTTTTATAGCATATGCTGTCTTCTTCCCAAAAGTTAGCTCTTATACTGCTGACAATATTAATTTTGGATGGATTCTTCCCTTTAGGAGCTAAATTGAGACAATTCTAGTTATGGGAACAATTGTCCACTGTAGCTCAGAAAAGCCCAAAGCCATAGCATCTGGAGTTATAAAAACAGAGATTTAAAGTCTCTTCTGCTTTGCAAAATTCAACTGCTTCATAATCAAATCATAAATAGTCACACTTTGCTCTGACTTCATTATAACTCCAGTGAATGCAGAGCCCTAAACACTGTTGGGCTAGCATCCCAGTTCAAACCAGTGATAGCTGGTTTTCAGTAAAGGAAGAAATAATTCCTGCTATGAAAGCAGCTGGAATGAGAGGTGGCAAAGATATTTTGAAGGTATTCTGAATTACAGATGCTGGGAGATTTAAAATATACAGAGTACTCCAAGAATTGAAGCAAAGAGTATTCTAAGAATTGAAGAAAGTCAAGTCAGGTTAGATCTACTACTTGGGTGACTGAAGATGGTTAAGAGCTACACTTGAACCTTACCAACAGAGATTTTGTTTTCTATTGTTCCTACAGCAATTTGAAAGCAAGATGATTGCAGAGCAGTGAGACCCAGCAGCACTGAGAAAGCCCTGTTTTGAGAGCTCTGGGTTAAACAGCTCTGATTTAGATGTTCATGCCTGCACAGTAGTTCAGCAAAGATAACAGGTTGCAGTAGCCACTTGGTAATTGACCTCTGGTGATTTAAAACCTTAATTTGCTTTCATGCTTTCTGATTTAAAGTAGCATGTGCACTTGGGCATAACTGCTTTAAGATATCTAAGCAATATTTTAGCCTGGATTCCTCAGGAAACAAGGCTTAACAGAGCATATAGACAATCCTTCCTAATAACTCCTAAAAGCATTGGCCATTTTCAGCCAAATTTGTTGCAGGGCTCAGAGTTGTGATACTTGTAAAATTCTCAGAGGTTTTGTGAAGAGCCAGAGCAAATGAAGCTCTTGCATATTCTGAGTGCCAGGTCTTGGATGAGTAAGTTCTGTCCCTTCTGTGGTGGGCACATCCCATGGGACACGAGGCCAGAAGAGGACAGTGGGTCCTGCATTCACAAACTGGACATGATGCTTGCTGAATGTGCTGTTTATAAATAACTCTGCTACAGCCACGGCTCTGTGGCATTCCCTTTGCACAGCAGTGAATGCCATTCTCTGCCAGGGACAAGCAAAGGGTGGAGCAGATCTTCCTTGTGCCCACAGGTAGTGCAAGAAGCACCACACGGAGCAGAGCCCTGAGAGGCACCTTCAGGCAGGAAACAAAGCTCCCTGGGTGATTTGTAGGCTCTGAACAGCAAAGCTGTCACTGAGCCACAGTGAATCTTTCTCAGTCTGCACCTTTGCTGAGCTGATTTATTGAAGGTGTCAATAACAGAGGTAGGCTGGGGACCAGCTGTAAAGCTCGAAACCTGAATTTCCTGTGGTTTTGCACTCCTCTCTGCCTTCAGAGCTTTGTTTCATCATCAGGTGAGTTGAGGTTTTGGCTGGCTTTCTGAAGGGAGCCCCACTGCTTCATCTGCACGGGGTAAATCAGAGGATGCTCATTTTCACAGACTGCACACTTAATTGTTGGGTTAAGTTAACAGGAGTTAAAAGGCAGCTTGGTCAAGCAGGCAGGGAAGAGCTGGAGTTAGAACATCCAGCTTTCACTGCCCATTAAATAAAATGTCCCTTTGGGCCATAACTTCCTCACTTTGGCATGAGTCAATCCCAGTGTGCTCTGGCCACAGGACAGTAGACACTGCAGGAAGGGGTGCTGCATTGCCATTAGTTCTATTCCTAAAATAAAATCCAAGTGCTGACCAAAAGCTCATTAAACTAAAAATAAAATTCTTTGGACTTCAGCAAAATACAGCGTACTCCTCCTTACACTGGCTGCAAGATTCCTGTCTCAACAGCATGGAGAGGGATTACAAAAAAACACCAAGAATGTTGCAGTTAAATTTTCAAAGTCAGGCTGTGTTGTCTGCAACTGTGAGAGGCTGCAAAGCCTGTGCCTGTCCCACCAGGGCTGCAGTGCATGGGGACATGATCCCACCAGGACCTGCAGGACTCATCTTCTGGGCAGGGAGCCCAGGGCCACGAAGGGAAGTGCTAATAGTTAAAAAGATGTCTGGAGCTTGCAGAAATAGCTATTTTCCCAGGAATAAAACATGACTTGGAATAAATGTTTTATTCCCCTGCACATAATGAATGGCACTGAATGTGATTTGGGGACCTGTCAAGAGAGGGGAGCACAGACATAGTACATGCACTACAGACAGTATTAAAAGTGTTGTTTAACTGAAACACAGGGAATTGAGATCACTGATAATTTTATTCTCCTTTCCTCTGGGATTTTTTTTTTTCCTTTTTATGATTGCCTTCCTATGTGGCTGAAAGAACAGGGCCATCAAAATGTTTATTGGAAACTCTTGCAGGAACCAATCCATATGCAATTGCACAGAAGGTAAAGAGGCATCCACTGCTCAGCATTTCCAGCAGATTTAGCATCAAGCTCAGCTTGCAGCCAGGCAAACAACACTATCTGCTTCCAGAAAAAGTAGTGGAAAAGAGTCACCAGGAAATAAATAAAGGACTGTGCTCTAACCCAACAGCTGCTTGAACTGCTCTGATCTGTGGCAACACCACTTTGCAGAGGAGCTTTTCATCAATCTATGTGTATGGCTTAATAGAGGCTGTCAGGAATATGGAAAACTGTCACTCTTGTGTGGCTGTGAGCAGCTCTGAGCCCTGCCCTCACCAGACAGCACAGTGCACAGCTTGTACCAGCATGGGGGATGAGGCCAGCGTCTGCTGCAGCAGCTCCTTCCCGGCTGCTGCAGACATTGGGAAGAGGAGATGTGCTCCAGCTTTTATTAATTCTTTTCACAGGCAGAGAGTATCCTTGTTGGGAGGTAGTTTGCTCCTCCAGGAGGATCATGTTGCCCTTGGCCAGCTAAATCTTCCCTCTACAAGACCTGAAGGGTCCAATGTGAGGAATGTCGTGTGCAGTTTCACATGGTTTATTAAACCTTCAAAGAGGTTTGTCCTGGCAAAGGAGCATCGTGGTGCTATGAAAAGAGCAGAATGGCACCAGGGCATCATCTCCAGCTAATTGTTTCATCAACTTGGAGAGCAATAACTGCCTGCTAAATAAGGCTCTTCTTTTCTGCTTTGCAATTGTGCTCTTGTGGCTGCCAAGAAAAGCTCCGACACTAAAGGCTTCTCGGGGCCTCTACAAGTGTTGCCTTTGGTTTTAGTCCAGAAAGACAAAAAGCAAAAGCAAGGGCTGCAAATCAGAGGAAGAGGTGAAAGCTCAAAGGAGATTTGCCCTTCTCCCACCCACCTAACCACTAAGAGTTGGGTAAAAGGAAAATAATTAATGAAACTTGTTTGGTGCATTTGCCTCGGAAAACGTTAATGCTCAGCTAAAGAAAAGACACTTGAGAGTTTCCTCAAATAAGTTTATGTTTTCAGTTGCTTCTGGAAAAACAATCGAGTTTGCATATTTTTACCAAAATATTGAAAGTGCTTGAATCTTTCCTATTACAAACCAGGAAACTGAAGCTATTCATCCAGTCCTATAATAAGATTGGAGAAGAAATAAAGGGCTATTTAGAACTAGTTACTGCTCTTCATAATTAACTGAACTGGCAAAGATTCTTCTATTTTTTTCCTGTTCCTGAGTTATCCAGGAATTGAAACATGTTGCAGGCAACTATTAGTTAAAGTACAAGCTCGTGCATGTTGATTTCCCTTGTTTCAGGCTCAGCTCATTTGCAATTGAAAGCATCGACAGTAAAATATTTCTGCACTTAGAGCTTTATCTTTTCACCAGTAAAGCTCCTTCCTGAACACATCTCCCTTCTGTCCTGGCACGACCATTTGTGGGCTGTCTTTAAACTTTGTGTCTTAATTTCTCCTTCCCTCTTCCCAAGCAGGTGACAAGAGAGCGAGCCAGGCCAAATGTCGCTGGGTGCCAAACTTGGCGTCAGCATTATTGGTCTGTTATCAACAGCAGAGGTTCACTGGGTTATGCAGAAGGCTCCAAATCTGTGATTTTAAATTTCTGGAGCAAGTCAGTCAATAAAGTTCACTTGAGGATCAAGGTCTCCTTGCAGACACGGGAGGGAATGAGTAGGCATTTCTCACTTTTGCAAAAAGATGGTGGGGAGAGGGGCCAGGGCGACCTCTGAACAGACCATTCTACTTTAGCAGAACCCCAGGGGACACTGGTAAGAACAGATGTCCCCAGGTGGTAATGACACCCTACAGAGTGTGTTTAGTGCCTGCATGCCAAGCCAAACCTACCTGCCAGATCAACGTGGGCATGGGACAAGCCAGACATGGCAGGGAATTCCTCTGCTTCCTCTTGTGATTGACAAGAAAAGCAATAAGAAGATAGGAGCTGAAGAGTTGTGTGCAGTAACCTTTCCCTTTGTCAGAAATGTCAAAGCAATTCCTAACAGCTCACTTCAAAATGCATTTTCCATCCTCTTTTTGACATCTTTCCGACCTCCCCAACATTGCCAGAAGATACAAATTCACCCTGACAGTCAGGAGAGGAAAGGAAAACAAGAAAGAAAATGAAATAAAAACCAATCTCTGAACTCTTTCTAACCATCATGGAGGACAAGAGTTAGTATAATGCACTTAGTGACAAATCAAGCTTGAACCACCTTCTCCCCACAAAAACCCAGCATAATAAGGCAGGAATGAGGTTACTTATCCTATCAGGACCCAGTGATTATTGTCTTATTTCCCTGATAAACACTGATAGCATTTGTAATACAGCTCTAACAGGCTCTTTGGGTTTTAATTTATTTTCTCCTTAACAGGTTCTTCTGTTTTTAATTTATTTTCTCCTCTCACAAGTTCTCTCCATTCCTTTTCTGACTTACAGAACCTGAAAGGTTATTAATTGCTGCTGAATGAAGATGCATATCACAAACACAAAACAAAACAAAAAAACAAAGCCAAAACAAAAACCCCAAACCAAACAAAACCAACAAACCATAATAAAGAGGAAAAGAAGAGGTTTTACTGACAAAACTCTCACATTTGGATTTTGTGACTTTGTGGTAGACTCCCTCTTACAAAATTTACATCTTTAAATAATTAGATATCTGGTTTCATTAGCCATCAAGGCTTCTACTATCCTCAGTGAGCACAGAAAGGGGAAGTCAGGAGAATGATTCACCGTATCTTCTTTAGAAAGCTATTTTGGGATTGACTAAATCATTCTTTGGAGATTGGACAATTAGTACAGACTGGGTGTCCAACTCCTACACAGCTCCAGGGTAAGATGTGTGACTGTCAGGACACAAGGAAGGATGGATTCAAAGACTAAAAGCTGGTAATAGACATCAGTGACAATTATTTGGTTTTAAAACCCCTGGGAAGGAGCAGATCCAGGGAGAGAAAACATTTGTTCAAGGTCACAGAGAAGGTCACTAGAATCACTTGTGTCTCCTGAGTGCACTTCAATGTCCTGAATAAAACATTAATTTATCCTGCAAGGAATGAGGTTGAGGAAATGAAAGTTCAAATGCCAAATGCAAAAAAAAAAAAAAAAAATTAAAAAATCGGAAGAAAAAGCATGACCTTCCATTGCATATGTTTAACTAGAGTTTCATTTACATGAGCAGTAGCACACCAGTTCCCTCAAGCTTCTGGGGAAATTAGTAGCAGGAAAACACAATTCTGTGCATTTTCAGGAACTGCTTTCAGTAACAAAAAGCCAAGGCACAGGAATATATCAACAACTGCATCACCTCACCAAACTGAACCAAAAGTTCAATCTAAATAGAGCTGGGGCAAAAGCTGAAGGCAACAGAAGGACTTTGCACTGCACGAAGTTAATGCTGGCTCTGGACTAAATGATGTGAAATACCTTGAAAAAGTACTGCAGACAGCAGCTAGACACCCCTCTGGGGGTGTCCAGTGATGTGGGACTTCCATATGTGAAGCCAACAGTGACCAGAAGGTGGGAAAGAGGCTTCGTCTCTCCCATGTTCAACCCTGCCACAGCCAATAGGAGACCACAGGAAGCTGAGAGATCTGAGGATCTCTGGGTAAATGAAAGCTATAAAATACTTGGAGTGACCTCAGTATGAAAAACAAATAGCCCTGACCATGGACTTGCACATAAAATGCCCACAGCAGCGTGCTCAAGACAGCAGTCAATGTAAAAAAATGCCTCTTGTAATGGCAGTGCAGAAAAGCCTGCATAGGACTGAAGGATGATTTTCATCCTGATACCACTACGTCCCTTTGGACTGTTTTTTCAGCCATAGCCACTTTCTTAGAACAAGAACTGCCTGCTGAACCAGTGCTTCCCCTCCTCCTCCTCCAAACACTTCATAACCACAAACCTCAGCTGCTCGTGCTTGTTTCCTGTGTTTACCCAACAGATCATGGCAAAAAGGGAGAAGAGGAAGGAGTTTATAATAGGAAAATAATCAATAGTGACATGCCATCGCTGTCTGCAAGGCAATCATTAGCGGCTCAGGAGAGACCTCAGTGGCTCCTGTGTGTGATTGCCTCCTGTGGAGAGCTAAGCTGCTGTGAAAGACTTCAGCAGGTGCCTTTTCCTCCTCCAGCACAGGGAATTCAGTCTAAGTCAGGCAGCTAAATCACACCGCTGGGTTATTATCAGCAGTATTAATTACTGTGTTCTCCCTAATTATCCTCTCCTGACACACTCGGTTGGTTTGTGGGAACAATGCAAGGTTGGCAAACAGTGGTGTTTAAAATTGATCGGGCCAGAGGCTCAGCTGATGTGACACAGCACAGCAGGTTTATAGAAAGGTCAGATTAGTGGGGGAGTTTATCCACTGTTTTGTGAGGGTGTGAGCTGAGTTGCAGCAGGCTGACATGCCCTGGCCAGCTGGCATGAAAGGACACACAGTCTGGGGTCAGTTGTTCCCTGGTTTTACATCGTGACCCCATGCAAAGAGCCATTCCCCACCACAGCTCCAGTGCGACTTTCTGACCTACATTAAAATAAACAACACAACATCCTCAGCCAGAGCCAGGACTTTCCTTCTGTCCCATCTCACCCTGCATGAACTGCAGGTAGGCTTGGGAAACCCAGGCAGGCTCTGCTGTGTTCTGGCTGTTCATCCTATTCTTCAAATAACCAGACCTGAGTCACTTGCACTCTGATCACTGACGTGCAAAGTCACTTTTGCAACATGAGACAACCCAGTTTTGCATTTTCCTGCCTTTGTTTTTCAAATCCCTCATTTTCCCCAGGCTGGCTCCCTGCTTCTTGGGGAGGATTTGTGTCTTGGGTACACAACTTGCCTCAGCAGATTCAGCCTGTCTCAAAAGTGGTTGAAAAGGAGAAGGTTCAGTGGCCTGACAGCCTGACATTGGAGCCTTGACAGATTTGCTGCCTTGGGGGATGACAAACCTGCCCCCTCAAAATGTACACGTGCCCCTATCAAATAGATCTGTTCCTGAAAATGCACTACCATCCAGAGAAAGTGTAGGAAAAAGAAAATCCTGTGATTTAAAGCTCATCTTCTTAGACTGTGACCTTCCAGCATGATCCTTTAATGCATGTCTGCCCATAAGCTCAAACCAGCACCTCTAGCTATGGATCATTTTCCTCTATGTCCCTCAAAATGTGTTTTTGTTTTGTTCTCTTGGTAGCTATGAAAATCACACCTAACTGGTCTTCTGTCCTGCAGAAGACATGACATGAAATACAACAGTATTTGTAGGGATGGACTTTGTAAATGTCACCCCACTTTCTACTGAGAGCCAGCCAAAGTTCCATTATTGTCCTCTTTTCAGATATGGGGTCTGAAACACTTTCTGCAACTATCACCAGACTCCTGTGCTCATCTCCCTCCAGAGTTCAGAGTTTAAATGAAGCACCCAGAAAATATAGATCCAAACACACAAGACATATTTGCCAGTGGATAGAGAAGCAATAGAAATCCCATTTTAACAAACTGTTCTCTAGCTCAGAGAGTGAAATGCAGCCTGGTGAAGGTCAATTCTAACCCTGTGTGTATCATTTAAGTCCTTCTTAGGACTGTAGCTGTCACAGAGGCCACGCACTTTTAGAAATGTTTATCCTGACAGAAGATCCTGTGTTTTTCAAGAACAAATAGCAGCTGCTGCATTTTTAACACATTCCCTACAACACAACCACAGCCAGGGCAAGATGAGCAGCACCCTGCTCTAGGCACTCACTGAGTGGGCACCAGGTAAGATAAATCTGCCCATTTCTTGGCTCATTCCTGCTCCTGCAGGAATCCAAGGATGTCTACAGATCCACAGCACTGAAGAAGAAGGAGCAGAGATGTGTAGGTCCAGAGACAACCCCACAGAAGGATGAGACAGTGTCTCAATTCCACATCAAATTCCCTCAGCCTTCCCCTGCAAATCTGATCATTTACTTCCATTACCATCTTCAGCACGAGCTGGTGGTACCAGAGACAGAACTGTGCTCCTTTCTGAAGGATATCAAGGGCTTTTCCTTCATTTTGATTACAAGGATATGCAAGGATAAGCTCAAGGATGCAAGCTCCAACCATGACACATATGGAGGCACCCAGGGGAAAACAGAGCAAAAGAAGGAGTCAAGGTGCAATCAGGGGAGGTGCATGACAAGAGCAAAGAAGCCATTTCAACATGAATTCATTAATGTCAAAAAGAAATCTGCCCAGCCATGCTTCCAGAAAATAAACTGGGACACATATAAACCCCTTCTCTTTAGCCAGCAAACCTCCATCCTGTAACCCCTGCCCTGGCTGTGAGCTCTCTCTCAGAAAGCAGCACTGTCTTGTTCCACCAGCAGTTTCGCATCCCAAAGGTGACATTCTCCATGATGCTGCAAAATGTTCAGGGTGTAAAATGGGATACACAGACTGGAGACTGATTGCCACCTGCACTGGGCCATTTTAGGTGGTCCCACAGCTCTTTTCACTCAAAGGCAATCTTTCCAGCAAGCTTTGGACCAAGCCTGGCACAGATTAGAGCTCCCAAGGCCTCCTTAGTTTGGCTTTTTTTCTGGAGGAGAGTGTGCAGGACAGTGTTTGTGCTGATGAACAGCTTGGCATTGTGGTAGCAAGGTGCAGGAGATCCAAATCCCTGCTGCTGTTAATATTGGTGAGTCACCAGTGCTGCCTGTGCCAAACATGCTTCCAAACAGAGCTGCAGTTTGCCCTTGGTTGTTTCACTGGGCAAAGGCAAGTCTGAAAAACTTTTTTATTTTTTTCAATCTTTCAGGATATCAACATAGCAGAGATGTTGGTCTCAATCTGCTTACTGGCAAACATCAAACAAAGAAGACTGTTGTAAGTTTGCATTTTATTAATGGTTTACAACTCAAATTTTTCTTCTCTTTTGTTCCTGCTGATCTCACAGAAAGCTATAAAAATATATAGAGATGTCTGCCAAATAGATTTCTTGGAGGAAAGCAGAAAAGTGTGAATAATGGGTTCTGAAGTATGGATAATTAGCAGATCAAATAACCCCAAGGATTGGGGAATTTTTTCATTCTCTGCAGATATTTAACATTCTTCTATTGCTAAATAAATTATACATACTCTCCAGGTACACTTTTTCTTCTAGCTCCTAGAGAAAAAAAATAGAGATGTCTACTGCGAGGTTATTTATTTATTTAAATGCTTCTGACAGTGAGAAATGACAGCTCTGGCTGCAGTCAGGAGTCATATGGGCAGCTGCTGTACTTCCTGACCACAGCACCTCTACCCTGATCTTTCCGCTCCCTCAAAAGGCTCTTCTGCAATTTAGTTCAGCCATGCCAAGCTACAGAAGTTTGCCAATGTCAGCAGGATGGGCAGTGGGCAGCAGGTACACAGCAAAACCTGGGGACTCATTTGTGTCTGCCTGCAACTCTCCCTTAGGTTTCCCAGTCATATTCCAGTGGTTTTTTCCCTCAATACTGCCTTACTTCTCATCTACTCACACTTCTTATTATATCCCTAAATAAGGAACATATTAATCTCCAGACTCACAAAATCAGAGAAATTCACTTCTCATATGAAGCAAGGTAAGGCCAGAACACGGGGAAGGGTCACCAGCTGATGCCTGTTCTGAAAGGTGTGTGCAGCTTTGCCCACACATTTTTGGAAATAAATGAATAGATAAAGGAATGGCTGACCCCACTGAGGTGTTCAGCTGCCAATTTGTGTAGAATATCAAGGACTGATCTTTAAAAAATTAGTAAGAATCTGTTGCAACTTAGGGGTTCACAGGAACAGGTTTTTCTCAGCAATTCTCTACTCAAAAAATAGAGGGCTAAACTCTGTATTCTCCTAAAGTCTCAAGAAAAATGATGGAACTCCTACTTATAAATAAACCTGATAAAGTGCTTCAAAGCCTGAGCTCTCCAACCTCATGTTTTTTTCCCTAATGAAACACTGTCATCTGAGAGGCAAAATAAAAGTCTTCCCTTAGAGACAGTAATTTAGTAGTGGGGACATTAATTAATTTCATCTTCACATCAATGCTCTGTTTTATTTAAACTCCCATCCTGCAGCCACTGGGGTGCTGGAGCATCTGCAAAGCCTGCGAGAGCCCTGGGCTGGGGCCAAGGGGGGTTTGGTGAAGGTGGCAGATGGCAGACTGATGGAGACATGACAGAACCAGCTCTAAGCCAGCCTGCCCCAGTGGCAGGAGTGCTTTACCAAGAGGAAGGTGGTGCTTGGCCCAGGAAAAGCAGGATTGTCACCTCACTTCTCTGCACAGAGAAAGCAAGGCACAAACTTTTCCCAAAGAGTTACTGGGAGAAGGCATGAAGGAGCTGCAGAGAGAGAAAAACATCTCTTATCTCTGCTCCCTGTGCTCCCCTGTGGAATGTGGAATGGAGATTGTTTATCTTCAGTGACCAATCCAGGTCCAGCTGTGTCTGGACTCGGGAGAGAAGGTCACGAGTTAAAAGAAGTCTAAGATAGGTAAGTTACATGTAGGATTTAGGTATGTAGAATAGCCTCTCTTCATATATTATTAATGCAGTTTAGTATAGATTTAATAAAGAGTGTTCAGCATCTCAAAGCCTTCTGAAATGGAGTCAGACATCCTTCCTTCTCTTCCCGGGGGTCACCTGCATTTTTTACAATACAGGATGAGCTTCAGCTGCTCACACCTAGCCCAGGCAATAGGGTGACCAGGGGCCTTTGGTAGCAACAGTGAGATAATGCCCATCAAAAAGACTGTAGGCATTCAGATGCCCTAAACCAATCTGTTCTTCATCTTGTTTGATCAAAGTTTGCCACAGTCACTCACCACGGACCCAGAATGGTGCAGAGGCCCTGGCTCAGGGTGCCCAGAGCAGCTGTGGCTGCCCCATCCCTGGAAGGATCAAGCCCAGGCTGGATGGGACTTGGAGCAATCTGGGACAGTGGAAGGTGTCCCTTCCATGGGCAGTTGGAATGAGATGAGCTTTAAGGTCCCTTCAAAACCCAAGCATTCTAAGATTCTAAAGTTCATTATATGTGTGAGTGGTGGCAGTTTCCCTCCTTAGAAATCTCCTCACTGGACTACCAGGGTAAATTCAATAAATGCACCCAGCAGACATGGCACATCAAAAACAAATACCCAGAACTACAAAGGCAAGGTTTGACATGACCTAGAAGCTTGTTAAAGCCTTAGCTACAGCCTGCTGAGACCTGAAAAATATAATTCAATGCCAAAGAAAGGGGTCATGAAGCACTGTCAGGAAGATGTCTCCATCAGTAGCCCCATTGAAAATCAAATTGATCTTTCCTTACCCCATGCAATTAACCTATGTAAATATGTACTAATGACCACTTCACTCCTCATTCCTTTCATTCACTCATCAAGCCACATGAAGACACAAGCAAGCACTGTTGATGGCAAAGCCTATGTCTCATCTGAACTTCATAAGCAGGAGATCTGCCTAAGCTTCTGATTCTTGGACTTGTATTCCTTCCAGGACACATAAATGGTAAAGAAACAAGAATAAAGTTAAGCTTTGCAATTTTTTTCTGCAAAAGAGGAATGGTACTCAATTCAGCAGAGCCCACTGAAGCTTAGTTTTCTATAGAAGTAGGATTTATGTTGCTTTTTGTCTTCAAGATCTCAAAACCCTCTTGCACTTACTCCAGTGTCAGGTGTGGAGCAGTCTCCTGCCTCGGCCTGGTACTAATCAGTAAAATAGCAACAGCAGCAGCCTCATAACTAGAATTACAGCTATTGTGGTAGGTGCTCACTCTCCTGATAATGGCTGGGTGCAGGCTCAGCAACACAAAGTCCTTTTCCATTAGAAAACAAACTTCATCACTCCACTGCATCCATACAGATGGTAAACAACTTCTGGAGGGTGGAAACACCCACAGGATCTCTGCAGACCCCTGGAGCCCTCCATCCCTACAAACACCCCCCAGCACAGCCCTGTGCCCCAGCACCACGAGCTGCAGCAGGTTTCTGTTCTGGCAATAATTCTCTCCAGCAGCTCAGCAAGCCTGGCAAAGCCCAAGGCTACAGCCACTGGTTTTATGAGAGTAATAAGCCGAGTTTATTTCCACACCACAGCCATAAACATTTCCAGAATCCCAGCCACGTACGCAGGGCACCTGAGACGCCAGCAGCTGTCTCCAGCTCCACTTGACCCCCTGAAAAAGGAGGCACGGAAAATGCTATCCCAGCAGGCATTAATGCAGGTTAATTAAACCTAAACTGCTCAGCAGGGCACGGTGAATTGAGAAGTGGTGCTTCTGCAGGCTGCCCAGTGCACCAGTCCCACCGTGGCATCATCATTAATGGTTTTCACACAAGCCTCAGGGCTCATTTGCTTGACAAGAGCAAAGCAGTAATTTTACTGTTGAACACTTGCAAAAATGATGCCCTGACTGTTATCAAAAGTGACAGGCAAGTTATGTGAGCAGTTAAGTGAAGGTTACTTTTTAGGGCCAAACCTCTGAATAGATCAGACATCAATTAGTTCATGCATGGAAGGAGAAGGGGAAAGAAAACAAAGAGAAAAAGGAAGAAGGGAGAATAGAGAAGAAGGGAGTAGAAACAGCAGGAAAGAGATGGACTTGAAGTGTTTCCCTGAATCAGTGCTCTGAGGGATAGAAGTGGGAGAGCTTTCAGGATGCTGCAGTCCCCAGGAGCTGTGGCCAGTGCCTGGCAGCTGCTGCAGTGTGGGCAGTGCAGCTGGGCAGAGGGAGGGCTGAGCCTTCATCCCACCCAGGAGGAGCAGCCTTCAACCTGTACCTCCCATGGGCTTTGGGGGCTTTGGCTTTCCTCCACATTCCTCAAGCAAAAACCTCACTAGAAAACTTTCAAGGTCCAACAATTTGCTTCTTTTATGCTGTGGACACTTGAAGAGGAACAAAATCATCCACAGAGTGAAGGTACCTGGGCACCATTCCAGTTCCATATTTTAAGAAAAAAGATGAGCCTTTGACACCCAAGCAAGTGCTTAAAGAAAAAACTTTCAGTTTTGACAAGTCCCTAATGAAAAGAAATAATTAGTGAAGTTAGATGTCCCATTTGATTTGCTCTAAATTAAAAGGGTTTTCACCTTAAAATGACTTTTCCTTTTCAAAATGTTACAAATGCTACAAAAGCAAAAGCTGGAAAAAATACAGAGAAAAAGCTGCAACCAAAATGAAGCCCTTGTTTAAAAAATAATTCTGCTTTTATTTTCTCATACTCAAAACCAATTTAAAACACAAAAAAGTAGGTGGAGTCACTCCCCCACATCCTGTCCATCCTGCTTCACCTGATGGCAAACGTGAGGAAAAGGAAGAAAATGGAGCTCACAGCCTGCAAGCTGAGTCATGAGCAAGGGCTTGGAGGAGCCCCCTTGCTCAGAGGCAGTCACCTCCCATCACCTGCAGGCTGAGCAGAGAGGTCCTGTCCCTGCCCTGGTGTGTGACATGCAGGGGTTTAGCTGCTAAAACTGTTTCTGCTCCACTGTTTGCTGGGGAGACTCGCTCTCTTTGGCTCCTTTAGGATGGTGCAGCACAAGCCCAGTGGTTCTCTGACTTTTGTGGAGACTAAGAATGATGGGAAGGAGGGTAAAGAATAGGATTTCCTAGGATTCAGACCTGCAAGAATTGAGCCTGTAGACAACAGTTTGAATCCAAAGGTATAACTAGAGGTTCTCTTGCAGTTAATGGTTTTAGAACCCAAGAGTTTGGGTTACAGCTTTAGAAACAGTTTCTTTTATGATTAAGAATAGAAGAAAAACAGGCTGTCCACTCCCCTGCCTCCCTCCCAGAGCAGCTGCCAACTGTGCAGACATTTGTTCTCAGCTAAGCTCACCCAGGTGGGGTGACAGCTGGCAGGGCCACCCAGGGACACCAACACCAAGCCCAGGTCCTGCAGCCCCGTGCCAGGCTCAGCCCTGAGCTGTGCCCTGCCAGGCTGCACGGTCTGGGATGCACTGACAGAGCTCACTGCGAGAGAGATTAAAGCACACCACTGTTTATTCCAGATAAATCCAGCTCTGGATCTGTCAGCCTTCACAGGGCCATTAATACTTCTAGGGCTGGACTAGGGCTGGATGAGTCTCTTGGGTTTGGGGTGGAAATAAGGCAAATGGGAGCTTATTTGTCTGAATTCCCACTCTCCCCAGTCCTCCTCTTACATCACCTCCCACCTTGCTGATCCTTATCTCCCAAAGACAGCTTCTGCCCACTGGTTTGCACCTGGAGCACTGGCTTGGTTGGTATAAGCAGACTTGAGGCAGGCAAGGAATAAACCCTACAGACAGTGCCTGTTGGTTTTCTGATCACATCCTGGGCTGGCTGTCAGGCTCCAAAGGCAACAGGATTTATTGCACTGAAACGCAGCAGCAGCAGCAGCCGCCCGTGAGGAGCCTACTGAGCTTCATGCACAGGAATAAAAATTTCAGGGCCGCTTGGAGATATGAAATATTTCTTAATTACTTTCTGTTCCAGCACAGCTTGAGGATTTTGCTGCTGCTGCTGCTGTTGTTTTCAGAGCTTGTTTGGTAGTTTTGCCCCCTTTTTTTTTTTTTCCCTTTTTTTCTTTTTTTAAGTGTAACTGGTAGCAAAGCAATGTTAATGCCAGTATCTATGCTGCATTCCATAAAGGACTAGCCATGGCTTTGCTTGGGGACTGGCTGCTCGTGGTGGAGGCTGGCACAGAGAGGGTGCCAGCCTCTCTCAGCATGGGATCATTTACCTCATGCTGAAATACATTAAAAATCTCCTCCCCTGAGACATTTCTCCATAATGGCTCTGCAGAGAGGTGCATCATTGAAATGCTTTAAAGGAGGCTGGACAGGCTCTTTCACTGCTTCCCCTCCAGCCCTGCCAGATCGTGTATTGCACTAATGCCCCTGCTGCTCAGTGAGATTTGTCCCTTGGACTGTGATTCCTAAGGCACAGTTTTCCTAATCACCCTTGAAACAAGCCTTGCTTGGCTCCTGTTCTTCCTGCCTAATGTCTGCCCCTCAAACAAAAACGTGATGCTTTTCACTGGCAAGGCCAACACCTGAGACACAGAAGGTTTGACAGGTCCCAAATTACATTTGTTTCTGAGCTGTTGCTCACAGGGTCCTGGGAGAGAAAAGGGGGAAATCCTCAGGGGAAATGAGAAAACTGAGAGACTGAAGGCTGTTCCTCCTTCCATTCCCACATCCTCAGACTTTGGTTAAATACATGAAGCTCTTGCAGCCAGTCTTGTGACAGCACAAGGAAACTGCCAGGGCACAGGGAGCTGCACCCTGGTCACAGCTTTCCTCTCTCAAAAACACTGTGGAAATCTCCTCCTTTGGAGCCAGTAAATACACCCCAGCTGAACTGCCCAGGTGACTGGATGGTTCTGTTTTAGGGGATTTGGGTAGAGGGGTGCAATGCCAGGGCTGTGATGCTGCCCTGGAGCCTCCCCTGCATCCCCAGAGGCCAGGGGAAGGAGAGCACAGCAATGTGCTCCTATGCCCAGTTCTCCTTCCCAGAAATTCTCTGGGCTTTGCCTCACACCAGGCAAGTGCAAGACCCAGAAACAGAGCTAAAAGACTCCAAATCCCCTCATTCTGTGCAGGTGAAAAATAAAGGGAGAATGACTCTTCATCACATCTACACATCCTTTGAACTTCTACTTTACAACACACTGAGAACAAGGCAGCATTAGCAGCTCAGAAGCCTTCCCCCCCTCCCACTCCCACACCACTCTGAGTGCATCAGTTCTCAACCAGGAGATGTTGGTTCTGCATCTTTATAAAAGGTGAAACCCTGGACACGACCTTAGAGCACTCAGCCTCCAAAGCAGAGAAGAGGCACAAGCAGCACTTGCTTCTCTGTTGCCAGACTTGCTCAGATCTTTATTCCTAAAAATGGCACTTTTCTTCCAGCACAGCAGGTTGGGGAGCAGCAGGGGTGGCAGCTGGACAGAAAAGAGAATGACAATTTTGCCAGGACAGCCCAATGACCATGGTAGGACATGTTTTTTAATCTTTTCTAGGTTAAACACAGGCAATTGTGTCTTGTTATATTACATTATATAATATGATTTGCTGATATATTTTGATAGGTTGAATCCAAGAACATCATGACTCATGTAGGAAACTGGAAGCCTCCTTGTCTCCAGAACAGTGTTTCCAGAAGCTAGAGTGAATCAAATTGATTGTATTTTTTAGTTATTTTTGCTCTTTAATAAATAACTATTGAGTTAGTTATTTTTTAAAGTCTGCAAGGAAAACCTTCACAGATTTGAGAGGGGGAGAGAAGCTAAAGCCTTGGGCACAACAGATTTTCAAAAATCAAATATTTTTAGAAAATGCTGCAAAAGAATGGAACAAGTGGAGCAGGGAATATCACCATAGGTGGGTGTCAGGACTCCAGGGTTGCAGTCCCTGTCTCCAGTACTGGCTTTAGAGAAAGGCAGATTTCCCTGCAAAGCAGCCTGGCTGCCAAGGAGTTCCTTGCTTTGGGAGCTGAATGCTTTTGACAAAAAGCCTGAGCTTTTCTGAAACACTCCTCTCCAGCATCTGGCCATGCTGCTCTGCCCAGACATGAAGATCCACTTCACAACAGCGTTGTAAATCTTAATTAAGATCTGTAAACTATAGATAAAAAGGATTATATGAGTACACAAGTATCACTATCAGGTAGAGCCCCTGAGAACCAGCACTTTGATGCTGCACCATGCACAGTGGCATTGAGAAATGTGTGAATGTCACAGCATTATTGATTCTGTAGCTACTAAAAAGCTCCAGGATCCCTGGCAATAAAAACACGATAATGAGAAGTAGCCAGGATAGCACTATTTCTGCAAACAGTATTTGCATTCCCTGGGACTAGAGCATAAGCTGTATTTATCAATAGAGAGGTGAGGGCTGGTTTGAATGCAAAGGATTAGCCCAGTTCATTTTGCAGAAAATGTGGTGGCTGTGGTTCACTTTTTCAGCATTGGCTGCAAGGTATCAGCAACAAAAGAGCAACTCACCCAAAAGCAAATGCTGCAAAACAGCACCAAGAGATACCAGAAGAGAACATATCTGGGGGGTTTTTTTGGTTTGTTTTTTTTTTTTCTCTTTGGCTAAGTAAAGCCAAAATCTCAACAGCTAAAATACTAAAATCTTGGTTTATTTATACTCAGGATTTGCAGGAGCACAACCTCATTAGAAGGTGAAGGAAAAGCAGCATGTTGTATTGCCCCAACGAGTAGCTAGTATTTAATGAAAAAGATAAAGTATTACTTTATGGAAGCCCAAAGCATGGGAGATTTCTATAGAGAGGGCAAAATAATGTAATTAAGGCCAAGTGCAGTGATGAAAAGAGCTACTTCAGTGATGTATGCTGTCTGATCCTGCCCCCCCAGTCCTGTGTAAATGAGGACACAGCTTTAAGGGGCTGCTTTCCATGATTTACCAGAGCAGGGTATTTCCAAAAGCAGAACGAGAAAGACAGTTTGTAAACACCAATCACTCTCCCACCGAGAGAAAAGGGAAAGAAGCTGCTGTGCTTTAACAGGGGCTGTGTGAAACAAACTGCTTTGCCTCTGCAGGTCATTAGCATAGGTACAGCCATAAATCCTGCTGCTCCCTGCTGCGGTACAGCAGGAATCCTGCTGAAGCTGTCCTTGGAGCTCACGGCACTCCGGACAAAAGGCACCCTCGCTTCCCACCTCTGCACTTGGTGACACACAGGTTGGAGCTGCATCCTCCCCTTCTCCTGCCTGAGGTCCCACATTTTCAGCCCCAGTGAGATGTTCAGTGCTCAGGCTTTGATGGAGATGGGGCATCTGACATCTCAAAGCCTGCTGTTTGGGTTTTTTTTATCATTCCTCTCATTAAATGAGCTTTTCTCTCTTTATTTATCTCTTTTCCCAGTGAATCTCCTGGCTGACGCACATGTTCCACATGGCAGGAAATAAAATAAAACTTTCCTTTGGTAGCATTGTGCAGGTAGAGAGCTTTTGAATTGGAAAGAAAAGGAAAAGCAGAAAGCAAATTCTTCCAACATTGCTTGCTTGGAAAAGCTTACAAATCCTGCTGGCAGAAAGTTTATAGTCCTCTGCAGAGATCTCAGCTGGGTGATTTTTTTTTCTGTCTCTCAGACAAGAAATATCATGCAAATTCTTCTAAATTACTTGGTAACTACAGAAGATATGCTTGGCAAATACCCTGTCACTACACAACACAGTAATTACATATTCTGCATCCAGGTACCAATTATATTGCCTCTCAATTACTCAGTGATTACACTCCAAAGTAATTACACCTGGGTAGTCTGGGTGATAAAGTAGCAACAGTCCTGTGTCCATTCTAGGGGGAATTGGCTTCCCTATAAACACATTTCCCAAACACTTTATAGCAAAAACAGATCCAGAGATCTCCCAAGGAGTGGGAATGTGAGAAAGGGAACGTGCCCTTCCTCCCAGAGTAGTGGTGGGCTGCTGATCTTCCTCAACTAAACGACACTTGAAGTAAGACACTCATTTAATGTTAAAAGGAGACAAATTCACCAGGGCAGAGTGCATGGTGAGGAGTCAGGAGGCTTTGAAGACATAAAAAAGGTGATGTGGTGGCTCCAGAGGAGCAGGGGACAAGTGCTCAGTGTGTGGCAGCACTAAGAGTGGCAGCCCAGCACAGCCCCACACTGCAGAAGCACTGACACCCCCAGTGCAGCTGCACTGCTCCAGGACCAGCAGGGTTTGTGCCACGTGGCTGAGCCCACACAATCCCCAGGGTGGCTGATGGCAGCAGCACACAGATGTGCACAGCTGTGTCCCCAGACACCAAACCCACCCTGTGCAGTCCCTGGGCACTGCAGCACCAGGCTCAAAGTGCTCACACTTGCAAAGCCACAGCTCATTGTCCTCCTGGGACCCAGGAACCAAGCCACAAGGCTTGCACTTGCTCTGCAAGCAATTCCTTCAAACATGCCAAATAAGTCAGAGGGGAGAAGGGAGGAGAGAATTTTCTAAAACAAAGATTACTGCCACCTGCAGCTGCTGCCTGCCTTTCCCATCACCTCCTGAATTCATTCCTGACCATATACATCATTCCCATTCTCCCTGCATCCCAGAATGACACCTTTTAATGGCACCAAGTGTTAGAGATTCACTTCTGCCAACCTTTTCAGATCAGTCCTGAAAGCTCAGGAGCAACCTGGGCAGCATTTGAAGAGCTCAGAGTTCTGGCACTGTCCCTTAACAACGCTTAAGAGGATGTTAATAGGTTAACATGTTAAATATTGTCTCTTTCTTGCTGAACCAGATGAGAAATATTTCAATTACAGTATTCCCAAGGAAGATCCCTACTCACTCGAGTTATTGTAAGCAAGGCCACAATCACCACATATCTGCCTGCTCTAGGCCAAGATCACAGCTCTTTGGGGTGTTTGCTTTGTGGACACAGGACAGGAGACCCTCTGGGAGATCATGATGCTATTAATAAATAGTCTCCAAGCTTCTCCCCACCCCATCCCAGAACAGTTTTGTCTCCCAGCCCATGGTACCATCTGAGCTCTTGTTTTTCCCTAATTACTCACAGGTCTTACCTACAGTTTTTTGAAGTAGATGGGAATTTTCCACTGATTTCAGCATTTACAGGGTCTGGTCCCTAGAGTAATTTCTGGCTAAATAAGGTACTCAAGGAAATCACCATGACAGTTCATTAATAAATCTTATGATGAGTTTATTGCATGCTGTTGAGGGGGAAGGATAGAAGATAGAAACTGCATACTGTCTGGGAAAAAAATGCATTTCCCCATTAAAAGAACTCTTCCTTCAAGTGCATCATAATTATCAATGAAAAGTGGTCCAGCGTGTGCTTCTGAGGAGCAAAATTATTTGCTACTCTGCAGAAAATCACAGTTCCTGGGCTTGCATTTCTGCACCTGATCACAGCTTTGGTCACCTGGCATTATCATGCCTGTGACGTGCTCCAGGAGGACAAGCCATAGCAAACCTCTGTCCAGGAACAACCAGTCCCTACTCAGGGGCTTCATCCTTGCCTCCTTTATACCAATGGAGGGCAATAATCCTCTTGGATTATTATAAAGACAGATTATCAGGATTTTTTAAGCTGTGAAGGTGGAAAATCAGGTCAGTTCAGACCCCCCAACCTTCCTTGCTCCAGTGGCAGTGCCTTGTTTGTCTGCCCTCTCCTCAGATTTCTGTCTGCTTCTGTGGTTGGAGTGAGACCAGTCCTGACTTAACAAGGGAAGTTGCCAAAGAGAAAAATATAAACCACTTCCAGAATTTACAGAGGAAGTTCTCTGTTAGGAACTTTAAAAGGAAACAATTCCCAGCCAGATGTGTTTCAGGCTGGAATTCCCTTAAGAGAAACAATAAAAGCAACGCAATCCTGTCAGTCAAGATGCAGAGACACTTTCATCAGGGCTTAATTAACAGCATTCTCCTTCTGCTTTGCTGGCCACATCAAATGTAGGAAAACCGCTGACCTTCTTCTTTGGCAAGACCTGGAGAGACTTGGCTGGCTGAACCTGAGCAGCAGCTTCATCCTGCCCCAAACTGTGCTGTGAGGAGTGGTGGATCCTGACTTCTGTCCTGCACTTGGGCTGACCTCAGCCCACACTCAGCCTGCTGGGGAGCCTCAACACTTGCAAAAATGACCAGAGCTGAACAGAGGCCACATTTTAACCTACTTCAGATCTTCCCACATCCATGTCAGCCGTTCCAGCAAGAAGAATTCCAGACTTGTCCTTACAAAATAATTCTCTCTTTGTGTACCCATCAGCAAGCAGGTGACATTGCTTAAGCTTCTTGCCACAAGGAAGCTGTAATCCCTGGCTTCTGTCAAACCTGAAAGTCCCTGGTCAGGTCCTCTTTAGCAAGCAAAACTGAACTGGTAGGATCCAGGCTGTGCAGCTGCTAAATGGATGGCAAGGGGCTCCGTGCCTGGAACACGCAGTTTCACCCTCGGTGTCAAACACATTCGGCCCTATTAACATTTTATCTGCGTGCCAGAGCAAGAGCAGGAGACTTGGCAACCAGTCAAAAATAATCTTTCCTGGCATACAGAACCCTGCTGCAAACAACTCCCATGGACTTAGGGACAGCTGGTTGGCAGGAGGGAAGAGACTGAAGATGGAGATGTGGAAGAAAGAGGGGGAGGAGGGAGCAGACAGGCCCAGGATGGGGAGTGTGAGGGGTGTGAGATTAAAAGATTTACATGTGCATGACACAGGCCTGAATTGTTCATTGCCAGAGGATGGGGAGGTTGTTTCCTTCAGACACTGGCTTAGCAAAGTCTGTCTGCTGTTCCCTTTGTGTCTCTGGTCTCTGAAAACAGAAGGAATTAGCCCTTATCTGCACTAGATGCCTGATCATTGGCCAGTGTTCATACAGCACTGTGAGAGAAAAAACCTTCTCCCAGCTAAGCATCCCCCATCCACAAGTGTAGCTGAGACAATGCAAATGCCATGGGTCAGAGCTGATGACATGGTGCATCTTGGACAGACCCAGCAGTGAAAGGGAGGGATTGGTCACACTTCATAGTGAGATTTGGCATGGCTTGGTCAAAGGAGGCTGAAGGAAAAGACACCCCCCCATCTTATTTACTTCCCACTGAATGTCCACAGAACTTACTCTTGGGAATATTCACCCCAGTCAGAGCAACAGAAGGTGCAAGGGATCAAATTTGGGAAGCATCAGGAGTGAAAACAGGTTCCTCACATCAGCTGGGGAGCAGAGATTCAACTCCTCCATGGCCAGAAGGACAGGTTAAACATAACAAGCACCCAGATATGCAGGCTTCTCTAGGACCCACCTTCAGAGACTCGCTCCAGGGCCTCTGACATACCCAAATGTGAAATTAAAATAGAAAATACACAATGAATGGTCTCCTGATACAGTCAAATGCCCTAGCACCAGGGTGAGATTAGTTAGTATAATTTATATTCACATTAATTAATTGGAACACCTAGAGTTTCAAAAAATAGCTCTGCAATTCCACTGCTTAAATAGCTTACAGTATTAGCAGCTAAAGCAAAAGGGAGGGATGAAGAACCTACTGATTAAAAGCTATACTTTAATGAGATAGCAGTCCAAATTTTACAGAATTCATCAGGAATGGGGGCAAAGAACACCCAAATTAGAGTAGGAAAAGCACACTACAAAGCCAAACTGAGGCAAACCATCAGTGTCAGGCTCACAGACTGCCAGCAGAGCAGCTGGGTTTGTCAGGCTGGGGGACAGCAGCAGTGTGATGACAGGAGGGTCAATACCTGCACCAGCCACGTGACTCCCTGCATTCATTACTGCTATAAACATCACCCCAGGAAGTGGAAATAGAAGCCAAAATGTAGAAGGAGAAGAGGAACAACAAAAGGGAGCTTGGGAGAGGATCCTGATGAGGGGAAAGAGGTCCATAAAACAAGGACAGCTGGAAGTCAAAGCAGAAGTTTCCTGCTGGAAGTGAGCCCTCATTTTGCCTGATTTCCTAACAAAACAACAATCCTGCAGTCATGTTCCATGTGTGTGTCTGCCCTGCCCATTCCACCCCGGTACTACACAGGGGCTCAGTCTCAAGGGCAAGGGCACCCCACGTGTTTGACAAAAGCAGGAAAGCAGGGATCTGCTGGGAGCAGCTGGACTGAGCATGGAGCCCCCAGAAATTCCTTGTTAGCCTTCAGAGAAGCCACAGAAAATGTTTGACTCCCATGTTTGGTTGCTTGTGGAAAAATAACATTTCTTTGCTCTGATTTCTGTGAAGTTGTGCTGTGTCCCTGTGGCCTCGTGCAGGGTTTAAGAGACTCAGCTCATCTGCACCTTGAGGATCCTCAATGACATGAGGAGTCAGAGCACACTGCTGCCAGAGGACTTGCTAAGCCAAGGAAATGTCACCATGTGAAGTTGAGGAAATTATCAGGTTATCCCAAATGAATTTTTCCTGGTGAATTAATGGTGTTTCAGCACAAGGGGAGCAGATAATATCTGTCTTTAATTTCTTTTTCTCTCTGATTTATTAACAGCATGGAAACATAAGCATGGCACAACACTATGGTCAACTCCCCATTCTTCTTATAAATCAGGGAAATTACAATTTTTTCCTAACCAAATGAGGCATCAGAATCAGTTCCAGCATGTGAATGCATGCCCTAGAGATTCCAACACCTTCAGAGCAATGCAAGTACATGCAACTCCTAAATTACCTCTGATAGCATGCAAGGGAGCAGAGGGACAGATTCCACAAACCTGAATCCTCCTTTCAACACAGCTAATCCAATCTGAACCCTGTAAAATAAGTTCACGAGAAAAAAAAACACATAGTTCCTTACTCCATCCCTAAAAATCCTGCTTGCAAAATGAATATCTTTATCCCCTGGCCTGTTGTGCTTATCTCCTGTCTTGCAGCCCAACCAGCTTCTGAGCTGTGTGCCTTGGCAGGTAGGTCCCAGATCAGCAAGGCTCAGGTGGGAGGCATCTTTGGAAACACACTTAGGCCTGGCTTGCAGTGCTCTCAGAAACCCTCTGGCTGCCTCTCCAGCCAGCTTTCTGTGCTAATTTATTTGTCCTTGTCAGTTCTTCAAGATGCAACTTTGTCCCATCCAGCGATTTCCCTGTCTAGGCTGACCTGGGGAGGTCTGGAATACCAGCAAAAGACAAGAAGCTCCAGAAAGGAGGAAGATAGCAGGGAGCCAAATGCAGTTGGCCTGAAGCTTTTTTTCATACCTTACTCATATGTAATGAATCTGCATCATCCCACTGCAACTGCTGGCTCGTAAAGATCCAGTTCAGTGTTTCCCTTTTATTCACCCTGATGATAATATGACTAATTGTAGTCTTCTTGCCCACTGAAAATTGAATGAAGGAGGAAATCTGCATACTGACTGAACATGCTGCCAGGGAGAATAATAAATGAAAATCAAAGGCCCAGCTCCCAGATGACTGTATGCAAAGGAATCTGTTTGCATCAGAATTCACACTTTCAATCACCAGTGGAAATCTGCCGTGGATAGCATATTTCTGGTAAAAATGATACAAGCATTTGATCTTCCTCAGAAGAAAATCTGTGATGTTCAAGAGTTCACAAAATCTCACCCTTCTCAAAGCGCCCAGGCAGCGAGGCTGAGGAGAGCCCGGCTTTGGGTGCCTGAATTCCACATGCAGCATCCCTCGATATCAGCTTGATTTATGTGATGACTCCCTGAGAAAGAGATAATTATGTAGATTGGGATTATTTATTTACACAGCCCTGTCACATTTGCCATGGATCTGCTCAGATTCCCGGGCACGGCTGATGTAGAGGTTCCCTGTCAGGAGGGATCGAGCACACGCCTGTCATGCCACCTCTCTCTGGAAGTGAAAGGACATTATTAAGGCATGAATCACCCAAATCAGGGCAGTGTCTGTCCCAGAACTCTGCTCAGCTCCCAGCCACGGTGCTCTGCTGCAGCTGGTCACGGCAGCAGTGGTTTTATGAGAGCGCAGCTCCCTGCAGCAGCAGCAGCACCATCAGTGTGCTGGGGGTGGATCATGCCAGCCCATGGAGCCTGACAGCAGCCTGGTGGTTGCCTGGTGTCCCAAGAGAAATGCAGAATAAAGCAATAGCACAGCTCAGATGAGGTTTCACAGTGTAATATCAGGAGCCATGCCCATACCTCACTGCCACCTCCTAAAAGCAACGCGACCGAACGCTGGTGCTGTATTTTTCCATCTAGACTTGTTTCTCAAGTGCTTCTCTGCTTTTGTCAAGAGGGCACATTGACAGCCTTCCCAAAAGCCCTCTGGAGCCACCTTTCTGATGGAATGATCCATGTCTTTCCATGGGATGGTTCAGAGGTGAACAGGACACTTCACTTTGTGAATTTCCCCATTAGCACCATTGCACCAGACCAAATTCCCAACTTTTGAAGAGTCAGGGAGGCAACTAGAGGTGAAAGTCCTCATACAACAAAATTCAATGATTTTTTAAGACATCTTGAATAGGAAATGTGTTCTATAGTGATACTTGGGCCATCATCTTTACACCCTCCCCATACCTCTGCCCATCATCCTGGGCAGAGCAGCTACCAGGCTGTTGTGGTTTGTGCTGCTCACAATCAGCTTTTTGTGATTTTGACATTCAGGTTTATTGGATTGCAGACTGGCCTGGATGTTCCCTTCCACATTTCTGTTCATTATGCAAGAAGACCCCTCTTTAACTCTTTAGATCAGCTCTCTCTCCTCCTTGCATCACTGGAGCAGAGCCAAGGGGGCAGAGTTGAGGCAACAGTCTGAACTTACATATTGAACACAAGTCACATAAGTCAGTAAATCATTTGTTTCTACAGGGGGCCCTGCACCTGCCAGAGAGGAATAATTAAATTATCAAGTGTCCAGAGAACTACAGAGGCAGAGGACACTGGATATATTTGAGGTGGTTGAGCAGCCTTCTTCACAAAGTGTCTGACTGTTACATTCCTCATTAGCTTTGCTTCCCTCACATCAGCCCTACAACCCAGTGAAGCAAACGGGGCAAAAGCAGAGAAAAAGCAAGGCTGAAGCACAAGACTCCCAACAGGGAAGAGGTGTTGATCTCACATACAACCTGCCTGCACTCAGAAGGACAACTTCACCTTGGGAGCTGGGCTCTGCATCCACGCCTGACACTGCCTCCCCATCCCCTCGGGTGCTCACTGCCCCTGGGCACACTTACAGCCTGTTACTAATTTGGACCTGCCTCTCCAGTTCACTCAGTTGCTGTGAGGTGAGATGAAAAAAAAAAAAAACCAGAAGAGAAATAAATCTAGAAGGGAATGACTTTTTTACTTGGTGCTGGCCAGTGCTTAGTCAGGAATGGGACATCATTTGAACATACATTTTCCTGGAACAGGAAGAATTCCCAATTCTCTTCCCAGGTAGAAACATGGGTGGGAAGAGGAGGATCACACTTTCTAGTAGCTGAGGGTGTTCCTTTGGACTTAAGGCCAGCATCAGGGCTATAATAAGCGTCAGAAGAATGGCCAGTGTTGGTAGCCACACGTGGAGGACAGGCTTATGTCCACCAGAGAAAGCAGCACCTCCCTGGCACTCTTCCAGTCATACTCCTTTCCCCCCAGAGGGATTCCTGTCACTTCCATGAAATTCTCATCATGACAGATCTTGAGCAGCCTGTTGTGACAAGCTCACTTTGAGTGCTGTGTGCCCAGCACCAGCAATGCTCCAGGTCAGGGCTGGCTCTGCCTCCTGCCTCCTCCATCCTCCCTGGGTGCACAAACATTTCAGCCACCCATGGAAATAACAATACAAACTCTCCTGGGAGCAGATGGGGCAAAACCACTCAGCTGCTGCAAAACCTATGCCTAAAACTAGCTCCCCTGAAGAGGGAGGTGCATAATTTATGATGGTTCCTGGCAGACCCAGGGAATGATTTTCAGTGAATGGGAAAAAAAGGTCATTTATTTCTCCACTGTTGCAATATTTTAATTCTGTATTTATCACCCCAAAAAGTATTGTTTAGAAATTTGTGGTGCATTTCAATTCAGATTATATAAATATATTTGGGGTTATTTTGGAACCAGAGGATAGGAGCATTAATAAAAATTATAATTGCTTTCAAAGACCTAAAATAAAAAGTAGCCTTTCATTTTGGGTGAAATTGAATATTTCAGATAGACCAAACTGAGTATTTCTGAATGGGTTTCACCATCACCTCCAAAAACATTATGTTAATTTATCAGCATAAGATTCTTCTCCATACTCAAAACAAAACATCTGGCCCTTCCTACCATTCCTTGCTAGTGTCTTATCTTCCCCTTTCCATAAGTGCCTAATTGAAAGAGGCATCAATTTGTTGGTAGCACAGCAGTTTGGAGAACAAGAAAAGCTGTGAAACACTGATGCAGAAACAACCCTGCAGGAAAACTTTCTGAACTGATACCACCACAGGATGGTGGAAAAATGGTAAACATACAATAAAAAAAAAAAAGGTCATAAAATAAATAAATAAATAAATAGCAAGATAAAAAAAAATCACAGAAAAAAACCCCAAACTCTGCAAAAGCTTTAAAAATTCAAAACATTTCAACTATATGCTTGGACCCAAGGGGATGTTCTAAGAAGAAATGCATCTGAATGGGACATTCAGAATGTCCCCATGAGAGCAATTCCACATTGCAGAACATTTTGCATTTTTTTGCCAGAATGCTGATTTGTATGTGACCTGTACACTGAGCAGCAAAACTTTCACACCTCCTTTCATTTTATCCCAAGACAAGGAATGGATAGCAAGCTTGAATTGTTAGCTATATTGTCAACATATTTTAAATAAAATATTCCTGTCCTCATGACTCTACATCATCACAGTTCCATTAGCCTAAGCCACTTGTAATAAACTAATATGCAGAATGATTTCTAGGTACTAGCAGCTAAAGAAATAATAAGCAGTTTCTCTTTATTTCTTTCTCGCTCTCTTTCTTTCCTTCTTTCTTTCTTTCCCTCCCTAAATGGCAGACAGATAGACAGACACCCACCCTGGAATTTCCTCAGCAGATCAAAGCAGGTCTCACCACAAATGGTAGATGGCTTCAGTGTTTGGGATATAATTGTGCTTATGCCTTGTGCAAATAGAAACTCTTGACTGATCTGGTCATCTGGAAATGAGTTTTTTTGAGGGTTTCTTTCCTCCACACTGAGAACCTTGTCCTAAGCTCAGAGGACAGACATAAAGGAGAGTCTCCATGCAGGGTGGTCATGGTGCTGATGCAGATCCCAGAGGGTGTTATCTCCTTGTTCTCCAGGGCTGGGTGAGCAACTGGATTATTTTATTTGTGGGCCAGCCCTGAAGTTACCATCACAAGCCTTCATAACTGGACAGTTCTCTACCCACGAGGGAAGGAACGATTTTCACTCTAACAACTGTGGGCTGCAGCTGCACTGAGAGCAAAGGCGCTGGGAACGTGAAACCTAACAGGCAACCAATCACTCCCTCTGCCTCCCTCCCTGGAGATGGCACAAAGTCATCTTGGCAGGCTGGAGGCTGCCAAGCAAAGAACTATTTGTGTGAGCACTGCAGAGATTAGATGTCATGACCAAAATACCAGGGGGAACAGCAGACTGCAACCAACGTGCCCAACCCAGCCAGGAGCAGATGCACCAGCCCTGGGATAACAAGGGGATGCTGCACGCTTCTTCTGAGGGAAGAGACAGAGCTGCACAGGAAAAACCCTGAGCAGCATCCCCCTGATGTGCAGGTGTCTCTAGGCAGCCCTGTCAGTCTCTGAGTGCCTTGAGCCAAGCAGCACCAGTCCTGCTCCTTTGGCTGCTCTGCCGTGTCCCACCCCGATGACGCAGAATGCGCCAGTCAAGAGTGGAGAAGCATCATGGTTGCCTAGGCAATGCCTTTGCCATGAACAATAAATAAAATAAAAGACAATGCCTTGGGTTAGCAGCACCCAGGGGTCTGTGTAACTCTCTCCAGTGCAGTACCTCCCTGTGGAGAAGCCAGCTCCTTGCTCCACACATGGACACGTACACACACGCACTGGTGCATTCCTTCTGCCTTTCACTGCGGGAAACTGCTCCTCCAGCTCGCTCCATGTCAAACGGCACAGAGGCAGAAGAAAACACATCCAAAAACACATCCAAAACCACATTCAACAGAGCTCACTCCTTCCTACCTCTTCACAAATGACTGCCAAACCGTGGGAGGAATCCAAGACCCCAAGAGACAAGGAGTTCAAGCCCCCGGCATTGTGAACCGCTGCAGTGAAACCCCTTATTTCAATGCAATGGGAAATAGGGTTACACACACAGACGAAAACAAACAGCCGGACACCAGCCCAGCAGCCCGTTCAGAGCGGGTTTGTGTCAAAGGAAGGCACTGCAGGCTGGCACTGGCTGCGGGCAGGCAGCCACCGCCTGGCCAAGCGTGATGGCGTGGCTCGTTTTTCACTCTGACACCACTGCAGGCTCCACAAGGCTCCTTGACTCGCAAGGTGATCAGAATATTGAGTACGGTACTGCAGCAGCGAGCCGGGCACCCAGCACGGCAGTGGAGCCGCTCCCGCCCTCCCTCTCCGCCCCTTTCCCTCTCGCATGCGAGGAAAGAAGGAAAAAGAAGGAAGAACAAAACCCCCTATGACAACGAGATTCCAACGCCCCCTCATACATCTTCGGGAATGGACCTTGGCTCCATTGTCTGCGGTCCTTCAACTCATTTCCCAAATGCCAGAGTGTCCCTGGGTCCCGTCCCCATGCACAGCCCCCTTTTTAACATGCATACTTCTGCCATGGAAGGGTAACCCGGCAGTAATTGTGATGATGGTCCTGCTGCAGGGACACTGCGGTCCTCCTCTGCCTGTTACCATGCAAATAAAATCCCTGGAAGGAGCAATAAGTCACTGTCCACCTCCCATGGTGCAGCCCATGGCTTGGAACTGCTGCCAGGGTCAGCTCCTGTGGTGGGACCCAGCCTTGTCCTCCTCACACCATCCACCCTCAGACTCTCCGCACACGTCTAGGAGATGGGAACAGCCTGATGTCCCACCTTAAACCTGAAGCCATTCCTAACTGATACCAACAGAAACCCACGGAGGCTGAGTTTTAGCCAGGGAAAAGTTGCAGACTTGACTCTCCAAGGGCATGGCTAAATCAGTTGCCACCAAACACACCTGATAGGAACATCTGTGAACTTGTGGCTTGCCATACTCCTTCTACTGATCTTTGCTCTGCTGCATCTCCCCCGGCTCTGTCCTTGGGTCTCTTGGATAATTTCTCCTGTCCCATCTTCCCAGCTTCATTCCTGCCTGTGTCTTTCCTGCAATGAGGAGTGAGTCATCAAAAACACCTTCAGAAAACTTCACTTTCACTCGTGAGCTTCTTTACCTCATCCAGCTGGGCAGGTTGCACACAGAACAAATTGCTGTTGTTATTTCTGAGAGGACTTAAGAACTCATGTCATAAATTGAGGGTGGGAGAGTCAGTCCTACAAGGGCTAAAGGGCCAATGGCATATTTTCATTGTATATCTGAGATGCAGAAGCATCCCCTGTGATCAAACATCTACAGGATCCTTAAGCACAGTCCCCATTCATCTTAGTTCTCTTTATTTATTTATTTAAATGAAATAAGATATCTCTGAAAAGCATTTGAATTCACATAAATATTGTGGAGAAGGAAATTTCATGCTGCTATCTGACTGATCAGTTACATGCTTAGCAAAACCAGCAGTAACAGCACAGCAGAGGTGGGGTTCTCTCTCCCTCCCACTCGTATTACTTCTTCTGGATAACTCCTCATTGATCAATTGAATGACACAGCAGAAATTTCCATTTTAAATTAAAAAAAAATTCATTTGCTGATTCAGTTTTAGAAAATGTTTTCAAGAGGCTTCAATGTCAAAAAGGCACCATTCCATTGACCAGATCTGACTCAAGAATACAAAACTAATGTATCCTGTTGTTATTCCTTCCAGTGGCAAATGAGTTTTGCAATAATTAAGCCTGGGAAAATAGATTATTGTTATAAATATCTGATAGCAGATATTCTGAACTCATAAATGTCTTTCTGGTGTGAGATCAGGATTGACAACATAATCATCTCTCTTGCCACTCTGCCTTTCTGCAGCAAAAAGTGTATTTGTGTGCACTCCTGCTCTCCTTCTTCCCCCAGTCCTCCCCACCTTTGGAGCTGCTCAGGAGAGCTCATTGCTGCCTGTGGTGAATCAAAATGCGTTATCATTAGGCTGAACGTGTTACTGAGTTAATTAAATGTCACACTTTTGATAACATTAATTAGAAGCATTTCAGACTCATCTGAACACACACCCATCACAAAACCTGAGGAATAAGTGCTGATGTTTTCATCTCTGTAGATTTTATTGATGGAAGCCCTTCATCCATTCATTCATTACTAATATTCAATCTATTTTTCACACTGTCAGGCAACAAGTTCTTCCTCTCTTTTTCATTCTGTACCAGACTGTAAAAAACACTTGTAGCACTCAGCTGTGGCCCACGTTTGGAAGCTCAGGTTCCCAGGATGAGGTTGGACCCATATTTCTAGGATGTGGCTTTAGCAAGCTGAAGTCTGCAAGTCAATGACAACAACCTTAGGCTGTGCTTGTCCATGGCCTGAGAGCTCCACAAAATCATCATGGAGGCTGATGCTGTCCAAGTTTGCACAGCTCAATCCTTTCCCTACTTAGCATCAACTCCCCACACCTTGGATTTGAAATAAGGGAAAGTCCTAAACCAAAGAAAATCCCAGCTCAAAAGATCCTCCACCCCTTATTAAGTATGAACAAGGCAATTTTCCAAGCCAGGTACTACACTGCCCCTAAATTCCTGTGTGCACTGCAGATCTTTTCTCACACAAAATTGCATTTCCCTTTGGCCCATCAATCATCTCTTATTTCACCTCACCCATTGCAAGTTAATCCTCACCAGCACTGCCACCATCCCTGTCTCAGAAGCAATCTCAATAATTTCCTCCCAAAGAACACCACCCCAAAACTTATTTGCCAGGCTTCACTTCAGGATATCTCACTCTCCTTTGAGCCCCTGACACACCTGTTTTCCTATTACAGATTGAAACAACACTTTGCACCTTATCAGAAATGTATTTAACCATTTATTACTGTATAAGGGACATGAGATACCAGCTAAAGGACATCCTTCACAACACAGGATATGGGAGCACTCTAAATGTGAGCTCTTGGGAATTTGTTTACTGGGAACTGCTGGGCTGCCTCTCTGTGCACTTCTCTTAAATGAGGTTTTCTTTGGTTTTTTAAACCTGCCTGGGTGAAGAACAGACACAAGTCACAGCTCATTAAGTTTTTCAGTCTATGAAACAGAAATAAGGATAGTAAAATTAGACAGAAACAACCTTCATTCTCTTCTCCATTCCAGCTGGCTGGAGCCTGAACTGCAATACACACTGGCAGTGGATTTTTTTCACCAGAGCCCATCATCTTTTGTTTCTTCATCACCATGACACTGTTACCTCGTTGTGGACCCTTTGTACTCTGCTTTATTGCTTTGTCTCAAAGCTCTGTCATATGTCTGACACCTGAGGTGTCCCACAGCATCTTTCACTAGGCTTGACCTTGGCCTCAAAAAGATGTGGGGGAAATTGGTGTCCCTGAAAGCTCTGGCTGAAGAGAGAGGAAGAAAGAACAAAACCCTAAAGAGATGCTTATGGGAACTTTTATCAGGCAACTGTATAAAACACTCCATTTGCTATTAAAATGATAAACTGGAGTAGCTTCCAGAGATAAAGACTATGACAAAATTCTGTTATTAAGTGCTACAGCTTTGTTCTTGGCAGTGGCACACACCAAAAGCAGTGTAGCTGTGATGAGGAACAGAAGTAAATTTTCACTGAACTTGCTGCAAACAGGAACAAGAAAGCAATGCAGACAATAATACCACAAATTCAGCAGATCCCTGCAACGTTTATATGAGACTTTAGATCACATTATGAATTTGCAATAAACAGTAGCATAAAAGATGTTTCATTGTAAAAATGTAAGAGTTAGAATTTTGCATTAAATTTGACAAAAATCTAACGGGTGGGAGACCATCAGAAAGATCATTCAGCCTGAAAATACAGCCAAACACTTGAGGAGGAGGATTTCATTGTTCCTACATGTCTTCAGAGCACCTCTGGCTCTAGAGAAAGATAAAAAGATTTTTTTCTTAAACAAGAGAAAATTACCAGGGAAGGGACCTATAAATTTATATTCTTATCAGAGAAAGAATGGCCATAGGGACCAAGTCAAATCAGCTTAGTGGAATGTTTTGTGGCCAGCAGTTTTCATTAGGAAATTCTGAGACAGAGTACAACAGCCCTAGCTCTGTGTACATGGGCTTATGTAAATTAAGAGAAGGAAGAACTTGTTAGGAAAAAATAGTTACAGCAAGTTTTTTTACCTAGAAAACACTAACTTTGTTCTAAAACCTTTTCATTAATATATTCTATACCAGGACTAATTCACATATTTGAAATGAAGAAAAATATAACCAAAAAAGTCAAACAACAACTTGAAAGGAGGTCAATGCCCAAGGCTATAAATATGTTCAAAGACAGAATAAAAAGATAAAGTAGTACGTATAACAAACGTCAGATTTGCTTTCTACAAGAGCAGTTACCCACTAAAATAGTTTGTCTAGAGCTTTGTGCAGGTTTCTCTCACTCAGTCTTTAAAGCAAGGTAGGATGATCACACAAAGGTTATGGGTCTTGTGCAGATGTAATGGACTGCAAGTCTGCACTCTGTAAGCTGACAAGATGAAAGAGTTGAGAGGAAATGATTCATGATCACCTTCTAGCCTTAAAATATGTGATTCCCAGACCTCTGCATTATAGGTTTTGTTGCCTTCCTGTTTTCTGGGTGGAGTGGAGTCATCTGAGCCACAAAAACATCACCAAGAAGGCAGAGATGTCTTAAAGTCACTGCACTGCAGCTTCCTCCTGGTTATTGCTTTTTGCTTTGGTGTTTCTGCAGGGGCCAGCTCCTGCTTTGATACTTTTCTCCACATTAGAGGAAAAATAATGAGGAATCTTTGGTGACTGCAAACTTTCTTCTGTTTTCACTATAAGGTGTTTTCCCATAACTATTCTGCATATAGAAATATCCCAGCATATCTGATGTTCTTTAAACAAATCAAAAACTGAGAACCAGGTCTAGCAAATCAGAGGGACAAATTGGTGGCAAAGGTGTGAAAGGAGCAGTCAGGAATGATGGGCACTTCTGGTGGAGGAGGGTGAGCAGTAAATGCACAAGTATCAGGATTAGGGCCAGTTTTAGTCAACATCACCCTGTTCAATGCATTTGGTGATGAGTTTAGGAGCTCTTCCTGCTCTTCCTTCAGTCTCCTCAAAAAAATTGTAGTGGATGGGAATATTTGGGGTGGGAATATGAACAGCAAGCTGTGTCCTTCTTCTGAAGGGTCTTGACACCTTTGCAAAAAGCCACAACTGGACATGTCTGCTTCTCTCCAAGGCAGCACTCCATTCTCAAAATGCTTGCACCAGTGGCTAGAGAAAGAGCCACTCTTCAAACATCAAGGAGTAAATAATGTTGTCAACATCAGCATCATTTAGCTGCTGGTAGAAGATAGATTTATAGAAGTAGCAAAAATTGCTGGCATTAAGTAATGTGACTGCAGGCTGGTTTTGTTTGTATTGTTTATGATCACAGAGCAGCCTTTCTCTGTGGGGCCTATAGCAGAAGAGATGACCGCAGTTCTCCAAAAAATATTGATTCTCACTTTGGTAATACCCTGTCTCAGGAGAGGCAAATTCACAGGCCCCCAGCAGCTTTGTACTGAACAGGATTTGCAATAGAGGGGATTTTTAAAAGGGACTGAAAAGGCAGTAGTGGTATATGTTTGAGTGTGCTTGCAGGGAGTGCTTTTGCATAAAAGCAGGTAAGGGAGGTGTCAATTAAAACGCAGTGGGGAGGTGTGGGGAGGACAAAGAAGGTGTTTCTTTGCCTGGTCACAGGAGCAGGCACCACTGCGTGACACTTTTTGACAGATCCTGCCCCACTGCCTGTCTTGTGCTCCTCAGAGTCATTCATACCAGAGCAGGGCAAAAATCTGAGTTCAAAAGAAGATCATGCCAAACTGGATCCATTTTCCCACCTCACACCAGCCCTGCAGGGCCACGGCACCAGCAACCTTTGAAACCCCTGTGAAAATTGAAAGGGTTTACTTGGTTCAGAGCACACTGTGCAGGAGCTGAGGCAGGCCAAAAAGCAAGTGAATCTAATGTTTTACCTGGCCAACACAGCCCAGATTTGTTTAGAACTAGGTTTACTGGAAAGTTCACAAACCTTTCAATAAACCTGGCCTAAGGTCAGAGTCCCACAGCCGAAACTGCCACTGCCCTCTCTGCTGTGGGTTATTTGAGGGTCTGCCAGCCTTGGACTGGCACTGCTTGACTTAAAGCAGGGTTTAATTGGCAGTTAAACACTTTTATAAAAGAGGAGACAATTACAACAATCAGGACAAGAAAAAGGTTGCCCTCTGAGGTGGCACAGCTGGTCCCCTCAGCACCAGTCAAGGAAGATTCTGGGCCAAAACCCAGCCACTGCTCACAGTGCTGGGGGTACCTGGCAGCTCAGAAGGGCAAGGGATGTGTCTGAAATAAGAGACTGATGCACTTGAGAAGCCTCATTTTGACATTGTCCTCCCATGCCTGTCCTGCTAAACCTTTTTTTTTTTTATTATTATTACAGTTCTTCACTGCCTCTCTCAAACAAATGGCAGGAAAGACAAATGTCCAAGCTGGTATCTGAAACCAGAAAAGACTCAGAATGGCAGTAATAGGAATGAATGTTCTCACATCTTTCAGCACAGATAGCAAGGAAGCCTAAGCAAGCTGCTCCCATTACTGCCACCCTGTCAAGGCCAGACCCCACTGGTCAAGCTGGAAACACATTATTTGCACTGACAAATAGTGAGCTTGTGCAATATGTTTCTCTGAAATCACCAGCATGATTCACAACAACTTCACAGTCTGGCCTCAGAAGATCAGTTGAAATGGCCTGTCCTATCCTTAATGTCTTCTGCAGCCTCTGTAAAAAAAAGTAACTGCTGGGAAATGGCCTTTCAAGAACACTTCCCAGCCATACAAATACCTCCAATCTACTCTGACCTTCACTGAAATCTTCCTCACAGGGAAGGAAAATTATATCTTTTAATTTTTTTCTAATGTTCTGGTTTATTGTTTTTGCTCCTTCTCATGCAATATAATTAAAATGATGTCCTCAGAGTTGGAGGATACTTACAATAAACAGCTTCTGTGGAAGCTGAACAACTCAGCTATGGTGCTTAATCAACTGGAGATGATGTTTATTGCTGCATATGCTCTGCTGCTGTGAAAACTAGCCCTTAAACACTCAGTTTCTAAACAAGAGAAAATAAAAATCCATTAAGAACAAGTTAAGGTCCTTGACACACTGTAGGGAAGTGAAGGCAAGAAAGAAGGATTGTCTGTTGCACAATAGGAATAGGCTTAGGTCAGTTAATGCATTGTAAAATGAATTACTAGTGATAGATGAACCACAGGACACATAAAATGCTGATATTCTTCCAATAAGTGCCCATGTATAGAGTCCCTTAAAGCTGCAAATTTCACTCTCATTCAGCTCTCCCAGCCTGGCTGCTCCAGAGCTCAGACAAAAACCTGTGGGCTGCAACACAGCTCACGAGCCTCCCCACAGGCAGTCCCAAGAGAGCTATTCCAGGGGCTGAAGAACACATTCTAAATAAACATCAAGGGCAAAAGAGCAGCTGTTAGCAGCAGTGATAAATAATTGGGAAATATGCTGAGGGCCAAATGTTCAAGAGCCCTCAAGTACAAAATGAACCTGTCACTGTAATGAGCCTCACACTTTGCAACCAGAAAAGGAGACAGGGAAGGGGTTGATGCCCAGTTTTGCCTCAAGTGTAAAGAATCATTTGACTCTAAAGCTTCTGGGGTCCTTCCTATTGTGTACAAATGATCCAGAGTAATTTCCTGAGCTCCTTGGATTAGTCGGGATTATACAAATGCTGTGACATTCAGCCTGCAGCTCGTGTGGGGCAGAACCACCTGGCTGCAGGGAGGAGGGCAAGGAAGGGTCCCTGGAGCACAGAACTGGAGAGCTGTCCCCCACCAGCACCAGGGCTGTGTCCCTCTCACAGGGCACCTTCTGAGCCATTCAGTTAAAGCCTCTCTGAATCAGTAGCTCAGTTCTGAGCATGCCAAGACTGCCTGGAAAAATCCTGCAAGGCTCACCTGATCCACCAGTCCAGCAAGGCTCCTCTGTAATCAGCCAAGTTTTACTGCTTGTATCATTGCAGTTTTTATTTCTCCCCTCTTATATATTTCTGTAGCAGCCCTTCAGCTGAATAAATTACATTATTAACAGCACTAATAGGAACAAAGTGAGTGATTGGTAGGAATTTCATTTGGCATGCTAGAAATTACAGTTAGAGATGTGTTTTAAATGTTGATAAATACAAGCAGAAGACTTCTGCTTCACTGGAGAAATAGATTCTTCCATTGCCTCCTCTTGTGACTGGGAGTGAAATATTGCAAAATTATTTCTCTCTGCAATTTGCAGCCCAGTCCATGCACCTTGTCTCTTCCTTCAGCTTTGAAATACAAGCATAAGGCTTTTGTACTTTGACTTATCTCACCTCTACCAAGCTCCTGCACACCTAGACATAGTGACCCACTGTAAATCCTCTGGAGTAAATTGTTCTGCATTAGAAAAATATAATACAAAGCAAAGAAGAGCATTTGATGCTTTTGGATACCAGGGAGGAATTAAATCATATATATATAACACAAAATAAGCACCTGGTTAAGGATTGCCTGTTGTAAGGCAGCAGTATAAACCTGCCAGAAGAATCAAAGCACAAAAATAAAATCATCAGATTTTATTTTCCCTAGCTGTGTGAAGGAACAAGTGCAGTCCTTCAAAAATCACACACACAAAAAAATAGTGGAACATTCCTTAGGACTCCTAAGCCACTAAGGACAAGTACCAGGTCTGTATTAGGATCACACACAGAGACACCCCTTATCTTCTTTCTTCTTCCTTTTTTTTTAATAAGATAAATTAAGAGAGGTGAAAAAACCTGCTTGAGACCAAAAGTCAGCACTTACATAGGTAAAAAGTATCTGCATAACATGAAAAGAAACAGCAGCATCAAACTGTCTGCAGTTTTTTTTACTAAACCACCTAAAACATGGCAGAAAATGGTTTTTCTTTGTTTTTGAGAATTCATTGAAATCCTGTTTGCTTTTTTTTTTTTAGAATCCATTAAAATCCTGTTTGTGTCCTGTCATATTTAAGGGTTCTCTAAGTCAGGAAAGGTATAGGCAGGCATGATTTTGGGACAGACACCTCTCAGACAGAGCAAAGCGAGCTCCCAGACAGCGCTCTCTGAACTTGTCAGCAGAAACATTTGCAGCGGAAATTTTATTTCAAGAGCTGTCTGCATTCAGTTAGGGAACAGAGGCAGAGCTGTGTGAGCTGAGGCCAGGAATGCAGCCCAGTATTTTCGGCACTAAGGAGACAATGAGGCAGCACCAAAACAGTAAACAGTTTGTGAACCACAAATAATCACAAGGGCAGCGTGGCTGTTTGTGGATAGATCATGACTGAAAGCTTGCACCAACAGCAAGGCAGAGATCTCTGCTCCTGCAAAACAACAGCTAGAAAGTCTCACTGGAACCACAGAAACAATTTCTTCCTCTCCCAAGCATCCTTGTTCTGCCAACCCAAACAAGTTCCCTGCTGCATATGATTTGAACTGGCAGTGCCAAAGGCTGTAGGAATAGAGTTCTCTGACTCCCATCCATCAGATCATGTAAGCACAGGAATGTATTTAACCCATTTGAGTGATCACAGGGGACTGGTCCATCAGACCCTCAAGACTGAGCCTCCTCTGAGTTTTATTTTGAGTCACATCCTGGTCCTGGTAGACGGAGCTGGAAACACCCCAGCAGCTCTGATACTGGGTTTTCATCGGCTTATTCAGACACCAAAACTCCCTGACAAATCTGAAGTGCTGCCTTCCCAAACACAATCACTGCCACCATTATTGTGCTGTAATCCCCTGGGATGCCCACCACAGGTAAAAATCCATTCCAAGGATTTTCACTAGGACATGAAAGAATTTCCTCAAACTCACCCCATGCTCCTTCACCCCCAGGCAGGCACTGAAGAACTCTGAACAGGATTTTATGTGGAATGAAAGGAGAAAAAATGTAAAGGCCTGATAGTTCTCTCTGAGGACAGGTCACATAGGGAAACAAAGGACATGAAATAATAGAGAAAAGAGGGAAATTATAAGAGAAAAAGGCTTTATGATCTTAATAACAAAAGTTCATAATCCACCCAGTCTTTTGTTCTGCCTCAGAAGGACATTTCCCCTGAGGGAAAAAAAAGAGATGCAGAAACAGAAAGTGAGGGGGAAAATTACTGAAGAATAAGGAAAACAAAACCTCCTTTTGGTCTGCAGTTTTCAGCAGAACACACTTCACAAGCTTACTAATTGTCATAGTATCAGGAAGCACTTTGGAAATATTTTTCAGCAAACAGCAGCCTCTCTTCTGACAAATCTTCTGCAAATCCTGTGGGTTCTGCAGGACTCCCACGGCCACCAAGCTACTGTAAAGAAAAGCATTCCCTCACTAAGCCTCTCTGGGGTGTTTAGTATCCACTTGCATTTCTCCAGCAAACTAATATCCAAGTTTTCCAGCAAGGATGGGAGGAAACATACTCAACTTTTCAACTTTGATGTCGTATTTTCTTCAGGCAAGTGGATGGCAGTTTTGTATCTGCTGGGGTTTTTGGCCAGAGGCTTGGAAATTACATCTGTGGTGACCAACAAAAGGTCCTGCACATCTGGAAGGTTTATAAGCAATTCACAGACTTTGTACACAGCTGCTCTACTCAGCCTTTCCTCTCCCTCTCATCTCTTTTAAACTGCTTTACCTCAGTTCCTCAAAGCTGCACTAAATAGGTGCCTTCTGAGGCTTTTTGCACGAGAGATGATTTCCCTAAAGATTTCTCCAGGTGAAAGCCAGGCACTCCCCTCTGAGCATCCTGCCCAGTCCCACTGACAGGGAAGACAACCCACCCACGCTGCCCTGCTGCTGGCAGCCCTGAGAATCAACTGAGGGTGTCATTCAGGTGGACTTGAAAGTGAAAGGTCTGCTCTACAAGCCAACACCACTGGCCAGTAGCCACAGCCAGCTGAAGCACACCAGTGCTGCCTCTATTGCTGAGTGATCCTCTGTTTATCCTCAGGGCCACAGGAAGCTGAAGAGGCCAAAAGTGAAACGACCTAAGACAGCCATGCTTGGATCTTTTTGTCAATATTGGCTTTTCCATATTGGCTTTTGTTCAGGTGCAGTGGATGGAAAGGTTTGAAGAGACACACACAAAATGAAATTAATTTTCTCAATGAAAGCCTGGCTCTGTTGAAGTTGCTGGGAATTTTGAAATTAAATTAACTGGGACCAGGATTTTGCTTTTCAATCTCAAACATGAGCCAGGTATGTCAGCGTGTCTTCTGCATTCTCTTCAGTGTGTCTGAAGATGAACGAGGCAGTGAAAGATTTAATGCTTGGTTCAAGTAGACAGACACACATCTGAGTGCTCCTGCAATTCCCCCAGCCCTCCTGGGCAAAAGCTGCCTGACACAAATGTGTAGAACTTGACTCAAAACTGTATAAATTTAATGCAAATTGCATTAAAAGATAAAATTCTACAATAGGGATATTAATTTGTTGTTTAAAAATGCCAGTGCAAAGCTGTGCACAAGTTCTGATTGCTCATTAAATTTTAATAAAATTATGCTACTTAAAATGCTGCCTCAAGGGCACTGCTGGGCCTCAAGCCCTCTGAAATTCCTGCCTGCAGCCCCACCTGCTCTGATCAGTGTCTGACCACAAATCAGCCCCTGATGCAGTTCTAGTAAGGACCACAACGCATGATGAGCACATTCTGATTTGTGATTGCAGCTAAAATGAGAGTATTATGGGCTGTCAAGCCTTGTTAATTTTCTCAGGATGCTGAGGAAAGGAGAGAAGTGAGGTCACATTTCTCAAATGACTCTGTCTCCCAGGAAATGAGAGCACAGCATCCTCTGTGGTCCCTGCAAGTGAGTGTGCAGTCCAGGACTGCATTCCTGGATCATGAGCTCCAACAGTCCAGCTGTCTTGAATGGCACCAGTTGACATCTTCTCCCACTGACGAGCCCCTTCAGTGCTTTACTTCAATATTCAGTGTGGATTCACATAATGATGACGGCCAGAATCATCTGGGACTTAGGCTGAGCCCTAAAAGATGCAATCATCTCAATACAATCATCCAATTCCAGCTCAAACCTTTCTTTGCTCAACCAGTCAAAAAGAGCCCCTGTACCTCCATCAGAAGGATCACATCCAGAAGAATCATGTTGGAGTGGGAACATGCCCATGGCATTGATTTTCTCCCTCCCACAATGCACTTGCTCAGATCTTCTAATCCAACTAAATTTAACAAATGCTTCAGGGCACAACTGGTGCCAGCAAAAGAGGCCCATCAGCTATAAATGTTCTTGGGAATTCACACTCCTGCTTATTCACTAATTGCACAGCTGGATCCAACCCAGAGATGTTTCCACCACAACTCAGAGAGCCAGTAAAGCACATGCCTGATGTTTTCCCAAGTGGATTTTGGATGCGTGGTCCATGACTTCCAAAGACACGGTGGTGAAAGAAAAGTCTGCCTGGTTTTGGTACCAGCAGTCACTGGTTTCATGAGGGAATGAGCATGTGAGGAACAGGAGGGAGGCAGGACTGCCTGGTTGGAGCCAGGGCCAGGAGCACCCACAGCTGGACGTGCTCCTCTCCCAGCTTCACTCTCTGACAGCAGCACAATCTGCCTCGTGCTTTTGACACAACTCTGCTCCAAGCTGAGTCTCCTTCACGTGGATTCATCTTCAGCCCTCAGTTTTCAGTCCCTTGCCTATGTTCACAGGTGCTCATATCACCAGGGACAGGATAAATTCCCTGCTTATAGGACTGAAAATGTGAGTATCAGGTAAATTATAAACTGGCTCTACATGAGCTAACTAAACATATACTGAGGTCTTAGAAAGGCAACATCGTGCTGAGGATTCCAAGATGTGACCTGAACTATCTTCTGTTGGCAAAATCTCCTAAAACTGAAGACTCTTTTTCCCACAGAATGTCAGTAATGTTAGAAAAAGGAAAATCTCAGAAGCCATTCAATGGACCGTAATGAAGAGGAGCCAAGTGCAATCACTGTGATTGCACAAACTCCATCTTTGCCTCCTCAGAAAAAGCACTTAGAGATGAAAATATACACGAGGATACTCCATTTTATCTATGGAGCAAAGCACAGCTCTACACAGAGAGCCACAAAACAAACAGAGCACTGAATCCCTACCTGAGAATGCAACACCACACCCAAGTGCAAGCTCATGAGCTTGCTGCCAAAATTGCTTCAGGTGTTCTGTTGTCTTTGCAGAAGAGGAAGGAGGGAATGGTGTTGCTAGAGCAGCACAGACTGCTGCTTTTGAGAGCCCTGTGCTCCCAGAGAATCCATGCAACAGTGAATGGAGAGCAGGAATGAAAGGAAAACCCATAAAACATTGTACTCACAGGGGTCTTAGACTTGCCCCCAAAAGTGTCAAAGCTGGGCCTGCAATGTGTGCACTGTATGTGAGGGAGGACTTCTCACAGCAGTCACCTTCCAGCAGCTTTCCTTCAGCAAAAAGGGACACAAACCTCTGCTGGAAGATATTTTTTAAAATCAGAAAGACCATAAAAACTGTAGCAGGAGAAGGCTGCAAGAGGCGTGCAAGAAAAGGAATTTGTACAGTCTCAGGGTACATTTTGTCTGCTTTAGACCTTTCCAAAAAGGAGAACAAGACATTAATCTAATTTATTCAGCCAGTTATATGAGGTTTATGCCTTGTTCATATCACCAGCCTGGCATAAAGCAACCAGAAGTGCACAGGTAAATCAATCCCCTAATTTCCATTTTCGCTTTAACAAGTGATTTTACTGTTTCTAGGTGCTAAACATGTGTATCTGATGACTGCAATACACATTATGCAGCGATGCATCCTGAATAGATACATGAATATTAAATGTTACTCTGTTCCGACAGCTCGCTCTGGAGTTTGCCTTATGCTGGCTGAGATTTTCAGCTCTTCTTACATGTAACTTGCGTATCACTGTAAGCTCTCTCCCTCCTTTTGACAGGGTGCCCTTGCAGATGGTAATTTCCTTAGTAGGGAAGAGGAGACTCACAATTCCAACTCGGATTGGGTATCCTGTGGCAAGACATTTTTGCAGAACATAAATATGTATCACCAGGTCTAAAGCTGAGGCCCTGTTCTTGTGGCATGTTGTGAAAAATGTGGGTGAATATTAGTGATGTCTTCTTGGCCACAGGAGGGTGAGACTGGTACCAAGGAAGCTGAAATCATGGGTATTCAGGAGTCCAGCACAGAGAGGTACCATTGGCAGAGAAAATACAATACAGTGACAGAAAAGAATCTGCCATGGTGTTCTCTAGGCAATATCATAATACTCAGAGTAGGTGGAATAGCCAAAGCAAGTAAATCAATGAAATGAACTATAAAATAGCATTAATTTTATCTGCACACAGTTACATCAACACTCCTCAAACAGTGGACTCATCTGACTCCAGACTGCAAGAAAATTCCACTTGGATCTCATGTCTGGCATTTGCTGTCTTCCACATTCCTTCAGAGAGCTTCTCTTTCTTATTATTCTGCCAGTTCTCCTGGGGAATCAACACACCCACAGTGCCCCACAGTGCTTCATGGACAGCAGAGCCTGCAAACCACAGCTGTCTTCCCTCCACAGACCTCCAAACAACACGATGTTCTTTGGTTCAAGTTACAAATGCTCCCAGTTTACCTCACATCAAGATGTATGCAGGGAAATAAAGTCAACATCACACAAGGCACAGCTGCACATGGTGAGATAAAGCTCTGCTCTTATTTTACCACCAAGTCTGAGCATAGATGGATGTATTTAATAAATTAATTAACTAGAAGAGATGAGAGGAGGGACAGAGGAGAGCCCAACCTCTGCCAGCTCATTTCTCGTCCATCACCTGCAGCTCTCCCCATGGCACAGACAAATTGTCCTGAGTGGAGATCCCACCCAGAGCCACCCTCTCCAGCATTTCCTCCAGCCATGCTGGCAGCAAATCTGCCCTCCACACTACAATTAAATCCTGGATCATTTCAGAGGAGAGCAGAGACATGGAAACAGATACAGATGAACATGGGCTGCTGCTTGCCCTGTGATGTAGCTACGGAGCTCTGCCTTGTAACGGGATGGGAAAAGACTTGTGACAAAATAACCCTGACATGCCATTAAGGCAACATCCAGGTTCTTTGTTTTTGCTGGAAGCCAGTTCACTCCCTGCTCAAGCATTACTCTATTCTCTGGGTCACTGAGTGAAGAATTCCTGCCTGGGAGTTAAACATGCAATGCTTTTCCACAGGTGATAGAGAAAAAATCCTCTGTTCTGGGGAAATCCTCTGTTGAACCCACAAGATGAAGGTGTCTCATGGCCAGGGATGCTTTTGAAAATGCTGGTCTACAGCTAGAGAGACTTTCTTAATTGTTTTAATCTCTTTCCCCTTTGTTTTTTAGAAAAACAGACATGGAAGAACAAAGGAAACAGAAGCTGGAAGGTCTCCAAATGGGAGGCATTTGTGGGTTTATAACCAGGCAGAATAAGGAATCCCTCCAAGAGGTAGAAGTAGTGAACTGGAGAGAGGGGCAGGGAACTTGGTGGAGCCAGGAGAGGAGCAAATGAGGCTGTAAAAAGAGCAGAAATTTGGAGACCAGAGACCAGAGATCTGCATTTATACCAATTTTTGTAGCTTGGTTTAAATAGAGTGTTTTGAGTCACCAAGACCTGTATAGCAGAAACTGAGTGCAAGCCAGCACCAGACAGGCTGAAGAGCAGAAAGGCTTTGTTTGGACTGAAGGTAAAGCAGTTTTAAGTGTTGTGGAAAATCAGGTGAGTTGGGACTGGAAGTTAAGCTACAACCCCTGGAGAACACATCATACAGAGCCACAGCAGAATATTCCCAAGGGATGAGCTCCTTGCAGACTGAGAGGAGCATCACTGCACAGCACAGATTTGGGGGAAACTAGGTTAATAAGGGAAAAAATCTGCTCTTTGTCTGGGTTGATAATACTTCAGCACCTGACTGCACTGCTGCCTGGGGAGGATGCAGCTCCCCAGAGAGCTGAAGCTTTGCTCAGGGCTTCCTTCCAGCTTCAGGAGGAAGGGGATGCTTGCATTGTGTGCAGAAGAGAACGGCAGTGGCACAGCTGCCCAAGGACGTGTTGCACTGCAGATGTTTGGTAAGTATCCTACAACACCCTGCAGAGTTCTGCGGCCAATCCCCGGCTCCCCGCGTCCCCTGCTGCCCCGGGCAGGGCACGGAGCGCCGTGCAGCTGCCGAGCAGCGCTCCCGCAGCTCGGCCTGGGCACCTCCATCCCCGGCCCCGCCCGCAGCACCCAATGCTGCTGCTGCTGCTCAGCATCAGCCCGGGCAGCTGCTGCCACAGAGAGCTGCCAAAACCTGCTTGAAGGGCACCGGTGTAGTGCTCACATCTCTGCTCCCTGAAGAAAGTTTTATAGAAGAGCAGAGAGAGGACAGAAAAGAAAACAATTTCTATTCTTGTCCCTTATTTTTCTATGTAGAATGCATTAGAGAATTGTTTACCTGAAGTGATTAGTTGATTAGACACTAGTGAGTATTGTTTGGCCCTGATGGCCAATAGTATGCACTTGTGTCTAGATTCCTTGCAGAGAGGGAGTCACGAGTTAGTTACAGGGACAGTAGTTAGATATGATAGCTAGAAGTTAAGATGTAGTTTTAAGAGCTCTTCTTTAAATATATACTAATGTATTGAAATATAGTTATAATAATAATAAAATATTCAGCCTTCTGAATTAGACTCAACATCATCTCTTCCCCGCACAAGCCAACTACAACACACCGGAGTTTTCCCCAGCCCTTTGGCTTCCTGCACATCCAGGATTTACATCACTCAGTGTAGCTCTGCAGAGCACCATTGCCAGGTATTTCCTAGGTGAAAATGGATCTCGGAGCATGGTCAGACCTTCCAACTGAGTCACAGCAGAGCAGCACTTCCATAGTTTCTATTAAAACACTAAATCCAGCCTCAGATCTTGTCCTGGAACCATTCTCTGAACCCCATCTGTGTCCATAATAGCCACTTGCACAAAGACACAAATATTACAGGGCTCTACTGAGAATGCTGATCCAGCCCTTGACTTGGGAATGTGAGGCTAAATTTCATCCTTGCTCAGGAGGAGCTGCATCAGCCTTTCATCTCTTCCCCTAATTTGACACAAGGTCAAGCAAAGGGCCATAAAATACTGCATTTTGTTCCATAGCACACAGCAGAAAATGCAAGAGCCAAGCTTTTACTAACCTCCTAATGAGGAGGAATATTAATGCAAAGCATTAAGCTCCAAGCAACAAAGTATAGGCATTCCTATAGATTTCTATAGGGTCCAGAAAGCCATGATACAAAAAACATGAAATACTAAAAGGTTTTGACAGAAGTAATGAAACCCTTCCACCTCATCCCTCACCCACAGATGTTGTCTATTTAAGGGATTATCAATGGCTGGCTGAGAAACCAACAGTTTCCAGACTTTGTGGTTAATCTACTCAACAACTAGAAAAGGGAAAATTGCCAGGATATAGATTCAGTTTCTCAGAAGAGTTTCCCGTCAGTGAGGCTGAAAGCAATGTTTAACAAAAACTTCCCCTTCAAAGTGATGGAAGCATCTGTTTTTCCTCATTATAAGAGGCAAACGAGTCTGCCTCCTCCCTCTGGATGTGTATCTGTGGAGCACTTGGCTTCTCTGCCCCAGCAAAGCAGAAGATCAGTAAAAAGTTGCTGTCTGAAGCCTTCTCCACACTTTCCTGAGAAAAGTGTGGAGAGAGAGAAGGAGCAACTAATTAGAGATGTGAGAAGACACAAAAGGAGACTAAAGAACAACCTGAGGCATTACAGAAAGCCTGTGGTGCAGCAGAGAACTCCAGCCTGCTCAGCCCTGCAGTGTGAGGACCAGGAGAGACCCCTCTGCCTCCTCATTGGAGAGGGACTGGCCACATTTCCCCAAATCTGCAAACAGCCAGTGCTCTACAAGCAAAGAGAGTGGGAAAAGATGCCAAGATGCTCCTTCAGGTGAGGAAGGCTGACCAGCCACACTGTGCTTTCCCTGCTGGAGGCAGTGGTCAGCTGAAGGAAGCAAAGTCCTCTCCATCCTAAGTGTTGGATTTGTCCCTAGGGCAGCGTGGTGGGGGCATGTGATCCCTGTCACTCTGCCACCACACCAAGGACCCTCCCTCCTGCTCAGTCCAGGGGGATAGAAAGCTCCCAGGCAAATCTAAGAGAGATTTGCTTGTGGTAGTACCAGGGACTCAACTTCTTTACCCTGGGGGAATTTTCAGTCTTTTCAGGCAAAGCCACCAGTACAAAATTCCCAGGATGAGCTCCATGGTGTATTTAAAATTTTGGTTCTCAGCAGTGTGTAAGAAATGCAGCCTCTCTTCCCTGAGCTCGTGGCACTGTCTCTCTAGAGATGAGCATGAATTTCCTGAGATATTATGAGTAAATCCATTAATTGTTTCAGAAGCTGGAATTAATTAAAATACAGCCCTTAAAAGAAACTTAGCATCTGCATGTGCTCTCTTTGTTCTGGATGATCTTAGGAGTGAAATAACAGACTCCACAGATTTTCCATGTAATGAACCTTAATTGGAATCTTTTACAGTAGAAGAAAACCTGTAATTAAGGCAGGTTATTAATGATTATGTACCTAATTATAATAACTAGATAAGCTATCATTAGACTCAAGCTAACTTTTCTGGGAGGGTCTGAGATATGAGAGGTAACCCAGGAGTGATCACAGCATCTCTGTGAGCTCTGCAATCACAGCTCTGCTGCAGAGGGGAGCAGAATGCAGAGATCACTCCTGTGCACCACAGCTGTGGCTGTGGAGAGCACCTTGCAGTGCTGCTTCTCATCGTGGGTACCTCTGGAGTCCCTCTTTGCCTGGACATGTGGTGCTCCCCCCCATCGTTTTGGTAGCTGCAGTTCAAACCCTCCCCCAGCTCCCTTCAGGAGAGATTTTGGGCTGGTGTTGGAACCCCTGTAATTCCCATGGACACACAAGTGGCCCATGGAGTGTCACTTGGTGTTTTCCACTTCGTTTGTTTCTGTTGAGTCAGTCGTTTAACAAAGCTTTGTGATCTCTTTGTTAAGGTTGGCATCCCTCATTTGTGCTCTGCTGAGAGGAGAGGTTAGGACAGGTCACGGGGTTCCTCCCCAGAGGAAGCCACAGGAAGCTCAAAGATGGGAGTGAATTTATGAAAACTTCTCTGGAAACAGAGTCACGATGAGGCAGCTCTGCAGCAGCACTTGGAGGGGACAGTGGAACCAGTGCTTTGTGATGGGCCAGGGAAACAGAAAATCTGTGTATGGCTTCCCTGCAACTAAAGCAAACAACCAAACCCTGAACTTAACATTCAGAGCATGTAAATTCTTCAGTAGCGGTAGAATTTAAAACTCTTATTCCCTTCAGGGGATTTTTTTCATTTTAAACACAAGCAAACAAATTTAGCAAAAACTTTTCAATTAAATCTTAGGACAGATCCCCAAGCCTCAGAGCACCTGTCTGATTTCCCATTTAACAGTGGCAGTGAACAAAGCACCCACAAGAAGAATGGCCAAATAGCAGATGAAAGGACACATTTTTGGGTGGGTGTGCTGGGCCATGGCAGAGGTGCAGAGGAGATGCTGCAGCTGCATCCCAATCCAAGAGTCCACAGCATACTGGAACCTCATATCTCTCCAGGCTGAATTATGGCTCAGTGTGGGCTACTGTTAATCTCTCTGGGAGCTCCTTTTTTGGTCAGTACTTCATGAAAACAGTAGCCAATATTTTTTTTAAGCTGACTTTTGAAGAAGTTTGCATTCCTAACTCAGGTTACAGAGTCCCTGTATGGTGCAGTTCAGTTCCAGGGTTCACTGTGTTGTATTTACAACCAACCAGATGGAGAGAGCCTTGCTTCCTTTTCCCAGATGGACATTGCTCCCTCTCTGCCTCACACTCCACTCCCCAGTGCAAAAAAAGCAGCAGGAGGGGATGATCAAGAGAGTCTCTTAAAAATGGCTCCCTAAAACTTTAATGAGGGCACACCCTGAAAGGGCTTTTGCAAGGTAAATTGGCCTCAGGTCCCTTGGTCTCCAGTACTAAAGAGCTGTGAAACTTAAAGAAAAATCATTTTTCCCTCAGGAGAAACGGGGGAGGCTGCTCTGTGTTGAAACAGCAGTACTGTGGGCTTAAACAAACAGCCAGCCAGCAGCAGCAGCACACACACCAAACAGTATATTACCATGTCTCTCTGGATCGTGTAAATCTGCCAAACATTTCCAACAGGCCTCAGCAAACACCTTCGTTAAATGGATGGGAAAAGCCACACATCACTCGATGTGCTTTGCTCCTGGCTTGCAGGACCTCTCTTCTGCCAAAACAGAGCATCATTTTCTACAGCAGCTCTAGTGCACAAGACAGCCTGCAGGTTTCTGTGACAGCTGCAGACACTGTTACAGGCTCAGCCATAAAGCACACAGCCCTAGGCTGTGTAGTCAGGGTTAGCCAGGGTACAGAAATGCTTTTTTCTTGCTTAGCAAACAGCAGAAAAGCTCTCGCTGTAACAGCCTGTCTGCCTGGCCATGGGTGGCCACAGGGGCTGCAGGCTGAGCCCAGAATCCAAAGCAGGTGAAGTCAGCAGTTGCTTTCACAGCCACATTACATCCAGGGGGATTCTATCAAAGTCCAAGTCTGTGTGTCCCCAGTGCAGAACACTCTGTCATGGTTTTTCTCATCCTTCTTGGCCTTTTTAGTTCACCTGGGCTCCTGCAGTGTCAGAGGTGGAGAGGGAAACAGCATGTGACAAAAACATGAGCTGCCTCTACAGACACCAGCAGTCAGATCCCAGTCAGGACCTGGATGAAATAAATTTGAAGCACTTCACTGGCACTTGACCTCAGCCCACAGTGGGTGAGGATCTGCCTTCAGGATTTGCTGAGGGGAGGGTTTCAGCAGGAGCCTCGAGGCGAGAGATGCTCTCCGTGTTTGCCCGTCTCTAACAGCTTCCCTCACATCCCATTTTCATAGGCACGTCTCTGTTGCATAAACACCACCCATAAACCAGCCTCGGAGATAAAGCTTCCCTCCTCAGGTGCTTTCATCATTCCCAATCCCTTTAGGAAAAAGCATGAAGGATTCATTTTACCCATCAATTTGGATTACATTCTCCTTTTATCAGCATCTTTTTCCTTAACAACTTTGGCCATTAGCTTTGCAGGTCTGCTCAGGTACTGAGCTTGCCTCACTGAAAACTTCAAAACATTGTTGAGAGGAAGGAAAAATCACCAGTTGTGTGTGCTGGACTATTGCAAGGGAGTCATCAATTATGCAGGTTTTGGAATATGTTACGCTACCCACGGCTGTTTGATAGCTGGCGATATGATTTATGGGAGCAGCCAAGATTCAATTACTGATTTCCCATAAATTATCTATACAGCCTTTTCATCCTATGCCAGGTTATGAAGGGCTCTGATGAACAGAGGGGACTGAAGACGGGGTTCTCTGACCATGAAACGAACTGGGATTTTCAAAGAGAATTCAAAAGGAAAGAAACAACAAGTGAAGTAGCGCCCGTGGGAGGTGTCAGACTTCAGATTCATGAAATTGGACTGCCATTTCCAGGCAGGAGCAGGAACATTTAGTACAGATGCACTGATCAAGCCAGTCTTCAGACTATCTGTCTATTTGTCCTTGACTCCTTATCATGTGCAGTGGGAGAGGCAGATATGGCTGGAAGGAAATAGCACTTTTTGCTGCATCTTACAAACCTGTAAATATTATTGACAGGAATCATTTAATAACTGCCTGGGAAATTTTAGGTACAAGAACTGACTTTAGCAAGGGGTTTTTTTTCAGAATAGAGAAAGCACAACTGGCCCTTAGGAATAACAACACCAATTTAAGAGAGGCTGGCATTGCAGAGGAGTGAAATGACTGTCAATCTTGTATGAGGCAATACTGACCACAAAATCCCAGCATATCCTGGGTTTAGGAAGCATTTGGGAATCTCACTTGGAAGCTGCAAATGAAATGTGAGCAGAGGGGGAAGGAGCTGCAGGAGCAAATCTTCTCCTTGTCACCCCACCAAGCCAATGGTTCTGGCCAGGGCTCTTTCCTCTCAGCTACTCAAGGACATCACAATGTTGCTGTTTACATTTATTTTCTCTTTGACTTTTCCAGTCAGCCTGAAAGGCAGCAAGCCCAGTCTCTGACATGGCACCACCTCCGTTATCACCACTCTCATTTCCAGTCTGAGGTTTGTAACCTGCTCCGTGGCAGCAGAAAGGAGAAAACTGCCCTAATTAGAGATTAAACACACCACCCAGAGGAGAAGAAAACAATCCTTCCACCACACTTTTATGGACTGAAAGAGGAAATAAAGGCAGACAAAAGAAAAGCTAAACAGGAAACTCCAGTAGGACTTCTCTGTGCTCTTGGGGGTTATAGGCAATAATCTTTGCCTCCCTCTATAGCTACAGGAGAAACACACAGCTCTCAAGATAAATACAGCTACACACGAAGCCTGGGCTCCTGGGTGGGGCACACGCTTGCATTCCCTAAATTTAGATGCTTGATTTCTCCCTGCTCCCACCATTGACTTTTCTCCCACCAAAGTCACACTTATTCCCTCCAGGAGTACACTGTACCTAAAAGTTATGGACAGGGAAGGAAGCAGAGCACTGAAAAATATCGTTTGTAGGCATTTCAAGTTTTTTATCTCTCTTCATTATTTCCTCTGGATTTGTCTTTTTTTCCCCATTTTTTTTTTATTTTGTACCACTCTGTGCCACCCCCTCCCATTCTCACAAGTGAGTGGGAGGAGAAGGCTGAAACAAGCAGTTGTTTGTCTGCTTGTTTTAAAATAACAGAGTGAAAATTAACGTGGTTCCTTCTTTGTGAAGCAAAAGCTCAGTCTGGGGCACTGCCATAATGGAGCAGCTGAGGGAAATGGATCCTATTAGCCTGGTTACAATCCCTTTACTTAGGGCTGGCTATTAGAGATCTCTCCCCTTAATTGTGCAACCTGCCATGCACACAAATAACAGGTGAGACTGTAATGATGGGTTGTTCCACGCCAGAGCACTCAACTGGCAAAGTGATTCTCACAGAAAATTGTCTCTGCTCACCTGAGCAAACCCTGCAAGGCGCTCAGGGAGCCAAGCTGGTGCTCTACACCAGGGATGCAGCAGCCACTGCAGGGATTGCTCTTGGCACTGCAGTGGGAACAGCCCAAACATCACCACAGCACCAGTGAGAGACAAACCTGCCCCAAAACAGCCTCTGCTCTCTGGGAAAGGTCACAGAATGTTTAAACTGTGGCAAAATCTCATCTGTACTGCAGCAGCTTCACCACCACAGGGCCCATGAGGTACAAGCTCGAGAGAGACTTTTGAGCAGTGGTTGGAGTCACAGCTCTGGGAGATAGCAAAGAAGAGAGGCTGGTTCCTCAGCCCCTGTGGGTTTTGGATGCACTTTCTCGACAGGCATTGTCCTGAGGAGCTTTTTACTGACTGAGGAGACTGTGGCCAGCACACCACAACGATTAAGAAAGGTCCCTGGTTTGCTGATCCAGCACCAGCTGCCCAGGTCTCCTGGGGGAATAGCACACAGCAGTGGAGCCCTTCCCTGGGGTGACCAGCCCATGGACTGCTTGAATCTCCCTTATTTGCCAGCCCCTTGTTTTCTTCCTGTAAATGTCTGAAATGATTCATTTAAGATTTAAAGACCAAAGTTACTGTAGTGTGCCCAAAATAATAAACGTCTCAGATTTTCAATTACCCTAAATGCAGAAGTGCTGGATCCCATTTCTCTAATGCGTCACACAGAACCATTACCCCACAATCCATTAATTAGCACAAGGTCAGCACATTCTCTGGTGTCTCTTCATGACTGCACAATGAACAAGCACTGCCTCTGCTGTGGGCAGGCTCCAGCTGTGGATGTACAGCCAGACTCTGGCTACCCAAAATGATCAGGAGCACAGTGCTGGGATTTGGGGATAAACATGTCTGGGTAGAACAGGAGGGGAGGGCAAGGGAGACTAAGCTGCCTGTGTAACTGAGCCTAAACAACAAACATAAAACCACACTGCTCTGGGGAGATGTGCAAAACAGCCTGAACTACACCAAAGAATATCTCTATAAACAGAAAATGAAAGATTGCTTTCATCCACAAAAGATTTCAAGAAATGGGAGGAAGGGAACAGTAGGAAACAAAATAGCAGGGAAGAATGAAAAAGAGAGTTCAGGCCAGGTCTAGTCCCCGTCTGTTCATCCCTCCCACCATCACAGCCCACATCTGCTGCCACTTATACCATGGTGGGCTCCTGATGTGAAAAAGATTTGAGCTCCTTCCTCAAATTCACCACAGCCCCTCCCACAAGGAAGAATTTGCTGGACAAAGGTGGGAAGGAGACTGGGGAGAGGTACAGTGTCACCCTGAGCACCAGACATTCCTCCAGACTCTTCCCAGGTCTGGGGTGCATCAATCCAGTGAACCAACCCATGCCCTCCTCTCCATTTCTGTCCAAGCTTTGCCTGCTTCTGTCTAACCCCATTTCTGCAAAGACTCTCAAGACCTTTATGTGATTCCCCAGGCTCCACCTGCAATATGTATGGCCTTTCTGGCACCTCAAATATGTAAAATGCCCACTCTCTACTCCTGCCCTTGCTTCTCCCACTTTCTCTGAGCTTCCTCTGCCTGCCTTTCATTTTCACAGATTCTGGAGGTAATATTTTATTGTAATGGGTTTTATTATGGTGATGTACAACACCCTTAAGTGCTTTGGTGAAGGAAGAAAGAAATGTTGTGCTATAAATAAAATTCTCATCTGCAATCAGAGGCACACAGATGATGGATGTGTGGGGGTGACTGCACACATGTCCCCACAGGCCAGCCCTCCTCGGGGTGGAAGCTGCTCTGGAAGGAGCCAGGGTCACAGTGAAGAGGAGGCCATTTGGCAGTGGCTTCCTTCCACAAAGAGTGAGCCAGCTAGTCTGGGAGCCAACAAGTGAGCAGGGAGAACCAGCCACAAACTGGCTGCTGGTGTTGCCTTTTCTGCTGTGGATCAACACAAATGTTTCTGTTCCCGTGGCATCTTTGAGTCTGGGCTAATTAACTCCTGTCCCCCATCCTGCCAATTCAAACTGGTCAATACACAAGCTACTCCTGCTGGAATCCTTCCCCAGTGTAACATCTCTCAATATGTCACAGCTGGGTTGTTGTTTTTGGGTTGGGCTTTTTTTTTTTTAATAGGGTTAACTGGTTTAAGAGATGGAATAAATTCCTACAGCAGGAGAAGGAGAGAGCAAAGAAATTTTCCAGCTCCTGAAATCATTCTCCTTTGAGCTACACTATGAATGAAGGGAGCCAGGGGGAGATGATGACATGGAGAGGAAACAAAACAAAGCAAAGCAAAAATAGATATCTAATAAAGAAAAAAGGCACAGAGAAGAACAGAGGAGAGGGGTTATCTATCCTGCAGCTTTACAGGCAGTATTAGCATCTCGTTGCCTAATGAGCCATAGAGGTAATAGACACACCATGAAAATAAAAGTGGGAGGGAAAAGCAAGCATCAATAACACAGAAAAACAACCACAGAGGCTGCTGCTAAGCAAATGTCACTCCTCTCACCTTCTCTGAGCCTTCCAGGTCTGCTGCCCTGCTCCCTTCCCAGATGTTTGTTCTCTCTCTTCTGGCACTTTATCTCTGCAACCATTTGGTTTTCATTATGTCCTGGGGTTTGGAGTTGGCAACAGCCAAGGGGCAGGATTCAAGAACAGCTCTCAGGGGTCCTTTGCAAGTGTTCACATCTCCTTCTCATGGTGCACAGAGATGGTCTGGCCTCACTAAAGTTAAGGAGGGACCAGAGTGCAAGGACACGGTGATGTCCCCTCTCAGTGTGTCACAGGTAGGATTTCATGCTCAGGAAAAGCAGAAAGACCCAGGCCTGGGTTTGGTGAGACAACCCTCTGGTCTGAAAACCCTTTGCTTGTTCACAGTAGCACAACAAAAGCTTACAGAACAGCATCCACCATCCTTAGCAGTTCTTTTACTGGCACAGCTTTTAGGCAGGAGGCTGGGGCAATGACAGGAGTGACAGCCAGGCAGAGGGCTGTCACTGCCCCATCTTCTCACCTAGAAACCTCTGCCAGAAACTTGGACATTAAATGCAGCTGATTCTCATTTAAACTACCTTTGTTTTCTTTTTGGACACAAAAGAATATGCCCTAGCCTGTTTCTTCCCTTTCCCTATTTCTTTTTCCTTTCTTAAATCATCAGTCCCTTCTCCTGTCTTCTTTTTCATCCACATCTCCTGCAGCTGCCTTGAAGGTTTATTCCTTCCCTGCAGGATTATTTGGAAGTTTGCTTGTGCAGGGCGAATAGCATTTCTGTAATAAAGCCTCAGCCACATTCCATTAGTGTCATTTCCATCTGCAGAAGTGAAGTGTCAGCTAATAAAAGGTAGCACAGACCCCTTGGGCAAGATAAAATGAGAGAGCAAGAGAGGGGGGGAAATCTACCATCAGAGATGGAGAAATGATAAATGTCTTTCCAGAAGCAGGAGCACCTGGAATGGGAAGAAGGGAGCACTGGGGGACAGGGAGGGGAAACAGAGAAGGGGGGAATATTATCTTTGCTAAGAAAGGTTTGTTTTTGGAAGGTCTCATTAACTCAAAAATTACTTTCTATCCATCTCCTCCGTACACTAAGGGCAATATCCAGGCTGGCTGCACCTCTGCAGGGGGAGGAAAATGTGCAATTATTGTTTGTAAGCAGCAGTGGCCTGGGGGAGCCGTGGGGAGCTGCACAGCAGGGTCCAGCAAGGCAGAGCTCAGCAAGGCAGGGTCCAGCAAGGCAGAGCTCAGGAAGGCAGAGCTCAGCAAGGCAGGGTCCAGCAAGGCAGGGTCCAGCAAGGCAGGGTCCAGCAAGGCAGAATTCAGCAAGACAGGGTCCAGCAAGGCAGAATTCAGCAAGACAGGGTCCAGCAAGGAAGGGTCCAGCAAGGCAGAGCTCAGCAAGGCAGGGTCCAGCACAGCACACAAAAAACCACTCTCAGGCCATGTCCAGGTGGCTCTGCTGAGCCTTGTCCCTCCAGAGGGATGGGAGCAGACAGGGGTGTCACTGGCTGTGCCTGAGCTGTGAAACCCAAAGGCATTTCTGCACAACTCTGTCTGTCTCAGCCTTTCCCTGCCCCCACGTCAGCCATCCAGCAGGCTCCCCCGTCCAGATGATGTCAGGACAAAACCCTGCAGGGTCCATCACAGGGTGCACCTCCCCTGCAGCTCAGGGGCACATTTATGACCCATTTGGTCCCTGTCTGCTCCCATTAATCAGGAGGGAGGTGACTGCAGTGCTGCTGTGGCCTCAGTGCTGTCCAGCAGTCCTCACCAGCCCCACGTGCTGTGCAGCAAAGCAGGCACATCACCTCTCTCCCCAGAGCACCCTTCCCTCTGGACAAGGACAGAAAGGCTCAAATGTCACAAGAGAAAAAAATTAAAAAAAAAAAGTTAAAAGTTAGTTAAAAGGGTCCATTTTTTTCCCTGCAACTAGAATTTATCTCCCTGAGCTCAGCTGCTCTTTGTCTGGACACAGGCTCCAACTCTGGAGGAGTCTCAGTCCTCTGCTGACTTTATCCATGACATTGAAGACTTCCAGGGCCAGATCAACTACTACTCAAAGAGCTCCCAGCTCCATTAGAGCAGCACAACCACAAAAGAGCATCTCTGATCAGATTTATGCCAGTGTGGCAGCTCTTAATGCCACAATCATGTTAGCACAGGCAAACATGATCCCATGAAAGGTGTCAGGTGTGCCACAGCCCAGAGTTTCAGCTCTCCAGCTGGGCCACTGGAGCTGTTGGCAGCTGGCAGAGGATGACAACCTTCAGGCTATTTTATTTCCCTGAGGAATATGATCAGCCCAGACTGAGCCCAAAGGTTGTGTCCATGGGGTCTGTCTGAGCAGTGGTGTGCACTCAGCCACAGGTGTTTCTTCTCAAATATTCCATACATAGGTACAGTTTTTCTCCCAGTAATGGCCAAACCCTTCTTCACTTCTGCCCTCAGAAACAAGGCTGTGGCTCAATTCCCTCCAATTTCCTGTCAATGCTTTGGAAAGCAATCACGTCAAACAAAACCATCATATGGGTAAATACAGAAAGCTGCAGTGTTTATAGGCCTCAGGTTCTCTTAGTTAACCACCCAAAAGTACCTCATGATAAATTAAGGACTTTCCTTTTGATTTTAAATGGAAATATTATCACCTGCTAGCCATGCTCCCCTCCTCACTGCTTGGAGCACATATGGATTTTTCCCTGCATCTGTATGGAAGCATCACCCCCAGGGGCACTGGCAGGGTTTTTAAGCCCGTGACAGATAACCATGTCCCTCCAATTTCCTGGCTAAAAGCTTCCTAAATTCATGTAGCTGAGCACTCCAGGGAGCCAACTGGATAGCAGTTTGCTTAATAAAAGTTGCCTTTATACAAAGATCTAAATCCTATTTTCCAAGAACTGGCAGGGGATTTTCAGGGTGTAATCCACCTGCTGCTGACCCTCCACAGCAAAGAAACTTCTCACTTGCTGGGTGGGATTTTTTTTTTTCATTTGAGAGCAACACGGGGTTTTTCTGGTGGTGCTGGAAGAGGGGAATGTGGGAGCACCTGAGGATTGCCACAGGCAGAGGAAAAAGGTTGGGCAGTTTTTTCCATGTCTGCTGAGCAGCCTGTTATCAAAGACAACAGGATAGAGAAGGGATTGCTGAAGAAGCTGCAATTCTCTGAAATTTTGCTCAGGGAAATGATTACCACGTTCAGTGTGGAAGCCTGAATCAACAGACAGGTCTCTGAAGGACCTTGGAAAGCCCTTTTTGTTGTTTCAGAAGCAAATTCTGCTATGATCCTATCACTGCTCAGAGGACCTGAATTGCTCCCAGGTAAGCCCTGGGGATTCCCAGCCGCGCTGAGACATCTCCATTATGATGTGAAAGTGCCACTGTGTCACCCTCCTGCCACAAGGAACAGTCACCTGGGTGAAAATGAGGCTGGAGTGATTAAAGCTTGGAACAAATACCCATCAATGATTCAAAATATTTGAGGAAGATCTGCTCGTCTCTAGGGCCTAAAAAACCATCTTGTGCAAGGCTCCTTTTCCCAGGAAAGAATTCACAGTGGTCCTTTAAGCCTCTGAATCATATGCAGTGGATTATTAACAAATGTGAGTGGAAGGGTAGCTCAGTTTAATGTCACCTTTGTATACACACAGGCTCCCATCCTTTCTTCACAGGAAGATTATCCTCCCCACAGATAGATGCTGGAAGTCATCCAAGAATTTAAGAACATTCTTTCATTCACAGGTGTTTTTGGAGCTTACAACAGCAGTGCTTATTCTGGAAGATGATGAGGGAGAGAATTGCCTTGGCCCTTCAATCAGCTTTTGCCCATTTCACATCAAATTGCTATCTGATAATACTCAGTGAAAACTGGAACACTCTAAGGCAAACAGAAATGCCTCCAGCAGCCAGAAGAAACACTAATGACACAAATTAAATGGAAAGACACTGAAGCATGCAGTGCACCTCACTGTCCTGGTGGACAAGCTAAATGTGAGCCAGCAAATGTGCCCCCGTGGCGAGGCAGGCAGCAGCACCACGGGCTGTGCCAGCAGGGCAGTGCCAGCAGATGTGGCAGATGGGCTCACTCCCTTCTAGTCAGCACTGGTGACACACATCTGGAGTCCTGTGCCAGTGCTGGGCTCCCCAGAACAAGGAAGATGTGGAAGTACTGGATGGTGTCCAGGGGTGTCCAGCAAAGGTGTCCAGGGGACTTTATGCTCAAGGGCTGAGGGAGTTGGGGTGGTTTGGCCTGGATTAGGGAACACTCAGGGAGATCTTATCAATGTGTGTTGATACCTGAGGGAGGAAATACAGATGGCAGGGCCAAACTCTCCTCTGTGGTGCCTGGAGCCAGGAGAAGAGGCAAAGGGCACAAACCAAAATACAGTAAAGGAGCACTTGCCGTGGCTCTTGGCTCCTCCCAAAGCAAAATCCCACGTGGCAGCACAATCGTGGCATTGATTCTGCAGAAAACTTCTCCATTTCTCACCAGAGCATTTCCCTGGGCTTAGAGACAGGGATGAGAAAGTTCCCATTCACCTTGCTCTGACATGCAGGGCTCCAGGCTGAACTCACCAACAAAGCTCAGCAACAGCAGAGAGAGGGAGAAAATCAGAAAATGCATTCAGCTGACAGCAGCCCAACAAAGGATCACTGCAAAGGCATGCAGGGCTTGTGACAGGGATGTAGGGAGTTACTCTGGGACTGAGGGACCTCAGTTACAACAGCAGGGTGGAGAAGTGGAGCTGGAATCTACAGAAGGAGAAGAAATTATGACCTCACTGAGTGATATCTATTCCAGAGGGACTCAGGAAGGAAAGGAAACTACAAAACTGCTTAAGACTGTATCAAACACACAGAATGAAGACCATGAACTTAAAGGTGTGGAAAGGTCATGCCACAAAGGAGTAGAGGTGGAAATCAAGAGAAGCAAAAATAAAACAACTGCAGTGGAGAGTGCAATGAGAGAGAGCAGGATAAAAAGCACTGGACAAGAATATTGACAAGTCAAAAATATCAGTTCTGTGCTTCCTTAGCCAGTAAGGTTGCCACCATAGGATCTGGGAGGATGGAGGAAGTTCAGAGATGCAATCCACTGCTCCTTCTCATAACCAGACAAAGGCCAGGGATGGCTCACACCTGAACAAATATTGCAATGACTCTGCAAACCCACACGGTTTCTGCTGTCCTGAGGTTTTTTTAATGGCAAAGAAAGACGGTCTGTGCCACCAAGGTTTTCTTTTTTTCCCTCACTTATTCAGCCCCAGCAGAGCCTCACTCAGCCCAGATATGTCTCAGTACCTCTTGCAGTCCAAGTGAGTGCCTACCTCAAAGAGAAAAGGGAGAAGAAATACATGACATTTTCTTCCCTGGGACAGCTAGATTGTCTTAAACCCAGTGTTGAGCAAATGACATAAGCTGCCTTTTCCAGCCTGAGAGATGACCTCCTCTTTCCTCTCCATATATTTCATTAGCTCTAAATTATTCCTGTTGCCAAGACATTTGAAAGCAAATTGCCAACAAGCTTCAATTGCTACCCCCAATACCTGATTCCCTAACAGGACTCAGTGCCCAGTCTAAATCTCATCAAGACATGACTTGAAGGCACAGCATCCTAACCAAGAAACACTGAGAGGGAGAGGCAGAACATAAGGCAGGAGATACTTCACATAAAAACTCCAGGAAGACTCAGTAGAGTCTGTTTTTCTTTCATTCAGGGGCCATTTCTGTATTCATCTGGACCCAAAAAATAGAGCAAGGAACAGGAAAAAGCAAAGAGGGAGTGTAAGCAGGGGGTGAGAACACAGGTGTCTGCTATCATCCTGTGTCAGTGTCTTTGACAGGACAAAGCTTTGGAGAGGGTTTTAGTTGGAGAAAATGCTTCCCCAGTGAATCACAACACTGGGAAAATTAATTAGCTACTGTTCAGTCAGCTGTAAGCATGCACAGCTCCGTGAACACCCAACCTTTTATCACTGTTACTGAATCACAACACAATCTGCCACCAGAGTCTTCCCAGACCCCAGCCAGGACTGAAATAGTAGGGCCCCTGGCTGTGGTGACTGAGCTGCCACTGTGAATGTGCTCGGGGAGGCTGCACAGGGGAACCAGAGCCTGCTCAGGGGGATCCTGCCTCCAGAGCAGCTTCTGACTGCAGCAGGTGCAAGGCAGGACTGAGGGGTGAGAGGAGTCCAAGGGGAAGAGGAAGAAAGAGATGAGCTTGGGGTTGGACAGCCTGTGTATTTTCAGGAGAACCAAAGTCAGGAGTGCTGCTGTAGCTGCAGGTCACAGCCAGGGGACAGGAACAGAGCTGCAGGCTGGCTTTGACTTGCAGGTGCCCCAGGCTGGAGCTGATGCAAATTTGCAGATTTGATCAGGACATCAAAGAGAAGTTGGCTCAAGCTCTTTTCAGCTAAGGGGAGAAACATCTCTCTTGCCTTGGCAGTGCACTACGTGCTACAGATTGGAGCCTGACTGCACAATTGCCTCCTCTTCAGAAGAGAGAGACAGTCCTGACTGGGACTGCTTTGGGTGAGGGTCAGCTGGCTGTCCCCAGCCCTGGCCTGCACAGTGCCAGGATGTGTGTCCAGTCTCTGCTGGGTAGAACACGGATGTTCCTCTACATGGACTCATCAAGAGTGAAAAAGACCTCCAAGTTCATTGAGCCCAACCTCTGACCAAGCCCTACCATGCTACTAAACCATAACACTCAGTGCCTCATCCACTCATTTGCTGAACACTTCCAGGGACGGTGACTCCACCACCCCCATGGACAGCCCATTCCAATGCTCAGCCACCCTTTCAGTGATTAAATTCTTCCTGATGTTCAGCCTGAACCTCCCCTGGCACAGCTTGACACACATCAGAAATAGACACAGGATGATATTACTGGGTCTGGAGTGGGGTTCCCAAACTTCCAGCTTTTTCTTGTCGTGCTACTGAGGGCAGCCAGTTGAAAGGGTTTTTTAACACTTGCTTGGCAGGCAAAGATGGGCTTCAGTTGCCTGTTTCCCTCAGCCTCCCTGCCCCTCTCCTCCCCTTGCTGCCTCACTCTGGGTCCTACATCAGCATGCAGATGTGCTGACATGCAAAGAGCACGTTTGCCCACTGGCAGGAATCGTGCTGGGCCATGAAGGAGCCCAGCAGGAGAACCAGAACCTGCCAATTACCTTGGCACGCACCACGGGGCAGGAGCAAAGCAGCAGGCACAGCAGAGCTGAGCTCCCCTGCCAGCCCCTGCTGTCCCCTCAGCCTGCCTGTAATGAAGTCATTTTGGCCAGCAGGACACGCAGCAGATGGGCTGTCACTCAGGGAGCCCCAGCCCCTCCGTGGGGTGAGAGCTTATTGAGGTCGGTGTTTTACAAACGCAATCAAGGCAGAGAGCTCGAGCGCTGTTATGACAGCAATAAAAGTGTGTCCTGCTTCGTCAGCACTTTGGAAAAATTAGTTTAAATGTCCTCAGTGGCAAACAGCATTTAGGGCTGCTCAGCAAGGGAGAGGGAGGCAGGAAAAAGAGACTACACAGGCTTTTTAAAAATAAAACTCAGAGCGAGTTTGGCACGAGTAAATCACGAGCAACCATCTCCCTACAGTGCCCCGCTGCATGGAACTCCTTCCTGAGATAAATCAGTGCCACACCTAGCCAAACACAAAAGCAGTGCCAGCTCTTGCTGCACAGTGCACCTTCCTCCACGATATTGGAATTAGCACCTCCACCTCTTCAGAGAATTGCAGTATCTCACTGTCTCATCATGCCTGTTGTGCATTTTTTTGCCTTGCTCTCAAGTCTACACTGCAGTGCAAACTCCATGATGAACCTTAAAAATCAATTGCAATTATAGAACTTGATTTTCCCTCTGCCAAAATGTTTTTTTTTTCCTAGATATACCCTCAAATTCTGATCCAAAGTGTGTTTTCTCTTCCTTTCCTCTTTCAAAAAAACTGAATTACACGAATTACAAATTTGTGTAAGGGTTTAGGGAAACAGAAGACAGGAACAATAGATATCCTCACCACTTTTCTTAAAAATAACCACAGAGACAAAAAAAAACCAATAAACTAAATAGCATCACTCAGAAAGAAAAATGCCTTCAGGCTTGAAACTAAGCAGTGTAGCCCCAAAATACCAGTTTGATTTAGCTGGGAAAAAAGGGCAGCTGAAACAAAACACAAACAATTCTGCATCAGCTCTCCAGAGCATCCTTCCACAGCCATTGATCCAGCTCCCTTTCTGCAGGGAGGGGAAATCACACCCCCATACTGACCTCCTGTACACTCTCCTGCCAGCCCTTATAAGTCCATGGTCTGCTGTCCCTGGGCTGCTACTGGGCCAATTTGCATGAGGGAAACTGTAAATGTCACACCAAAACACTCACAGTATTTTGGTATTCTCCCAAAGCAAATAAAGCTTAGGACCAGCAAGCAGAGAAAATGACACCCACAAAGCAGCCATAAGTCAGCCACATTCCAGACAATTTGCAAGTTTTGTTGTCTCACAAGTATTTGGCAGATTCAAAGGTTTTTCTTCAGACAAAATGTAGTGTTTTCTTACTTCCCCACTGTGAAGTTAAAAACCTTATGGTACAAAGGGTGCTGCCACCCTGATGACACAGGGCAAGGTGGGAAATGTTAGGTTCCCCTTCCCACTCATGGCAGTAAAAGGCTGGAAACTCCACAAGGAATTAGAGGTTCATTCAGAGTCACAGAATCATTTGGGCTGGGAAAAAATCTTCAAGTTCATTGAGTCCAACCATTGATCCAGCACTGCTAAGCCCATCACTGAACTATGTTCCCAAGTGTCACATGCACATCTTTTAAATCTGAGGCCCCAGCCCTGTGCAGGTGCCTGTCACGCTCTCCAGACTGAAATGGGAGATTGTCTGGAGGGTACCATAGATGCTTTGGAATCAAAATTTGGTGGGCTGAACTTGGGTGGGAGATATCAGCTTTGGATGTGAAGTTTCCAAGGAGTGGAGAGCCCCTGCTGTCACTGGGGAACAACTCCTAGTGCACCCCCCAACTAAAAACAATCATATTTTTAATAGAAATTAACCAAAACTTGCCTACATGCAGCTCCATTGCTAGTGAGGGACCAGGGCAGATTCTCCACAGCAGACTGAGAAATAAATAATTCCCACTAAAATTGCTACAAACCACTTGGCCCCCACTACAACAGCATCTTTCTGTGTATTTCCTTTCCTCTCAGCTTAACCCAACACATTTTCAAAGACTGAAACTCTCTCACTGTGGCTCAGATAATGGAGAACAAGATGGGAAAAACATATATCAACATGCCCAGTCTCTCCAGCCAGCCAGAAAGAAAGAAGGTGTTTAATACAACCCTGGCAAGGGTCAAAACTATCTTTGATAAATCATTCATCCTCCTGGTTCCTGTGAGTTGTTCTTCCAGATCAGTGATGTTCTGGGTGAGCTTTGCAGTGGATCTTTTTCCCCTCTCAGAGCAAGATCACCCAGCTCTGGCAGACACAGCCTGTGATGGCTCCAGCAGCAGGGACAGAGCTGAGGAGGTGGATGCACTGCAAGCCTCAGCCTGGAGGTCTCAGGAGCAGGCAGGGACAGTGCAGGGACAAGCTGCAGTGGGGCAGGATGGGTCCAGCCCATCCCTCACCAGAGGGAAGACTGATTTCTCTCTGTGTATCTGAGCAAGCCCAGAATGTTAAACAGCTTCCCTCCCTCCCATTTCTTCATGTTTTTTCCTCAAAAACCCAATTCTCTCTCACATCAGCCTTCCTTACACTGTTGTCCCAAGGCTCTGTGTGTGCCTCAGCTAAAAGCTCCTGAGAGCACGTGAAGGCACAGGATTAGGTTTCAGCAAGCAGTGAAGTGAGATTGTGATCAAGATGCTCCACTTTGTGCAATACACAGTGCTGGAGAAGTGATTTACACAAAACCAGTCCCAAACTACAGCACTGTGCCACTTAGGTAATGCCATGCTCTGCTTTTATGGCCCTCCCCTCCACAGTATTCAAGCTAAAGAAACAACCCAGATCATAGGAAAGTGAATTTCAGGGTAACTAGATAGGAAAAGAAATAAAGAGGGAAATAAGTATATGTGGCCTGGAAGCTGATCACCAAACTTCCAACCTTTTTCCCAGTGTGCCTGAGGGTCCCAGATGTTTGTTTTGGGGGAGGGAAAAAAAAACACAATAAGCAATGACAAAAAACCAAAACAATTAAAAA
>VXBC01012154.1:555949-592309 GCA_013399945.1 Ploceus nigricollis
GCAAAGCCAGAGAGCAATGAATCTATTCCATTTTGCCCAAAACTTCCCACCATATAAATCTTGGCACAAACCCCCCCTGTGCTGCCTTCAGCAGCCTCCTCACAGCTCTAGAGACACTCAGCTGCACCAGGGCTCTTCCAGCACAAGAGCCTCTGCCAAGGAAAAACAATTTCCTCGTGTCCTTCCTCTCCCTCTCTGTCACATTCCAAGCAAGGCAGAGCTTGGCCCAGAAGATGCTGCTGTGAGGAAGGAAGGAGTTCAGGCAACACCAGACTGATTCAGCAGCTTGGCACCTCACACAGGAGCACTGGGCAAACATGACCTGCATCACTGGGAGAGAGGAGACTCAGAGGTGACCAAGGGAAAACATAACTCTGAAGAGAATTCATGAGATGATATGAAACTGTTTAGGGCTATGTCAAATGTGGGAAGCAGGTGGCAGAAATGAAACAGCTCAGGAAAGGTCAAGCCTTGGAGCAACTGAGTGAGGATCTCTCCGTGCAGGGAAGAACTGGTCTGAAACACTCTTGCCAGAGGCAGCAGGGAAGAAAAATCAAATAAATAGTTTTGAAGGAATTGGAGAATGGAATTCATCTCGTTTTAAGCATCTAGAAATGAAGTGTGTAACCTGGGCCTGTCATCCAGGCTCCCTCAACAGCAGAGAGAGAGAAATACATTTTAGAGGGCAAGTAATCCTGGCTACCTGTGAAAATGCCTGTTAGCATGGATCAGGAACTGGCTCAGAGGTGAGGTGAGGAAAATCCCAACCTTAATCACTGCAGAGCTCCTGAGAAGGTGACAAACACTTACCAACACGAATTTAATGAGGTGTCTCCTTGGAGTGGCTCCCCACCAGGTTTTAACAGAAGCTATGTGGATGTGAGTCTGGCCATGTGCCAGCTTCACCTAACCAGCAAAACTCAGCAAAAACAAAACAAAATGGTCTTTATTAGCCTTTAAATACCTGGGGGGTTTATTTAAGAAAAAAAAAAAAAAAAAAGAAAAAAAAGATGGAAAAATACAAGGAAATATGATGAATGCTAATGCAATAAATGAAGAAAATATATTATCTTCGATTCCTTTTTGCCTGGATCTATAGTTATTTTAGAAGGAGATTGGGTTATGAGGTAAATTTCATTTATCCCTAATAAAAGAAGAATGCTACATTTTTTTGACAAGTGTTCCTCAATAAGCCACCTGGATAGTTCTAGTAACAGGTAATAAAAATGAAATATGATAGGATTTCCAAGGAGATCCCAGCAGTTAACAAGGGAAAGGATTTCATAGCTCTTCCGTAGGAGGCACCCAGATTTCCCAGGGATAACAAGAAAGCTTTAATCAGTCCCTTTGCAAGGTGTGTAGGGGAGGTTTTCAAGATGTGCTTTATACCTGTCCTAGCTGTAGCTGTTACTTAAGAAGCAGCACAGTAAAATCAGAGCCCTTGGCTGGATGAAAGCCAGGCCTGTACAGCTGAGCAGCACTGGGGCGTGCTGGGGACCACAGAAGGAAAGACAGGGTGAGTTTTATCAGGAGCACCACAGGCTCAGCAGCTGCAGCTGTCCTGGGTCTAATTCTTGTTTTACCTACATAGACAAACATGGTTTTAGCTCTTCCTGACCCATGGACTGAGCCTGGTTGCAGACCCACACTGTTCTGAAGGCAGCCTGGTCTTGCACAGCCCTAATTCCCAGTTTGTTCTCCCCAGATTTACATTCACAGGGCCTTTACTGGGTGTCATGGAAGCTGGCTGTGAAGAAGGAACATACCTGAAATGTTTAAACAAATCATCCTTCTATGTTTTGACTCTACATTAGGGCACCAAGTGAATAAAATGCATCAAACCTGCTATTTCTTCTCCTGGGCCAGATTCTCTTGGCCTTTGCATTTTGTGTGAGTCTCTCCTTGCTTTTCAAACACATTTCCCCACCCTAACAGAGCTGCCCCACCACTAAACCCCCAGCACAATGAGACTGCAAAGGAGCCAGGGGGGGCCTCTCTCTGCTGCTGTCTGCAGCCAACAGAACAGGAATGCTGGAGACAGTGGAGTGACTGCAATGCATAAATCATAGGGACAATATTGTCTCTCTTCCCTTTGCACAGATCCCATATATCACCATGACTCAGTGCAGATCTCCCAGTGGGGACTAATTCCAACTTTTAATGCACTTTCCATCTGATTCCTCCGTGACAACAGATGGGTCTCTGTCCTGAGATATTGCATTTTGCAAACAATATATTAAGCACCTCTGTGTTTCAGTACAATTTGGTTTGGGGACCCACTACTAATCCCATTTCACTGGTTTGAATTGTGCATTTTACCACTGACAAGACAAAACCCCTCCAGTCCAATGGCCATCATCTCTTCCCCTCTCCTCTACTTTTTCTTGTTGTTTCACCAATCTTCCTGGATGTGATAAATCATGTAAATTTAATTTAGAGATTATACCCCTGGCTTTAGAGGCAGACAAGGTTAGCTCTCTGCTTGCAGCCTGTAGCCCACTAATCTTATAAAATTCCTCCATTCCCACTTGGCTGGAACTGCTGTTGGGGAGTGGAGGGAGAGCAATATCTATTCTATAAAGTCTTTTTGGATTTTTGTTGGACACTTGCAGATGGCATCCTGGCCACTGTCCAAACTCATACTACTGCATAAGGATAAATCCTGAAGGTTTTCACAAGCCCACTGTATTACAAGCTTTATCTCAGCAGTATGAAGTTGGTGCTACCATTTCCAAACTCTTCCCAGTCTCTCCAATCAGTTATAAATTTCTTTCAGCTGCATTTTTCCAAAGACTGAGCAGCTCCTAAGTCCACAGCACTTCCTCCCTGTGCATGTTTGCTGCCTCCTTTCTGTGTGACTGGAGGCCAACACTCCTTCCCTAAAGAACTATCAGATCTGCAGAGGGCATGCAAGAAACAGGGGAATTCCTGATATCTACAAACAAAGCATCATCCTTTGCCTTTCAGGATTTCTTGGCCCCAGGCTGAGGGTTACAAGCACTGACCAAGCACATTATCCATGCAATCTTTCCTTCATCTATAAATTCCCTTTCTAAGGAAACATGTAGCACCAGCAGGGGATTAAAATCAGTTGTTTCATGGGCATCCCAGGTGGTTGTCTTTCATCTCCTTTCCTAATATTTCTGTTAGGCTTGGATAGGTTTTATTGGCTTTTTTTCTCTTTGCTCTTTCTCACGCCTGAGCAGCTCTTGGCTTCAGCAGGCACAGAAGCAGCAGTTTTATGACATGCATTTTTTAATGTATCAAAACATGTTCTTTTGATCCATTTTTCAAAAAGCAAACTCTGCTCAGCAAAGGTTAATAAGTTTCCCACATCAGCTGGGTGTAAGAGAGGTCCAGATGTTGCTGAGAATCAAAACTCTCATCTTCAGAAGCCAGCAGGGCAAAACCAGAACCTTCTCAGGTACTGCCTAAGCCACAAGAAATTGCTGGACCATCTAAGAGCTGGCCCAGAGTGGTCTTTAGTGCTGACAGTTTGGCATATCTGAGAGAAGTTTATATGAAGCTATGACAGTTATATGAGCTCCACAGCAGCTGCCCAGACAATTCACATGGGCAGCTTTGAGTATCACACATACAGGGAAGGTGCGGGAAGCAAACACCTCACACAACCAGCACATCACACCCTCCTTGTGTAGCAGCTCAGTATTTGCACATCCAGCACCAAAAAGAAGTTGTCTCCAGCCCAAAGCCTGTGTTCTCTTTGCTGGGTGACCCTTGTGACAAACAAAAGGCAGGAAGGCAGCAGTGTTTCAGCCAGCACTGACCCCCGGGATCCTCCAGGTGCTGTGGCAGGGCAGTGCCCACTGCAGCTCTGCCAGGACAGCTGAGGTGATCTGGAAGCACGTGGCAAGTTCCCTTTGGCCTTTCACACAAACCAAGTCACATCATTAATGCTTTTTATCAAATTCTTTAGAGCTTTGGTCCATACTGAAGTTAGGCATCTCAGCTTGCTCCAAACTTTACAGACAAGAAGCTAAAAATTCTTTTCTTTTACTTCTTTCCCTTCAATTCAGTGAAGAAAATGCTGAATGCACAAAATACATTTTGTTTTACTACTCCCAAAGTGGATTTCCCTGGGATGTATCTACTTGCATAGGTATCATGACTTTTTAAAGAAATATTTGAATGTGAAAGGCAGGAGACTTACCAGGCAGAACTGGAGGGAGCATCCCACAGATGGGAGAAGGCTGGGATTGGAGGCAGTAGATAATTTTGCAAATTTTGCACCTTGGTATATCACAGAGGAGCACCCCAGGAACTCAGGTCAAGAGCATCAGTAAGAGAAGAAGGATAGAGGGCCTGGAAAGCAAGAGGAGGACATTTCCATTTAAATAACCACACAGCAGATAGGAACTGGACACATATATTAAGCTTAGTCAGGGTTTTAAACCAAGCCCAGAACACCAGTTTGGAAACATAGAATTGTCCAGGTTGGAAAAGATCTTAAATATCCTCAAGTCCAACTGTTAACCCAGTACTGCCAAGCCAGCCACTAAAACATCTCCCTAAGCATCACATCTCCATGTCTTTTAAACACCTCCAAGGATGGTGACTCCACCACTTCCTTCAACAGCCAGTGCATGACAGAGACAGCTCCTGGCACGTTCTCAGTGCACAGGGCACTGCACTACTGATCCAGATGCTCCCTGAACTAGGCTAATCCCAGATTTGTTTCAGAAAAGTTTTATGGATGTTACAGTTCATTTATTAACATGGGAAGGATGATGCAAAAATCCCAAACCCAAGAGAGGCTGGACAGACAACAGGGCCTGACTAGCCAAGCTTGCCCAGAAATCAACAGGACAATTTTTATCACAGCACATCACAATTTTTCATGGTAGTGATCAGAAATAAGTCAGTTTTACAGCAGGACTGTTCTCAGCTTCTGCCTTCTCAGAGCAGCTGATGTCTCACAGAATCCTTTGGAAAACCACTCAGCCTTGCAGCCATCACTGCTTCCCCTGCCTCCCACACTCCCCCCTTTTTCCAGGAGGGAAAGTCACAGAGTCAAGTTGTGTTCTCTTCCCTGGGCTTCCCACTCAGCTCCCCAGCAGCTGCAGATGGTGGCACCACGAGGGAAGCTGAGCAACAGCTGGAAGGTGGCAGCAAACTGGAAGGACAGGGCTGGAGAGCCCTGGGCTCAAGAGGGGACAGCAGAATTCTCTCATGATGCCAATGTTGTTGCACAAGGAAAATAATATCTCTTCTTGAGTCTTTTTACTGACTTCAGTGTCAATAAAAGCAGAGAAATGTTTAGAATCAAACCAAAGCAGCCTTGCTGCAAAACCCATTTTCTAACACAGAGGACAAATCAAAGGAAAGGTTTCTACAAAGAAAACAACAGAAAACTGTGAAACCATCCACTACAAAAATATTGAAAAGAAGAAAATTAATCACATTAAACATCAAAAATTACTTTTAGATCCCTCACAGAGACGCTACCATGACATCAGCTCTGAAGATATCCACAAAGCAAAGTTAATGTTTCCCTGCCACATTGGATTCCAAGGGATACTTGCACAGAATGATATAGGAGGGGGAATAACATAAGCAAAAAAGAAATTCCTTGCCTTAAATCCACTTCATATAAAAATATAATCTTAAAACTAACTTATATTAATTTTTAAAGTAGAATTTTAAGTAGATAACTTAAAAAATCTGCCATAAGTCTGCTTCCTTCCAGATCAGCATTTGGAGACTTTCACCTATGGAAAAGGTTCTATTTTGAGGAGCAGCCCTGACAGCAACGAAGCTGAATAAGGATAAATTTAAATTAGTCAGAAAAGCATCATGCTTAGATGAGAACAAGGTCCTCCCAGGAGGTGGTGTTTAACAGCCTCTGTGATTGCTGCAGGAAGGACACTGCTCTGCATTGCTCTCCATAGGAAAGTCAATAGCCTGGAGAAAGATAGATTATTGTTCGTTACATCTAGAAGAGCTTTTATTAAAAAAAAAAAAAAGTATCATATTCACAGGGCATTTGAGGGTAAGCTGATAGTTTTAATTTCCCCTCTAGCTCATTTCCAATTTTTGGGAAAGCTGGTTAGAGAACAGAGGTGTCTGTGTGGACGCATGAAAGTCACAGAGCAAAGGAAAGGGAGCAGCAGCTCTCTCACACCACGTCTTGAAACCACTCAGCCTTCCCAAAAACAGCCTCAGCCAGAGCCCTGCACACAGCCATGGCTCCTCCACGGATGGGAACAGAGCCTGTTTTAGGGCAAAACCCTCACAAGTCAAGCTCACTTTAGAACTGGGTGTCCAATGATGCACAGAAAGCAGCAGGTGAAGGTGCCAATCCTTCATGCTACTCATCCCTTCCCCAGAGCTCCCTGTGACCTTTAATTCCCCTCCAAAGAGGCACCAGAGGGTTTGTTTTGGCAGTCCTCTCCCAGCACAGCAGTTTCTCCTGAGCCTGAAGCCCACCTGGGAATCAAAAGTGATGCTCTGGACCAGGGGCAGGAGAGCACAAAGAGCCAGGCAGGGGCTCAGTACAACAGCAACAAGCAGGTGTTGGGCAAGAAAAGGCAGGAAAGCTACACAGAGAAGAAATCACCTGCATTTTGATTATATTTTTCACCCAAACTTGCTGAATTTAATTATTTGTTCCATTAAAGGGTCCACTGTCCAGGTACAAGCTTCCTGGAGAAGATGCTCAACTCTATATGAGGTTATTTAAAAGCCAGTAAAAACTGTCACCCCAATCTGTTTGACGTCCTAAACAAAAACACTGGTGTAAGAAAACATTGCTTAAGGTGCCTGTAAATGTTTTATTCACAGGAAAAACAAATTGCTGTAGGAAATGAGGGACAAGCATGGACGTGTAGCAAAACCCAGCTCAGAGCTGTGATAACTCTTAAAGCTACTAATTACCTGACCACTCAAAAAAATCCATTTCAATAGTAGCTTCTGCCCTTATGAACAGTCACAAATTGAACCTTAAAGTTTAATGGAGGAGAAAATTTTACATATTTTTATTGCTAGGGGTGCTGAGGCACAGAGCAGTGAACTGCTCACCATCTTATCTTGGTGTTCCCTCCCTTCCTTCCTCTCCAGACAACATGGTGAGGGGACAGGAAAACCCTTCCCAGGGAGGCTGTGCCCCTGGATCAGTGCAGAGTCAGTGAGGCAGAGGTGTGATGCACAGAGCACAGCCAGGAGTCCCACAGGGGAGCACTGAAAGGGACACAGATGCCAGCAGTTGTCAGGGACAAAGCTCTACATATGGGAACACACAGAAATTCTGCACAGGGCAATAAATAAGAGGCATTCTCTGCCCTGGAACACCCTGGAGTGTCCCAGGAGGAACATGTCCTGGTGCTGCTTTGCATGTTGGATAACCTGGGAGCAGTTCTGAGGACATGATTACCTGGATCCTGATTTCCTGTGTGAGACTCCATGAGTGACATTTGCCTCCCAGCCAAGCACTGCTTTGGAGTTCTGCCTAAGCAGAGTAAGGAGTAAATATTTTCATTTGAATTATTGCATATTCTCCTCTCTCTGTGTGTGGGTCCTCACCTCCAGGTTCCCTGACACACACCCACGTTCCCTGACAGCCTCCCAAAAGGAATGCTGCATCTGTGGCAGCAACACCACATCTCTGTGCAGGTAAGAACTAATTCCTACATGCTGGAACCCAGGACATCCCTCTGGCTGCCCTGGCTGACCCGAGACCCTGGCAGGGGCTCAGAGACCTTGGCACGAAGTCAGAAACACCTGTGGCTTCGATTTTAGCCCATGGGAAAAAACACCAACTTTGTGTGAGGATTTACAAGCCACAAGAGTTTGAGTAGAATGATAGTAAGTTTGACACAGGGTAAAAAAGTAGAATTTTGGGGGTTTTAAATGGGGGTTCAAGGGGCAAGATGGAGGAATCTGGGTGTGTCCTGTCCTTCTTCTCCTTCTTCTTGTCCTCCATCTTCTGCTGTGATAGAGACACTTCTTTATAGGTCTAGAGTAGAGACACACTGTCTAATATAAGTGATAGGTATTGGAAAGTTATTGTAAATAAAGTACAGGTAGTTCTTAGTATAAAATGTTAACATTTTATAAGTATAAAATGTTAACACCATCCCGAGGGTGGTCAGAGTGCCACGATCCAACCTGCTGGGCAGAGCTCAGCAGGTCAGAGAAACCAGGTAATAGATAAGGGAAAATAAACAACCTTGAAAAGCAGAACCAACACATCTCGACTTCTTCCCTGGCTGCAGGGCTGGGAGAAAAAGACTCTTTACTGCCTCGGGGTCATCCCGACCCCCAGACCCGACGCCTGCAGTGTTAACTCCTGAGACAAAATAATCCTCACAAACTCCATTTTCCTCCACTCCGGGAGAAATTCATTTGGCTGGCCTTTTCCTGGCAAATATTTAGCATCCCGTGTGCACATATTTAGAAAGAATTCCTCCCAAATCACTCAACTGAAAGTGATTTCCCCCGAGGAGGGATGAGAGAGCAAACCCGTGCCAGCTGTGAGCAGCACTGCTCGCTGCTCTCCTGGAAGGCACTCGGGTACCACAGAGCTGCAAGCAGCACAGGAATCGAGCTGGGACACAATTACCCATCCACATTAAATTAATTTTCACTCTGTTTTCCTATCAGGCTCACTGCTGCAAAAACAGGAGGGATGAGGTTCCGTGGAGGTGGTTTACAAGGTGAGAGAGGCTGGCAGAACAAGGTAAAGAGAAGTGCTAAAAACCAGTTTTGTTGTTTAATGTTCATCTTTGCTCTGTTCCAAAACTTTTGCATAGCAGTGGCTTTGTAGGAGAATTTCTGTTTATGGCTGTGAAAATATTACTGCTACTTTTTTATATCTACTTTTTGAGAGTTTAACTAGTCTCAGACAACATTGGCTGCAATCTTTTCATCTCAACAGATTGACTGTGGGAAAGCTATTGACACAAAACTGATTTCTATGTTTCAGTAATATTATATCAATTTAAATGAAAAAAACCCACTAGGTCTTTTGGGAATTTGTACTTCTGGATTTTTTCTTTTTATTTTTTCTTGGAATGCTGACAGTTCACTGATATTACTTCCATTTTTCTATTTTCACGTGGACATATTGTGAAATCAATCACAAATAAAATTTTTGTTGAAGACGATGATTTGGGAAAAATCATGAGGTTGGAGTAAAATATTGGTTTATTGTAAATCAAAATTACAATGAAACAAATTCAGAATCGGAAATAGCATGGATTAATATAGAAACAGTAAGAAAATCTTGTTAGAAAAAAATTGAAATTCCAAAATGCCTAATTTACTACAAGAAAGAATTTCAGAAATTATTTCACAGGAATACAGGAGAAAATAATGAAATGTCAACACTCCCAATGAAAATGACATACTGAAATCATCCATCTCTCCCTTAATACATGATAACAAGGGAGGAAAGGTGCACGTTAGGGCACTGGCCTGGAATATAGAACATTTCTATTCAAGTTCCCAAATGGACAGAGATTTCTGTTAGACTGTTGGCTTTTCTGTGTCTCAGTCACCAAAGTGGTGAAATGCAGTAAGAACACACCCCATCTATTCCCTGACACAGTTACTATGATAATAAGGTGGCATATAAATTCCTTGGATTTAAGCCAGCTCCTTCTAGCCACTCTCACCTGCTCCCAACAGCAAAATGTTTACTGATAATAATTACAGACTCAGATTGCCAGAGCTGCCTGGGGGATTTGGATGCCCAGGGGAACTGGCAGCTCTGAAGGTCTCCACCCATGGGTTTTGCTGGGACTCTGATTGATTTCTGCCACCACCCCAGCAGCACTGCAGGTGCAGGCATGCAGAACAGCAGGGATATTTACAGTGATAACATCTTCATGTCAGCAAGGCAGGGAATCCCATTGGGCCAGAGGCTTTACAAGCAGCAGTAAATAAGAACATCCTGTCCAAAACAAGCACTCTGCAGTTCTGGTACACGCCTTTGAGTAGGGACAATTCCCCAGCACCACTGTGCAGAAAATCTGACATTTGAAACATTTCAAGAGTCACACAAATCCAAGAGCCTGCTCACAGGACCTTCCTCTGCACCTACAAAAGTAACTTCTTTCTGCTCCTTTCCAAAAATCGAGTCTCAATCAAAATTCTCTATGCAGAAATATCCCTTTCTAGGTTATCACCTTCCTAGAGCAGCATCTTCTCCTCCTCAACAACAGAATTGTTGATGTTGCTTTTGTAGCTGGTAAATAAATCAGCTGCTGTCAGGTCAGATAAGATTTTCTATCAGGTGGAGGTACAGAGTTTTCTATGAAGAGCAGCAGTGTGGCAGAGGAAGGGACTCACAGCACCCTTATTTGTTGTGTTTCTCTTGTATTTGCTGTATTTCTATTGAATTTCCTACAATAAAGTTTTCCCTTAGGAATGAGGGAAAGACACCCAGAGGTCAAGTGGAGAAAGTATTGCTGTGCCTTGGGTTTTATTGTGACCCTTTAGTCCCCCATCCCTAAACTCAGAGGCTGCAGACAGAGCAGAATTCCTCCCAGCAGCAGAGCAGGGAGGTGCTGAGGGGCACCAGCAGCACATTCCCAGCTGAGAAAGAGATTTTTCACTTTTCAGGTGCTTGGAACCTGGCTCAAATTTTCAGCGGGCTTTATTCTGTATTTCCTTTCAAACAGGAGCACTGAATTAACCTGATTTTCAATATACAGCAGAAACAGCCTCAGTCCTCCTACGAGGAGATGAAATGGTTTTGTTGTTGTATCCAGGATTCCTTTGTTCCAGTAAGGAAGGAACAGCAAGCTTAATTAAATGCATTAATAATCACAAAGTAGTTAAATATCAACTGGCCATTAAAATACAGAATGCAACAGAAGCCTAAATAATTGCTGAATTATAAACATAAATGTATGCATCAGAATAGGTAAAGTACTTACTGTTAAAAGGTGGCAATTTTCTTCTGGGAAATTGCCCCTGCTTCATATTTTTCTGTGTTTTTTCTTTTCATTAGGATTTCTATGGACTTTGGCCAAAACAATTTTCAAAGTTCTGATTTTGAATTATTATTGCTGTTATGCTGTGTTTCATACATCTTATTTCTGAAAGCAATCCCTGTTAAAATAGCATTTGTTTTGCTCAAAATTTTGCAGAATATTTCACCAAAATCTAATTCTGACAATTCATATAATTTTTAAATCCCAAAAAACCCAAAAAAAAAAAAAAAAAACCAAACAACCAACCAGCACATTGGCATTTTAAGTGATTTTTACAGCAGAGAAAAAAAAAATTACTGGCCTGGTATTGACCTCTTCTAGCTATCTGCAAGCAAGCACACTGTGGAAAATGCCAGTACACACATTGTCCCAGAATGCCCTTTTATCCACGTGTCCAGCTTGGGAGAGGACACCTTTCCTGCTAAGAAGAGGAATTTGTCTGGTCTGGGTGTCCCCAGGTCACCCCAGAGAGAGCTCTCCATCCCTGGGTGGGTTTAACAGCACCAGTCCAGGCAGAAATCCCATTCATCCCCTTTCATTTTTGTGCTTTAAATTACTTATTATCTTTTACTGCTTTTTGGAGAATTTGTCATTTGTAAGGATTTATTCCCATTTTAAAGTAGAGTATAAATAACACCCTATCAGAAGGAGTTAATAAGGCAAAGGAATGTTTAAAGGACTTGATAAAAGCTACACAACATGTCATGATTTCTGATCCACTATCAGCTGATCTAACCACTCGTGTTCACTGCCTCTGAAACACCAAACAAGCCATGAAATTAAAAATCCCCTGTGCCCTACCTTTTGTACACTGAAGAAATCAAAGGATCCCAACAGGGGCTTAATTCCTTACTGATAAAGGAAAATTGCTTTTATTCAAAAATTCTTTTTGAAGGGAAAAAATCCTGTATTTGGTATGAGAAATTAAAAAAAAAAAAAAAAGCATAGATGTTGTGATTTAGCTAAAAATATGCTGGCTCATAAAAGGTACAAACTTGGCATTGCTCCTTCAAAAGTTAAATATTTTTGTCCCGGGGAGGAAAAAAAAATTAAAATCTAAGAACATTTTGATCCCAAGGTTAGTTCTAAAATAGTTTGAAATTTAAGCCATATAATGGCAATAAATTTCCAAGGCTGTAAAGCATCTAAAATGGAAACTTGAAATATGACTAAACTTCCCATCACCTGGGTAGTCCAGCCTCTTTTTGACATTGTGGCTTCTCCACTTCCATCAGACTGGCCAGTTCTGTGTCCAGCCTGGTCCAGGCATGAAGAACTCACATCCACCCTCACACAGTGATGTGGTTCCCCTGCACCTCACTTCATGCAGGAGACCCCTGTGGTGATTGTTGTAGCCAAACCTGGCTGATTTTAGGGCTGACCTTTACTGAGGTGCACTGAACTTGGGCAGGATGCTCAGGTAAACAAAAATAGCCTTTTTTACACAGAAATCCCCTCACTGGTATCCTCTTGAACCAAAGGAAATGGAAATTTTTATTAAAAATAAAATTAACAAGGTAAATAATCTGAATCCTTCGTGCAAGGTAGCAACAAGGGCAGATCTCCAGCATCCATCTCCTGATGTCCAAATGAAATCAGCTACCAACTGAATCTGCTGTGTGAGCCCCACTGATGGCTGACAGTTTTATTTGCCCACACTAACTCCACCTCACTCACAACTCTGATTGAGGCAGGACTCCTCAGTTTCCTGAGCTGTTTTTCACTTTGAGCCTTCAGCTCCTTGAGTCTGAGTCACAGGGGCTGGGCTTGATACACCTGAGTGACAGAGACCTGGCAAGGACAAGGCTTCAGAAACATCAGATCAAGCTGAATTTATTGGGAGGGAAAGGGAACACCACTAAGCTGAGACAATTCAGATGAGGAGCTCAGAGATTGGCAGTACAATAAGCAAGGAAAAAGCAAGCAGAATGGTGAAAATGATGTTTCACAGGTGCCAGGGAAAGAGAATTATCTGGCCCTGGGAGAGCCCTTCCACAGCCCTGCTTTATGTGTGCCTGTGGGGTTCAGCATGAACATTCAGCTGTTCTAAGAGCAGCTTGGGATCTCCTAAGAAAGTTTCATGACACCAAAGGTTATTGAAAGAACTACTCAGCACTTCCACACACCTCAAGACTGCACAGCAAAATGCCCAGTTGAACTGTAGACAAGGGAAGAAAACTTACTACAAAATTTAGTGTATTTTTTGATCAGCGTGGATATATAAATACCATGCAAATAATCTTTCCAAGTTATGATTCCTCCATCCAAGTTCAGGAGATCTCTCATGCTGTCCATTTGACAAGTCTGCAGCTTGCTTGTAAACCAGGGTGTGTTTGTGATGTGTTACAGCTGGAAAGCAAAACCATAAATCCCCTGTGCTGACCAACTCAGCTGAACCCCAAAGCAAGTCAAAATTCAGGTTCACCACAGAGCCCACAAAACTAAGGGCACTATTTACTTGCATAAAAAGAATTAATACTGAAACAAACAAAGAAGTCTGGTTCAGCTATGTAGTGTTGAAATATTAATATTGTTGGCAGAGAGAGTACATGAACCTATTATTTTGCAAAGTGTGGCTGGATATATTGAAGGCAAACACTGAATAAGAAACGAGAAAATCCAGTTCTTTAACTGGATTTTCTGATGCCTGTAGCCAGACACACAGAGAGTTTATTCCATTCTGCTTCTATAGCTGGAACGGATTTGGTATTAAAACTGCCTAACAGGTTTTTTAAGTAGAGGGAAAATGTATTTTAAACCTAGATGATTTCATTTCCAGTGATGAAGGCACATCTACTGAGCTGAGAACTAGGTGACATCGATGGGAAGAGATTTGACTGTAGGATCTACAGAGAGTAAATTCTGGGATAATTATTCTGAATTAACTTACAACAGTAATGTCAAGAGAGTTTGAGAGACCCACAAACTAAACTGGTATCAAACAGAGTAGTTCCACATCACTGCCATCACAGACACTCTTTTCCATGTACATCTTCCTGCCTGTACTCCTTGCACATAAAACCCAGCATAAAGGGATCTCTGCAGGGTATCCAAGATATAAGGCATATCCATCCTTCCATTCCCTGTTTTTTTGATAACTAAATTCCTGTGGAGGAGAGAAAACATCACCTGCAGAAGAAGGAAAAGTAGAAATCTCATTATGCAATCAGTGAAAAAAGTCTGGGTCAATGCAGCAGAGCCCTAACAACTGCATAGAGTTAAATACTGCTTAGCATCTCAGCAAGTGCAAGCACTGAATTCATTGGATGAGCCCTTTAATTTAAAGAGAATTAATGAAAGACAAGAACTAACACAATAGTTAGGCATGGCTTAGCAGGTTATCAGTGATTTGAGCCACATCCTTTAGGTAGGCACTGAGACCCACAAACATCAGACAATAACAGCAATGTTTTCTTTCATGCCCTGTGCTGCACTGGGATTCAATCCCCCCTTCTACCTAAAGGTATTTGAATTTACATTTCTAGAGACCTCTCAAGCCACCAAATCTGCCACAATTCCCCAGGGCTCCTGCCCACCAGATATGGTATTTTGGCTGCTCACAGCATGCAGGACTGCTCGACACTGGGGTGAGGAGATGCTCTTTCCCTTGCTGAATATCGAATTACACACAAAGTACAACAGCTGAAGCAGGAGTTCTGCCTTCATGCACACACATAAACCCCTGCCTACAACTTCATTGCCAAGGAAATGTTCTGTGAAACAATTAAAGCAGGTTTGAACCCAGTCAGGCAGAGGAAAGGATTAAACTTGAGTCACTCAAAACATTGGGAGGGGGGAATTAACAAAAAACTGCTTTTTAAAGTCATCTCCTACAACCATGAAGATAAATCCTCAAGTAATTACATAATGATCAAAGATGCATTTCATTTTTTGCCCTTTTCTTACAATGACAGAGAATAAAAGAGGATTTTTATCAAAAGTGGAATTTTGTAAATTTGCATAAGCCTGAAGAGTACACAGTTCTTTGACCACGAGAATTTGGCATTTGCTCCTACAGAACAGATGAAAGCTAGCTATGTCTGTATTCACTTCCATACACTTTATTTTCATTGTTTGCTGCTGGTCAAAGACAATCCTGCCATGGCTGGACCTGCAGACTGTCTCTCTATGACCGTTTGGGTGCTTGCACCCCAGCAGCAAACAAGACAGGCTGGGAAATCCCAGAGATCTGAAATTCACTCCAGCTGGAAGATGGAGATCACAGCCCATGGTCCTGCCACACGGTGGCTGGGTCCTTTCTGCTGCTCACCCTTACTGGGGCTAGAAGCCCACGAAGGAATTTGAGCCAATTTTAAGTCTCAGTAAACAACACAAAATGGCCATATGGGATTTTGAGAGGTACAAAGAGCATCTGTGGCCGCTGCTGTTTGAATGCAGGATACCTATGTCCCTCATTTTCACCGTGACAGAGAGGTAAATGGGGTTCCTCCCTCCCTTACACAGGGAAATATAAAGCAGAAAATTACAGTTATTATAACTGCCTCTTGTTTGAAACAAAGTTCAAAGGCTTGTCTTCTTTAATCAATCTTCCAGCAGAATAATAGGGCTGCAAATTTCACTTTCATGGAACTAAAGCACTTGGGCTGAATCAGTTCTTCCCCTTTGTTCCCCCTTGCCCAAGCAGAGCAGGAATGAAGGAGCTGAGATGAGGAAGTTAACTGAGCTGCCATAGCAGCCACACTGCATTCTCTGAGGAAGGCAAAAGGCAAGGAGGAAATAAAACATCCTGGCTCCAATACCATGTGCTGGCAAAGCACTTTGGGCAGTCAGATATAATGAATATTCAGCAATCTCTGGCTATTGTGGTATAGCAAAGTGCCTCTGTCAGGGGAGCCATTTCTGTGGCTGAGGTGAGAAAATAATAGATGTCCACTTGGCAGAGGTAGCCACAGACACGTCAGCTCAGAGCCCACAGATCTCCCTGGGCAGGTCTGGCTGGAGATTATGAAAAAGTCCATTAATGAGCCTGATTCCACTGCAACAGAATGGGGAGGGAGCTTTTAGCAAGTGTGTTGCAAGGAACACTTGAAATTAAATTCTCAAACAAAAAATTTTTAAAAAAGGAAGATAAAAAGGAAAGGAATGTTCACAGAAATCAGAGTAAGAGGAGAGACTCACCCAAATATGTTGTGCTATTGAGCAGCATCCACAAGCATGCACAGAAATGTCTTTTTTCCCCCCAAAGACGCAGTCACAGACACCAAAGAGCTCACAAATGCACAAACAAAAAGATTCAGAAGCATTGCTGGAATGAAGGCATCAAAAATGTGTAATTTCTTCCACCATCTTCACAATAGTCCAGACATAATTTAGCTGGATTTCTTCCAGTTCAGATTCACTAATGATACCATGGACTTTAAATGACCCCTCAAACACCAAGAATAATGGATAGCACAAGACCAAGTCAGAAGGAACAGTTTGAAACCTGTATCAAATTTAAGGGTATGTTTTTAATAATCTTGGTCATTTGCTGAAGTTTAAAAAATCACACAAGTGCAACAAAACACCGACAAAAACAAGCACCTCTACAAATGTTAACAAACAAATTTATTCTTTTGGTTGTCATGATTTAATCCTCCACACTCATTTTATCCCTATTTTTATTAGGTACAAAAGTGCCACCGCCCCACACCCAAAAAAAAGTACTTACGTAGGTGTGGATGTCCCCAAGCACATGGTGATGGCTCATACATGAATGGAGACTGAAGAGAATCTGTTTATCTGTCTCTGATGGGCTGCAGGAGGAACTTGATTAGAAAATTACAACTGACACAGCGTTTGGCAGAAGTTTCTAGCTCAGGGTCCTGTCTCCAGCAGCCAAAGCAGACAAGATATATCTAATTCTACAGAAAATCAAAATGTTTAGAACTCAACCACCTTCTCCTCCTCTACACAATCCCATCATCAGTGCAGATTTCCTGCCTTCCCACTCTGTCCCTGATTCCGTTGCATGGTGACCCCACGGCAGCCTTGCCTGTGCCACTGCAAGGCTCCTGGTGTTGGATCACCCTCTCTCATTTCTGGATTCCTGTCCTGAGCTACAAAACCTGTGTTTTCCAGAGGGTGACAAGCCCATTTGCTATGTGACACATCCTCTCTGGATGCTTGGCCCAGCAGGTGCAAGAGCAAAAATGAAAGTCTGATACCATTCATCTCTACTGAAGTTCAGCACCCAATTTCTCTTCTAGTTTGTGAAACTAGAGTTTCAGCCTTGCTTGTTTTGCACTGAGTTTTTTTCTTGCTCTTCCTTTCTTTCTGTATAAATCAGCTCTTAACCCCATTTTCCCTGAAGGAAATATAAGAAAGCACCGAGTCATGCTGTGCCTTCCTAGAGAAAGACATTTTCTGCATTATTCTCCTGTCAGTTTTCAAGCTTTACACAGGAACTGTACCAACATAAACGATTCTTTCATCAGCTCAGGTACATCCCCAGAGGCTGGGCTATTTGTAGAGTTAAAGATAGCTATTATCAATAAGAAACTTGTCTCCCTTCCCCCTCACTGTACTCTCAGAGCATATCTGGAAACAGCTCAGTGCTGCAGAGAGACATGACTTCGGAGAGTAAACTGATTAGAAGTAAAAGGAGTTTTGTGTTAAATCAGGGTTGGACAGGAGGGAAAGGGAGAGGGTGGAGGCAGCTGTGGGATTCTCCTGGGACCACACAGAGGGACAGCTGAGCTAGTGCTGCACCCAGCCCTGCAGCTGTGCCTCTGCAGAGTGCCAGTGAGCTCCACGATGCAGCAATCCACCCTGCCCAGCCCAGCAGCTCCCTGCAGCACAGATGTCCCCAAGCACAAAGATGTGTCCACCACACACAAAGTGGCTCCCATCAAGTCCTTCCAACGTTAAGTGGCTCAGAGGCAGAGACAGAAAGCTTTGGTTTGCTTTTACATTTGCTGAGCTGTGAGCCATGCTGAGAAAGGAGGACTGGACTGCCAGCCCAAGGTGCTGGACTAACACCAGAGTTCAACAATGCACTACGGAAGGGTGCCCATCTCTCCAACCTGGAAGTACCAGGGATGTGCAAAGAATGGCATTTTCTCTGCCCCAGCACCCAGCTAGCACAGAGACACTTCCACAGGAGTATCCTTGGGCATGACAAACTTCATCACTGCCAAGTGCCACACTGCAGGTGCAGCCTTTGCTGTCCCACACAGCAGAGGATTAAAAACTGAAGGCAATGAGGAGAGTTTCAAGCATGTGCAAGGGAACTCTGTGAGGACATGGGACACCTCTTTGTGCTGCCTGAGAAGCCTTTTGTTACCAGAACCTGTGCTTGTAGAGCCATGAGACCTCAGATAACACCTGCATGGCTCTGTCACACACCTGCCACAAGGCTTGTGGGCTCTTAGGAAGGCACCATGACACACAGGCTGGCACAGAGCAGCCCTGGGAATGCAGCAGCCAAACTGCTGCAGAGTGCCTGACAGCTCCAAAGATCCAAGCAAGTTAATTTAAGGCTGACTGTGCTGCAGAGGGTACACACCCAGAGAAACAGCACCACCCAGGAGGACAGGGAGAGGTGAAGGAGCTGTCTCAGAATTCACACACTCAAATACTTGAAAGGAGGGCAAAAAGGTATGGGACTGTATGTTGTGGATTTTTCTGCAGGCTACACGTGAACTGCATCTTCCATCAAATTTTGGAGGCTCAAACATAACCTCTCCTTGCTCCAGATGGAGGATGAAGAAGGAGCAAAGAGAAGCAAGTGTGGCAAAGTCAGGTTTGAACACGTGCAGCTGGGACAGAGCAAGAAAGCCAAGAGGAGAAACCAGGGGTGGCAGAGTGCCAGAGGCAGCACCAAATCTTTGGGGGGACCTTGTGGTGGACACAAAGGGAACATGTCAGTGCAAAGCTGTCAGGTCAACAGCCTACACCCCTGGTTTAGGGTTTTGAGGGATATTATACACTGCCAAGCCATAGCAAGAGGAGATATGTAACAGGATAACAGACCCAGACAAAAGCTCTCGTGACTCCTCACTGAGACTCTGTTCCTTGTGAAATCAAACACTTGGAGGATGAAGGACAAAGCACAGAGCAGACAGCATCACAGATCCTCTGTTTGTACTCAGAGGCTGGGGATGGGCTATCAGGCATGGTGGAACAAGCATGCCTTCAAACAGGAGAGTGCAACAGTTCCATGGGGAATTCCACCAAACCTCTCTTCCATATCCACCCCCTGTTCCTCTCTAAAACCCCTCAGAGCCATAAGATGGGGGGAGACTGCAATGAGGCAAATTTCTGTAAAAGACTCACTTCTCACCAGTCCTGCTGAGAGGCCACATCTACAGAAGATTCAATTCACTGTGAAGGCTCAACTGACAGAGCAGCTTCTTCCAAATTCACTTCCATGGGAGAGTGGATGAGAGACCAGGAAGGCAGCCTCACTAGGAGGAGCAATAAGGTTCATGAGCTGTTTATCTCCCTGTTACACACATTGCCCAGTTAAAGCAGTGGTTTGATCAATCACTTTGAAGCTGTGGCACTCTCTTCAGCAGAAATTTGCTCCAGGCCCATGAGGCTCCTCTGAGGGATGTGAGTGATGGAGGGACTGTGAGGTGCTGCTGTGAGGTCCTGTGGAAGGAATTCAGCTGTGACAGCAACAGGAGCTGTACAGACGGAGTACACAGAGCTAATTTAGTCATCTTATGGATATTTCTGTGGTCCCTGTAGGACCACAAAGCTCCCGTGATGGTGTCAAATGAGGTCACAGTGCCAGAGACAGCAGCACAAGAACTTTGGTCTCTTCCAGTCATCAGTGATTGAATGGGTGTCTGGCACTTCTCAGGAAGCTGAGCTTTAGTGGGCCAGGAGAGAGCTCTCCATCCTGCTGAACAGAGACATTCCCTTCCTGCTGTGCAGATCAGTGTGGCAGAGAAGTTATCCCTCTCCCCTCCAAACACTCCAGCAGGGCAACCTCATCTTGGGGGTGGCATTCCTGCCTGTGGCAGGGGGTTGGAACTGAGTGATCCCTAAGGTCCCTTCCAACCCAAACCATTCTGTGAAATACCTGAGCAGCCAAGCACTGAGCAGAGCAGAAAAGAGAGCTGAGCAGGAGTATGGCATTTACCATTTTAGCAATGTAAAAAGGGAAATTGTTCACTGTCTCTCACAGCACTCAAAGTGACATCAAATGGACTGCAAGTGGCAGGTTCAGAGCAGACCAGAAGAGAAGCTTCACACAGCACTTTGTTAAGCTGTGGAACTGCTTGCCACAGGAGGTTCAGGATGCCAAATAGTTACCAGGATTCAGAAAGCAGTTGGAGAAGTTCAGGGGAGAAAACATCCATCAAGACAAAGATATTAAGTGTGGTTTAAGCAGGTGCTGAGCTGCAAACTGCTGGAAACTCTTGCCTTGTTTTTCCAACTCTCCCACGAGCTTCTGATACTGTTGGAGACCAGCATTTCATAGCTGGACCTTTTTCTGGCTCAGAACAACCTCTCTAGGATCAGCCAAGGAACAGAAAGCACCAGAGCTCTGCAGGGGGTTTCAAAACAATCTCAGACCAGCTGAGAGAGAGCTGGCAGAGCTTTCAGAGTGCCCTGCCCGTGACTGCTGTGGGGCTGAGATCTAAACTTGCAGGAAGTGAACCTGGATGGAGTGGTTAGAAACATCCACAGAAGGACAGTGAGAGGCAGATTTGGAAGATGAAGAGTACAGCTGCACACTGAGGGAGGCATAGGAGTAGGGGAACAACACCAGATTAAGTTTTTATTATGTTTGCTTTAAATACATTTTAGGCATACACTGCTAAACTCAAGACGACTTAAACTAAAGACGATTATACTCTGATCAATAACTTATATTAAAAAAAAAGGTCACTTTTAAAGCCAGCTGTGGATCTCCACAGAGATGCTTACACTTTTTTGATGAAAGCATTTTGAGTTTGTGCTGTTTCCAAAGTCCGGGCCACATCCTGGCACGGAGAAGCCTCAGATCTCTCTGATGTTTCCTCTCTGCTCAGCGAGTTAGGAACTGCCAGCCCGGCAAACACGCTGCTCCAGCTGGAGCTGACCACCTGCAGCTCAAGCACACATCTCCTGCCACTTGAAAGAAGCACACCAAAAAGCCTCTTTCAAAGAAACCCCTCAGGCTGCTGTGTTTGAAGAGGCAGAGACAAAAGCTTTTGCAACTAGTGCCTGCAGAGCCTCTCCTGGGCAGGCACTAAGCACAGATTTCCCTGGGGAACCCGTGTTTTCTCCCTTCTGCGCCAGTTTCTGCAAAGGAGAATTTTGCTGGCAGCTCAGCCAGGACTCCTCAGCTGGGGCAGATGGAGCTGGAGCCTTTTCCCTGCTATGGGAGGCTCTGCCCCTCTCTTTGCTGCTCAGCACCAGTGCAGGGCACTAAGAACTCAAACCCAACAGAGAAAATCCTCCCTGGGAAGCCTTGTGGTGTCCAACAGCAGCTGTGGCTGGGGCTTGGGGTCACTTCCACACAAAGCTCTTTTTCACTGAGGATGCCCAGCTCTGACTCCTGTGAATGGTGCCCAGAGCTGCTGGGTCCATACACTCCAAGGAAGACAAATATCCACCTCCCCAGGTGCAACCTAAATGTCAGCATACAGATGTGTCCAGGCATCCCACCTGTCATCTGTCACACACAGATCCCTTCAAACCATCCCCCTCACAGTGCTTGTGGTCTACAGACAGCCTGCAAGCACAGCACGGCCTCTTTATGTGAGGAAACACCATTGTGATCTTATTCTCTCCTTGGTGTAAATGTCACATCTGGGCTTGAGTAATTACAAATAATTGGCTTTGAACAGGCCACATTTCCTCTCTCAGCCCCTGCTTGTACCACACTCCATCCTGTTTTGGCCCTAATTACAGAAAATAATAAATCCAGCTAGACAGTGCTTTTCTGAAGAGCAATTTGGTCGGCCTTGTCCCAGCACTAATGAGTTTGTTAATAGAGGGATTTCCCTCTCCCTCCCCTCTTCTAATCTGCCTCCTTAAATAGCACCACTCACCCTGGCAGCAATCCCCTGCCACAGCAGGTGATGCCTCTCCCTGACCCATATTCTCCTCTCCTCCAAGGCAAGGAGAAGCTGAGTATTGCACCTCCCAACCTTTTTCTTCTTTCAAAGGAGGCACAAAGCAAGCGCGATTAATAACTGTTTGTTAACGAGCATCAGGAGGATCACCCATTTCACAATGCTGGGCTATTCCAGCCTGCCTGGTCAGAACCAGCACTGGAGCCAGGAAAGCAGCTGAGGGCTGGAAAATCAGTTTAGCTGCTGGCCCAAATGGGTAAAAAATCCACGAATCTGATCAAAATGTCACTTTTTTCTTTTGTTCACCAAAACAACACTTTAAAGCATCTCATTTATCTGCCCAAATGGAACCTTTCAAGTGCCCTACAGGAAATATGTTCTACCTCAGTCTCCCCTGGGAGAAGCAAAGCACAGGAAGGGGTAGATTTTCTCAAAAGACCAGCAGCTTCTGCCTTGCCTTGTTCAATAAAAGCCCTGCTAGGAAAGGGAAATGCAGATTTACTTTCCCCTCTATCTGGAGAAAAAGAGAGATGTATCTTCACTCCTAAGCAAACATTTCCTAACAACAAGGACTTTGTCTGTGACTTTTTGAAAAATCTCATCCCCAGTTTTTGTCCCCAGGAAATTTAAACAGCATTTGCAGGGGCAGATGTCAAACTTCAGTTACTATTAACCCAAACCTAAGAAGAATCCCATTTCATGGTGCTGAAGGGAGATGACTACATGGGTGGCTTTGCCTACACCATCTCTGCAAAGTGATTACCAGACCCTGGAACTCCAAAACCCATTTTCTACTAAAAAAAAAAGAGTATTTTTTATTTTTCATCTTACAGTTGGAAGACTTGTCAGAAACAATTCCCTAAGTTCAACCAAAATTCATAGACAGTTCCAGTTCCCCTCAACACAGAACATTCCTAAAGAATTTTCATGCCTGTTCTGGATCTGTCATAGGTCTGTAGGTATTTCCTTTCTTGGATCATTTACAGTCTGAATTTAACCTAAAGCAGCAAGTCTGACACAAGGAGAGAAGGTCCTTGATTTGATGTGTGGGGTACAGAGAGGTACCAGTGATTTTGAAGATTCCAGTTCTGACTTCAAGCTCTGCATTTTTTCCCCCCTAAGTCCCTTATTTGACAAAACTATTTTCTCATATCTCTCTGCAGCCCATTTATTATCCTCTCTATTAATAAAGCCTCCTTCCCTGATGAATCACTGCAATTTATCATTAAATTAGAAGATGAAATGGGTCTTTTTCTTTAAACAAGGAGATTAACTACTATCAACAGGCTATTTCTCCATTATAAAACTCCATCTTCCTCACCAAATGCAGGAGTACCTTTGTTTGAAGCAGCCCTAAAGGTGATGCAAGGAGGGAGGTTCAATCAGAGAGGTGACATCCTGCAGTATAAATATATGGATCAACCTAAAAATGGCTGTGGATGACATTATGACCATGATTCACTCTGGATTCTTCTAATAGTACTATGAAAAAAAAGAAAACTATGAAAAAAAAACCCAAAAACATTTAACTTGTACATAGATGAGACTGCCAGGAACTGATATGACAAAGCACAGTCTAGACAACAAAACCCATCTGTGCATGCACAGCCCAGGGATTAATCACACCCCAAAAGGTCACTCAGGAGAAGAATTCAGCTAAATATGAAGCAGCTTCCTGCTGGAAACCCAGGCCTGCCTCTCCCATCCTTTTTGTACCATGCAAGTCCTGGGAGCTGTCCCTCACCAAACTGCTGAAGTTCAGCACCGCCACAAGCACAGAAGGCACCCCCAGCTCCCCCCTGGCCAGGAAAGCAGGTTTGAGCCTTGTGAGCTTCTCTGCATCATTTCACCCCCTGGACACATCTGTCTGTGAGATTTAAACTCCATTTGCTGTGGTGGCTTGGGTATGAACAGCTGTGTGAGGGGAGTGGCAAAGCCTGGGTGTTCTCTGAGGTCTCTTTCTGTCCCATAAGTGGTGCCAGCAAGGGGCAGACCAAGGTGTGAGAGGGATGGAGGTCCAGCACACCCCGTGCTCCTCTCCAGGAAACCACTTCACTGCAAGAGCTGCCCTTCTGCTGCTAAAGTCAGCCTTGGGAAGGTGCAACAGAAGTCAGTCAGCACTAGGCACCACAGAAAACAAAAAAATCCAGTATCATTCCCTAAAAATCCCCAGATCCAACTCCTTCACACACCTAGTAATTTGATTTCTATCTCCAGAACTGCAGAAATTCTTTTCTTTTATTCTTGGATGCTAAGGAGATAACCTGTCTTCTGCCCCCACAGGTCTGGCAGATGAGAGAAGAAGAAGGAATTAGGATTTTATGCCACTGTCACCACTTGTGATGAACTTTCTCCTATAAGGAACACGGCCTTATCAAGGCAGAGCCAGCCCTGCCAAGCACCTTTCCTGTGTGTCAGTGTGCTCCCCTCTCCAGATGTGATCTCTTCTGGAACAGCACTCTCTGGCTGGGCTATTCACAGCCCCGTGTCAGCTTTCTGCATTGAAGGAATCTATTAATTCCAAGTAGGGGCTCATTCTCAAAGGAGCTGCTGATGAAATGGAACTGATAAAATGGAGGTAATTTAAAGGTCAGATGAAATCCAGCTCATGTTCATCCTGCTTGTAATGGAACATCACCAAGATGCTTCATCAGCAAAGGGGCATTTATATGTATTTTTATTTTTTAAGAGACATTGCTTATCCGTAACAGAGACTCCAAACATCTGATAAGAAAACTTCCCACATTAATCTAACCAACAGCTGGCATCCTGCTGCCTGCCTGGGTGTCCCTTTCTGGAAATTAAATCTCCTATCATCTTTTTATCACACTTTGGAGGGAAGAAATGGGTGCCAAGTGCAGTGCTCAGATGAGCAGCAGAAGCAGGAGCTGAAACTGATAGGGCTGCATTAATTCAGCATGCAAGGCAAGCCACTGCTGCCCTCAGAACATTCCTCCCCCTTTGCTCTCTGCCTCTAACACCCAGTTACACATTTTGGAGGTGGACTCCTCAGAGAGGGGAAGGTTCCTTTCCTTGGCCAGGTTTAGGTGTTGAGGTACTGCAGGGATTTCTGTGCAATGAAATCCAGCCCAGACACTTTTCCCACTTTTCCTCACCTTACCAAAACCCTGCCTGAGCTCAGCAGTGTCCAACGAGAGCATCGGGGCAGGCAGAGGAGCAGGGTCTGTCTGCAGCACCTGGAGTTTCTTAGCTGGGAGCAGAATCCAACTGGTACTTGCTACAGATAAACCTTCCTTCACTGATAGAAAAAACAGAGTTCATCTGGCTGCTCTGTTTCCTAGTGAAGTAAAAAACTCTTGCAATGGGATCTCTCCTTCCCTCCAATCTATTCTCTGCCTCCATCCTTCATGTGCTCCTCCCCCAATCCCTATAATTAATATTAAACGTTACAGTTTTGTCCTATTAACACAAATTGGCCTTTCCAGAGGCAGATTAAAGAGTTTCCACTGGGGATTTCTTCTCTCCTTTACAATTTGCCTTCTCTGATCAGTGCTGTCTATGCCTCTCACTAGGCTCCTAAGGGGAAAGGAGTGGGAGGGAAAGAGAAGACAAACACTTATTAGCAACTCCTTTGAAGAGCTGGAGATTGTGAATTAAACTGATTATTAACTCCCATCATCCCAAGTTCCCCTTTTCTCCCTCCTTCTGCTCCTCCTCTGGGAATGGTAATTGGTAACCACACAAGTCGTGTGCATAAAGTCTCACCTAAATCATTTACAGGGCAGCATAAACCAACAGACTCTCTCTTCATTTCTTTGGGGAAAGGGGGTTTTTGTTGCTCAGTGATGAACACAGGTACATAAAATAGATATAGACATGTAGATTTACATAGACATGCAAGTGTGAGGTGTTGGTACATTCCCAACTGCATGACCCGTCCAGTTTGGTGCTTGGAACAGGAAAGAAACACAAGTGTTGGCCCTGAGGCAGCTGTAGTTCCCTTCCCAAATGGGTCCTCAGTGATATTTTAGTCCTGAATCCTTGAGGGGCACGTAGGGACAGACCTGACTCATCAGACATGTGTCACTTGCACTCACCATCACCAGGGCTGGCAGAAGTACCACACTCACAGCCCCACACAAACCCAGCCACCACCACAGCCAGACTTCTCCAAGCCCTTGCTCTGACTCCTCATTAACACAAGTCCAAGAAAGGAAGAGGTGTTAAAAATCTTTGGGCACCTACAAATTTGGTAATCTGCCAAATACACTCCACACCCACACACCTCTGGTGCCTTTCCCTGAGGTTCTTCCTCCTCAGAGCCCCAGCTCCATGGGACAGTCTGGCCAGCTGATGCCGCTGAGGGCTTTGGGCAGGAAGTAAAACATCTTCGAGCCTGTCAAGCCAAGTGAAAAGGAGCATGAATGTTACCTGGCTTATTAAAACATTTCATAAGTAAATGACTATTTCTGGGGCTGTGATGGTAAATGGATAACTGAGTTTAGTCACAACAGCACTGAGAAAGCCTGGCCAATGACAATCCACTGTGACAGCTCACCCTACTAATTAACAAACAGTAGCATAATGAGATGTACAATCTATTAAATAAGATGTGTGTTTACAGTGAATAAGCTATTTATAATCAAGTTGCATTTATTTAGTGTACAGCAAGCCTCTTGTAAATTCTGAATTAAATGCAGAGCTACCTGTAGACGCGTGGCATTTATTTAAAATGTTTCAGGATGCAGCAGCTTTTTCAGCAAAGAGAACTTAATCAGTCCCTGGAGCTTTCCCTTCCTGTGCTAGGACAAGGCAAGAGCAGCTCTATTGATTTCTAGCATCCAGCACTGCCACGTGAGCCAGTTTATTGGGCCAACAAACTGTCTAACACACAAGGTCCCAGAGGTCCCAGGTTTTATCCAGGAGTATAGGCACACCCTCTATGGATAGCTGGTGCAGTGGTAACTGGAATTTATTAGACAATAAATACATCACATCACCCAGTGCCAGGAGCAGAGCCTACGTGTCAGACTGCCCAAAGTCCACTGTAACCCCCACTTCACTTAGAACTTTGTCTACCCTCTGTTATGGCAATTTCAGACTGGATTCCTCCTCAGCCTTCCACCAAAAGAGTGCAGACTTTTTGAGGAAAAGGTGGTGTTTTAATGTTAATGTTAAAAAAGCATCTTGTGTATAATTTATACAGGCACTAAGCTGTTCCCAGAGATTCTGAGTGAGGAGGTAGATCCAGAGGCCTGGGAGATGTCTCTCTTACACTTCCCAGTGAGACCAACTTCAGCCAAGCTGTGGGCTCTGGAAAGCCTCAGTTCCCATAAGTTCATAGAAGTTCTCAGAACTTTCTTTTCCCCTGCAGTTGGACAACTGCTTGAGCACATCCTTGGGAGAGCAAAGACTACCCCAGATGTAATAACACAGTCTACAAGTTCTCATATCCAAGATTTTGGAGCTCTTTGGAATGCTGAGACTTGTAAGAGACTTTTCCAGGATTCCCTGGGTTTTTGAGGAACATCAGCTAAATAAGAAGTGGCCCAGGTCCAGGATCTGGAGTCTATTTGAATGTGGATAAAATAATCATCCTGGCAGTTCAGCTCTGGAAGCCCTGAACTGCTTCAAATCTCAATATCAGTTCCTTATCCAAAGAGTTGCCCAGAGGAAGTCAATGAGTTGGACAGAGCTTCAATTCACAGACCTTAGAAAAGGAGTATTTTCCTGTTCAAAAGTCCAGGAATCACAAAGTTTTTCTAAAGAGATGGTTGTCACTTTTATGTGGGAGGAAGAGACTTTGTAAGTTCTCTGATATTCCTGGGAATGGATATGAATATATCCTCAAGGCAGGACATGTGGCACAGCTCAGATTTGGAGGCACTTTCCCTGTGAGTCTCCAGAGAATAGTTTGGAGGTACAAAAATATGTGTGTGTGTATCTATATTTGTGTATATATATATATATATATATGTTATAATATTTTGGTGATTCCTCTACAGACAATTCAGTCACCTCCCAAAAACCAAGAGAAGTACATCAGAATAGCTCATGCCTATGCAATAAAGCTCTCCAAAATTTATTTCAGTAACCAAGCTCTGGCTCTTTGATAGAGGTTTTCCCACTTAAAATACAATGAGTACAAAGAGTGCAATATCAGAAATATCTCCAGTGTTTTTGTCCACACAGGAGTCAGGTGATTGTCTCCAAAGTCCTGCCTAATATTGAATTAAACTGCTTCAAACCAAGTTTACTCCCTCCTTTTCTCTCCCTATCACAGCCCACAAAGTCAAACAAAATTCTCTGCCAGTTGCAGGGACTGCTATTCCCATGGATAAGCCATGTGGGAGGAGATTGGAGGATTTGTTTCCATGAGCAGAAGTCTCTCCTAGACCATGATGACAAGACATGAAGAGTTAAAAAGTGGAGGTATATTTGCACCTCCACGTGCAAGCAGCAATGTGCAGGGACAGGTTTTGGCGTCTGCTGCATTCAGACAACCAGCCAAAGGAGAACATGGCATCACAAGCTCCTCCAGCCCCCTTTGAAGGCTGCCCATTGCTTTGATTCACTGCTTTTTGTTTCCAGACAGCAGCTTCATAGACTCCATAATCAGGCAGCAAATGCAAAGTGAGGCCAGTCTGGCCATAGGCGTGGGGATTTAATGAGAGCACTGTGATTCCCACGTCTCAGCCAAGCTGTTTCTCACCCCAGGTGCTTCCATGTCTTCCCTGAAATCTGACAAAGCCTTTTCTCTTTGCACAGGCTACATAAATCACTTCTGTTCAGTTCAATTGCCTTGGCAGAGAATTATTTTCATGGGGAGGGAAAGCTATAGAAGACAAAAAGGCCAATGTGGTGCAACATTATGAACAGGCTGGAGTTTCTTTTTTCTGATTTGTCCAAAGGAAAAGTTCACAGTAACACTCTGATTTTTTACTACAAATAATTGTATTGTTGCTTGGGGGAAAAAAAAAATCAGAGCTAGTGTATTTTACCAAAAAAAAAAATCCATTCTGTTTACACCCTGAGTTTTTTTTCATTCATTCCTTTTTGCATTCATTCCTTTCAATAAATGCAGGCCACTGATGCTTGCAGGGATTTGCAAAAGCTTTGCAACGTTGGGCTTTCCAGCACACAGCATACAAAGGCACCAACAGAGCAATCCTGCAAAGTTTGCAAGAAGTAGCACTTTGGTTTTGTGTCAGCTGAACTGTAGAGACAGAAGATATCTGCCTGGAGAGTCGGTAGAATCCATCGTGATTTTAATATTTTGAAGAGGGAAGAGAATTTTGATTCTGGCAGGAAAAGCAATCTTGCAGTTAGAGCAAAAAGAATTGTCATCTAAGATTCTCCAACATGCACCTGTAAGAATATTCACTGTGCAAGAGGAAGTTAATCATTAGTATCTTAGGAAAATCAGGGAATTCCATTCATTAATGGTGGCAGTCATTTAGAGGAGGAGCTGTATCAAGTGCTATGATCAAGCAGAGTTTGACCACAGAGGAGCATTCCCTCCATTCATATTTGGCAGAGGATAAGTCAGTGTTGAGAGCTGCCAAATTCCCTTTGCTGAACCCAATGAGTGGCCCATGCTAATCCCCTTCTCCAGCTGGTGAATAATCAGCTGTATCAGACCAAATGCTGAAATCAGAACTCACTGAACAAACTCTGCAGCCCCCTGGGGGTGGCAGGAGGGGAATTTTGTCCAAGCCCTGGGCGAACACTGAGCTGAGGGAGGGCATGAAAAAGGCCTTGTATCTGTCACAGGGTTTAGCTCAACAAGCTGCAAAGAAATGTGTAGCCCAAGGCAATAACAAGCAACCTAGCAAATATGTTCAATTCTCTGTTCTCTTTCACCTGAGGCAGCGCACCTGAGGCAAGGATTTCAGGTGAGGTAAGCATCTCACAGCCCAGCTGAGATTTTCAAATGGCACCTTTCACCTCCCTCTAGGACTTCCAGAAACAGTTATCAGTAAATCTAGTGCAGAGGTGTCCTTACTAACCCAGCCCTACATCAAGATGCTTTTGTGAAGACCAAACAAGTCACCCAAGTCAGTGATGCTCAGGGAAACTTCTGCAAGTCCACAGGGCCACAGGTTTAAACAATAAAATAAAATAAAGCCGGGTAATAAATCCTTTGCCTAATGACCTCTCAAAATCCCTGCTTACCCCACTAGGGATGGCAGGATTGCTTTGGATGGCAATGGAACAGCCAAAGCTGCCACTCCCACGTGAGTAAAATAATAAGGGGGACAAGTCAAGAGGACTGTGACACTGAAGGAAGAATCACATTCTACCAGAGGGAAGCCCCTACTCATAGTGACACCTCACAGTGCTATGGAGGCACCTCAGATGGGAGAAAAGCCCTTTCTTTTACTAATGCAATGTGAATCCCAGCCTGTCATCAACACTTTCAGCAGCTGAGATCCTGAACAAGAGTGGTTCCATACTTCTCCCTCAAAGCCAAAAATGGATGAAGGATCAACCTCTTTGCAATGTCCAAAAAAGGAGGCATCCTACAAGGATTCTTTTTATCCTTTATATGTCTAACATGCAAATATTTCTATTGCCAAAAGCTTAAAAATAATAATAATAAAAAATGCAGATTATCTCTTTCACTCCAGAAGATAAATTTTGCTGCTTGGTCCTGTGAGTGAATTGGGGCATGCAAGAGGATGCTCCTGTATCTAAGCATTTGGACACTGAGGGGCCACTTCAGCATCACTGGTTGTTTCTCAATTTCCTTTCCAAGTCTGTCATTTGCAGTCAAACTTCGCCTCTAAAGGGTTCCACTTTTGTTGTTTCCCACAAACACTATTGAATTCACAAGGCGAGTGAAGCAATTAAAGTGTTCAATGTATTTGTTTCCATTTATTTCCCTCTTTATCCTCCTATATCTATTTGGTTTGGGTTTGTTTTTTTTTTTTAACTGAAAGATTATTGTTTTGCTTGTTTTTATTCCAAGACAACAGGAATGAAGAGGGTAATGTGCATAACTCTAAGTCTGCCCTGAATCCTTCTATGCCTCTGCAAAACCTGGTGCCTGCTCACAACAAAATAAATAGAGGGGTTTTTTCATTTAAAAGCAAGATAAAGGCTAGAAAAGTTCAATTTCCTGTAGCATTTGAGGGCAGCTAAGGCAGGAGCAATGAGCTTCAGGACACTAAAAGGTAAGAGAATATTTCCAACAACTGCAGAATATTTCCAACAACTTCCAACAAGTTCTGACAAGACTGGCTGTAAAAGTAGCTTTGGTTTATTTTCATTCACACAGTAAGGTAACCAAAAATTGTTTTGTTGGTCAAGAATTTTGAAAGAAATAGTACTTCTGCATTTTTGGGAATCACCTGGTAATTGTTCTGTACAGGTCAGATACAATTAACCTAAGTCCTGCAAGCTTCTAGTGGGAGGGTAATTTTCTTTTAGGATTGCACTGTAATTCCAGCAGTGTGGTTTTTGTAGGGCTATGAGGTCCTTGCTGCTTTTTTACTGCAAGACACTACATAAATTGTAACCATGACAAGCCTGTGATGCTCAGCAAGACTACTCACAGCTCAAGTGTCATTATGTGACATATGAGACATGGAAATTTATTAATAACTCAGCACTCCTAGGGGGAAACAACCATCCATTCTTTTTTATTTCCTCTTCCTCAGGGATTACTGCCTTAACCTGGGCATGGGAGGACGAGCACACATCCAAATTGTGTTGCACAAAGCGAGATCTTTGCTCGGCCTCCTGCAAACGTTCAGTGTGTCATGAGGTCATCCTAGCCCAGGGCTGCAGTGCCCTTCCAAAGAGTCTGTGATCACGGGCTGGATGTCACCAGGCTCGTGGGGCCCATGTTTCCAATGATGAGAAATCAGTTCCTACTCTGCTTGTCAAGAAATGAAGTGCCCAGGAGTGGGAAGGTCAAGGACAATCCATGGAACTGCTCTGTCTGCAGAGGAAGTTGTAGGGCTGAGCCTCAAATATAGTTAGACCTGTAATTTTAAAAACATGTGGGGTAATAGGCTGTCAAACAGTGATATTTGTTCTGAATTTCAGTCAAAAATATCAATCACCTACACCACAAATCCCTCACCTCCATCCCTTGCAGCCTTCCAGTCTTGGGCTGCTGAATTTCCCATACAAGACACCAGTGGTTGTTTTCCAAAGAGCCAATGCATATCAAAAGAGAATTTATCAAACTTTTCATCAGCATTCAGTTCTAAAAATATTTTTAGACTATGGATCCTTCCAAAAGTAGTGAAAGATGGACCTTTACATTAGTTCCAGTGAATTCTTTCATCAGTACATGTTTTAAGTAAAGAATCTTTTTCTGCACTTTATTGCAGAAACACTTTATGGTGTTATTTTACCAGCAATTACTTTCTTTAAAAAAAAAAAATTCCAGGTTCTCAAGTTTCTAAGAAAATTGTATTTACTTAAACCATCTTGCATAGAAATAGCTTACTCGACATGGAAATTAGCTGAATAGGAAATTACTTTTTAGAACCTTGTAAAATTCTGTGAACTTAACTCTAATTTAAAATTTGTTTTTCATTTGTTCAGTGTCAAAAAGGCAAGTAGTGCTGCTGTAGCAATTTGAATGTCTGCCTTGGGAAGCAGAATCCAAGTTCTTGGGGCACTGTTTCCTCATTATCCATTCTCCAAAGAACAAACTGACAATAATGGATTTAGTATTCCCAAGATAATGCTGAGTGCACTTTACTGCTGTGCTGGCCACCTCTTCACCAAAAATCCTGTCATTTATCTGGGGAAGGAAGGCAGTGCATGGTCAACTTGAAGGAGTTTATCACCAGGATGAATTTATTATCAGATTTTGAATTCTAAAATGCAAGAAGAGATTAAAATGACTCTACCTGCTATAAAATCCAGAGATGGAAAACAGATCAGGAATGAAATCAACTTGCAGTTGTGAATGAATCTTTAGGTTAATTCTCAGCATGGTCAACTCACTAGAGAGTGATTTCCAAGGCCTTCTGTGTTCTCCTTGTCTTTAAGAAATTCTATCAACTATCAAAACCAAAATGAAGCCACAGCCTAGCAGGAGGAATAGTTTTCTTCACAGATGAGAATGCCACATGCATTTTTCAAAGGGAAAGAATCAGGGAAGAGCCACATAAAGGAAGAACAGATATTCCTTGACTTTTATCAGTCCTCATGCACACCCTTCCCAGCAGATGTCACCAAGTTTTAGTTCAGTGCTGAAAAACAAATTAAAACCATTATCTTTGTGGTGTCTTATATTGAAGAGAATCCATCACTCACAGCCCAGAGAGAAGATGACAAAGAATCTTCCCAGACAATTTCACCTACAAGTGAGTTTTACAAGACTCATCTACTTTGAAACTAAAAACAAGAGCAAGATGAACACGCAGCAGGTAATTCTAATTTTAAGAGCCTCATTTGACATAATGATAAGTTATCTTCAACTCTGTAATTTGTGCAAGTGCCACCAAAGACGAATGCCTTTCAAAACCATTTGGACTCTGCTTGAAAAGCAGCAGACCTGGCAAGTGAACCTTTCCCCTAAAAAAATAAATCACAAACCACTGCAGCAAAACCAAGCAGAAAGCTAAAACCTTATCTAAGAGGAAGCCAGGACAGAGCCAGGGAGAGAAGTACCTGATGACAAGGGTGACTTAAAGTAACAGTGATAAAATTGACTGCAGACATAATTCAATCTCCAGGCCTATTTCCACTTTATCTGCCCTAAACTTCTTGGAGAACAGAAGAAAATCTAAATACCTGGCATGGTACAGAACAAATTTGGGAAACTTCATCACAGATACCTACAGATGAAAGAACTTTAGGAACTACAGAACACAGAAGCTACAGGTGGGTGTCAGTGAGGCTGTTTCTGGAATCACCGGGGTTAAATCAGAGGGTGTGAATTCCAAGGACCTGAAATCATCCTGGCCAAGGCCTGAGTGTTCACATAGCACAGTACAGGGCACTGTACCAAGGCAAGCCATTAAGAGTGAGATAGTACAGCATAGACAAAAATGTAAAGCAGAATGTGTGGATACCTTTGGTGTCATCCTGATAAGACATGCAAAACTTATATTCCTAAATTCACATTTATTTTTTACTCCCTGGTCTAAATCACCTCAATGCCTAGACCTGCTCCAAATCTCTGTTGCAACCTGTTCTTTCCTCCATTTCTCCAAATGTCAAATCAAATAATGCTCCAGTTTCTCTCCAGTAGGAAGAAATATTTGAACATCAGCTGAAGAGTCCTTGGGCCCCCTGGTCACCATCACCACCGGAAGAGATGACAGCAAAGCAGGGAAGTTCTTTCCCTGGGAAAAGCAGTTTTGGGACCCTTCAACAGTAACAGCCAAGAAGATTCTTTATCCTATATACACACAGATTTATCTGCTTTTTTTGATCTTAAGCACAGCTCCCCTGCTCCCCTGGCCCAAGAGAGTGCAAGGAGAGTGAGTGGGGACAAGAGGACACGAGCCCAGATTCCTTTGGTGTAAAGATCAAACTTGCAAGCAAGGGAAATACCACATGAGCCATTCCTATCTCCTACAGAGCCCATTTCCATTTCTAAGGGAACAAGAAGGCTGACAGCCTCTACAATTAACCCACAGATGCCAAGAGACGATTCTGCTTCCTGTTCTTTGTACTGCTTCCCAGTAAAAAAAAGCCGGGGAGAGACCATTTTTTTCCTGCCGTGTGGGTCCTGCTAACGCTCTCGGTCTGGAGCTCCTCCTCTGGTCTGTCAGCACACAGGGGCTGGAAAAGCACAGCGACAGAGGCTCATCCATGTGGGGATAAATGGCAGGAGAGAAGGGACAGCGAGGAGCCAGCAAGCAGCAGGCAGGGAATGCTGCATGGAATCACGTCCCCAGGAATCTCCATGAGGTGAAATCAGAGCCTGTTATTAATCTATCCAGACACCGAGACCCAGGAGCTGGAGTAAATCCGATTAAATTCCCACTCTACCAGTGGCTAGAAGCCAAGCAGGTCTTTCTTTTCTTTTGAATGGTGACCCAAAGGATATTTCTGTCTGCTTCACTACATAAACACTCTGCTTTAAAACAAAACAAAACCAAACCAAACAACAACAACAAAAAAAAAAAGAAATCAGAAGATCAAAAACATCAGGTGAATTCTAGTATGGCAGTAAGGTCCTTTGAGATGTAACTCAAAAGGAGAAGAAAAACATAGTTATTTCCCAGCCTGGAGGGGCTACAGTAGTGGTGGAGAAAGCAGTCATCCTCCACCCTTCATCGTGGGATAGGAAGAGTCCTTGAACAGATTAAAGACAGCTAAACAGGGGTTAAAAGCAAATCTTTGCCGTGGGGAGTTTTGCAAAGCACAGGACAAGTAAACAAAGCAGAACTTAAAGAAGAATAATCCCAATACAGCGGGACAATAGAGAAGAAAAAAAAATAACCGTGGATTATTTAGGAGAGGTAAGTTCTTCAGTTCTCAGAAGTTGATGAGAAGCCGAGCAGAGTGACACTGACAAAGTGACCAAGGAGCCCAATCCTCCCCGCCCCGACCACCAGCTCAGCACCCTGCAAGCACAGCTGGAGCTGTGATCAGAAACTACTGAATGCTCCTTACCTGCCCTGGCCTTGATGGCTCTGGTGCTTGCCAAAGCTCTTTGAAAAACCAAATGCAAAAGACTAAAAAAAGCCAATCAAACAAAACAAAGAGCTTCTTTTCTGCCTTTTTTTTTCAAAACTAAACAACAAAAGAAACACAACACAGAGATGCTCCTTAAAAGCCAACAGCAACACATATCAGCTGCCAGCCAAGCAGATCTTCCACGAGATGGAGATTTAAGGCACGTTTTCGCTTGCCTTGTCAAGGGAGACGATTTCAGAGACTTCTTAAAAAGACAGCAATTCGGGTTAAAAAATTTGAAATAAACCAAAACGTATCAGCGCTTTAGAGGTTAACGGCCTCTGCTGAACAACATGCGTTTATCCAACCACGTCCTAGAGTAGTTTTTTCAGCCCCGAGACCAATGAGCACAGCTAAGAGGAGGGCCTTGGGATGGTGGAGAGGCTGAGTTACCCCCTCCCCTCTGCCTTCCCTCTCTCCACCTCCCCCTCCTTTTTTTTTCTTCTTTTCTGCCTTTTTTTTTTTTTTAGTTTAGTAAATTAATGCAGCAAGAAACTCCCAAGATCTGGCGAGTCCTAGCAGGGGAGAGAGGGCAGAGGGGAGATGAGATGCATTAGGAGGACACTGAGCCACTTTCTTGCCGAGCACAATGGAAGTGCTTCCCAAGAAACTTCCCCTTCGCTCCCCTCCGCTCTAGCCCTGAGCAATGGGACACCTTCCCTACAGCAGCAATAACTTATTCGGGAGGAAAATAGCCCAGGAAGCAGGAATCAACAGCAGCCAAACGCCGGGCAGGAAAGCGACACAACCGGGACTGCAGCACGGCTCCACAC
>VXBC01012154.1:592416-621183 GCA_013399945.1 Ploceus nigricollis
CCCCCCACCTCACCGCCAGCACCCTGATGGCAAACCTACACCCGCTGCGTCCGCCCCTGTCGCCAGCCTGATGTCCGGAGCGACATCCCGCTGAAGGGAGGGTTCCGTGCGGGCAGCCCGGAGCCCCGGCCCCGAGCGNAAAAATGTGCAACGTCAACGCGCTCGGAGTCTACGTGTGGGAGACGATCGTTTTCTTCAGGTAAGGCTCGGCTTTACGCGAGGAGCGCGGCCGGGCTGAGCTCCGTGCCCAGCCCAGCTCGGGGCACAGCCCCTGGGCACGGCGGTGGCCCCTGCCCCCAGCTGCCCTTCGCCTCCCCTCGGTGCCCCGGGCTCGCTCTCGCCCAGCCCCGGGCTCGGGACGTTCCGCGGCTTGGGGAGTTACTCCGTTTAATTAGCGCCGCAATCTCGCTAACCGCAGTGCTGAAAACACCGAGCCCGGCTGCTTGCAAAGTGACAGCTAGTGGCGGCTGGCAATGCTGCACTTGAATTTGCCCGGGTAAATATTCCCACCTCGCCCCCTCCCCATCCTCAGATTGCAGGTGAGTTCCGTGGGATGCTTGCACTGCCTGCCTCTGAGGGCTCACCCTCTGTCCTTAGCTGGCTGTGTTTAAAATCACCAAAAGCAAAGAATAATCTCCTTCCTTCCCAACTTATTTTTTTCTCATTCATGCTGTTTTGAATAGTCTTTCTTTGCAGAATCTAAATTAAAGCCAAAGGGAGTGGGGGGAGCTTTTTCCAGTTATGCCTATTATCACCCAGCTGTATTTTGACTCTGGTTTAGATGTCTTCAGTTTCTCATTAAGGCTAAGATAAAGGGAACATCTCTAGTCTTAAAGAATTGCTTCTTGTCGATCTATCCTTGCAGTGCTTTTATTAAATGGACAAAAAATATTGGACGGTAGAAGCTTCTATATTTCAATGAAAAATGCAGCCTGCTATAGCAAGTGAGAGACACCAGATATAGGCAATTGGAGAAAAAAACCCTGTTTCATGACCTGAACTTGCTCATCAGTCTCAGCCTTCAATTCAGTTGCATGGCTCTTACTTCTGTGTTTTGCCAAAGTCTCATCTCACAGTTTAATGTGAAAACACAGGCGTTATTTGCATAAAATCACTGCCATAATACTTACTATTTTATGAAACACAGTAGCAGACCTACCAATACCGGCCAGACTTTGAGCTAGCTTTCTCTTTCCTTTTGAACACAAAAGTCTTTCTAGATATAAAAAAAATGGAATATCCCCACTTGTTCCTGTAATTCCACAGAAATTCAGAGGCAGCAAGATTGTCTCATGAACTCAAAGCAGTAAATGTTTATGTTAGGTAAAACAAGAGTTCTAGAAATAACTAAAATCACCAATCTCTGAGAAGCAGTGCCCAACAACCAACACTTCAGAGCCATCCTTTCTCATAGTCACAAGTGTATTGCAGCCCTGCACGACACAGAGGGATGGGCTGACAGGGGGCAAATGGATGGGCAATAAACTCTTAGTTCAACAGTGGGGAAGCAGTGGGTTAAAAAAAACCAAACAAAACAAACAAAACTGAACAACACAAGCACCAGAAAGAAAAAGGAAAATCACATAACTGAAAATAAAGAGTATTTCCAGGCTTGCATTTGCTATGTCCCTGGTACTGAAGGCTCTGAAGTGCCAGAACAGGGAAATTGATGCACACTCGTCCTGCGGATCCTGCTCACACTTGTGCTTCATCACACCACACGTGTGAGCACTGACAGGTTCCCAGCACATCCATCACAGTCATGGGCAATTCAAACCCCTGGTAAACCAGTCACTTCAGATTCTAATGTAAAGGTTCATACTGTCATAGATTATACACAGACATACGTGGTATTACATCATATTGCATCCAAAAGGTATTTCTGGAACTTTAATTTCCCCAAAATCAACATTTAAGAATATTTGAAAGTGCTTTAACTCAATTACAGGGAAAGGATGAAATCAAATTGGTTTATATACTGCAATGATATTTTAAATACATTTTTTAAAACCCAAACAAAAAATCAATCAGTAATTCCTGCCCAGAACTGACTCTACGCAATGTTTTTCTTCTTTTCTCTCCCGCTTTGTGTTATGTATTCAATTTATTACAGGCCAAAAATCTACCAGCCTTTCTAGTCCAGGAATAGCTTTGCTATTTCAGTTTCAGTAAGAGAAGTTTATTAATTAACAGTCATTCATAAATTTAGTGTGCCAATTACTTCTGCACTCAGTCATACATGATGTTTAACAAACCCAAAGCTGATAATCCAATAATCCATAAGAGAAGTATGCATTGCTTTAAATTACAGAGTGCACCATGCTTTATTGTCAGCCTGTCAAAGAGAATCCATTGTATGTTTGTATATATACCACATAAATATATATTTGAAAAAAAAAGAAAAAAAATCTAACGTTACAAGGAAAATTATATACAGCCAATATAGGAAAATAAGCCAATATAGAAAATAAGGCTAGATTTGTTGCTTAACAGAAATATCCTCCACCAGCCATTTAAAAAACAGGACCCCATGGGAAACAGTAACAGCTGGTGTGTGAATGCAAACATTATGGTACTGCCAATATAATATTTGTTTCTGTTCCAGTTGGGGTGTTTTAGAAGGAATTTGTGATATGTGTTTTATTCTGACATGTCTTTCTTTATGGAAGAGCACTTCCCATCCTGCTACCTGCCTCCTCAGACTGCAGTCACTTAGCTGTGACTCAGGCTTTTACTGGGAACCTGGGCAGGGATGGGAACTGGGCTGGGAGATGAGGACAGCTTGTTTGACCAAGCTTTCCTTACAGATATCTAGGTAAAGCAAAGTGCTAGTTCTTTAAAATAGATTGGACAGTTTGGGGCAATATTGGACACAGGGATTTCCAGATGTCCTGCTTATATCTGTGGAGACAGTCACAATCAATCACTCTCTCAAAGTCTAACTACACACCCTGAGTGTTCAGCTGTGAATTCCTTCATGCAGAACAAAATGCTCCCTTATCCTGCGATGATCTTGCCTGGACTTTCTGTGGTACCATTGAATTTTCATAGCTGTAATGGTCCAGAAACACCACTGCATAAGCTGGAGGTAAGAATGCACCTTGTCAAATTAGGAGAGAAAAGATGCCCTAGAACTGACCCCTTACCCAAATGGACACTGTCCTGTGAGGCTTTGAAAATTTCTGGGCCTGCTTTTGGTTCCAATATCAGGAATCAGCAGCATGACCTTTGTGACTCAAGATCAGGGTTGGCCCCTTCTGAACAACAATCTGTCAGCTAGCAGGAGTGACTCCAGGCAACTGCTCCAAGTGAGTCACAGGCTAAAAGTTGCTGCCAGCCTCAGTCCCTATTGGATTGCTCCAACTGGCATGTTTATATTCCCTCCTGTCAGTAACAGAGCTCTTCATTGCCAGTTTTTAAAACAATAAGAAGGTACCACTGCAAACATGAAGCCTCAGCTTGGTGGGGAGGAAAAAAAAAAATCACACGAACAAAGCTTCTTCTAAAACAGTCTTGGCAAGTAAAGGAGATGATTAGAGAGCTGCTGGTTTCATCTCCTTGAAAATACCAAGAATGAGAAGAATAACTTGCACTGTATCTCTAAGGCTCCTGCTATAGCTCTGCAGGGAGAGGTAACATTACAGAGTGAAGCCCCAACCTGAGACTTCCAGAGCCACAAGATAAATGATGTAGCAGATATTGTCAATAGTCACAGAATATTTGCCATGCTAACTAAAATCCACTAGAAGCTGTGGCTTATGACCTGTTGTGCCTCTGCAGAGTCCCTCATCTCCATGAAATAAAAGTGATTTAGCAAGTCTTGGACCAGATGGTTCTAAGGATACTGTTTAGCTGCTTTGGTCTGCAACCTTTAATAGCCCCATTAGAGACCACGCTAAAAGGGTTACAGAGCCAAGGTTTGAAAATGAGACCATGTAGACAATTCTAGAAACCCTTATAAACCATTCTGTAAAGAAGGATTAATTTGGTGTCATTGCAGTAAAAGCACAAAATGTCTGGGACCTTGCCTTCAGCAGGAACTTTGATCCATCCATCCTGGTTCTTGCATTTAAGACAAATCAACGTAAACTACATAAAACACTTTCTGACAGCCTAACCTCAGCCTTCTTCTTAGCCAAACAGCTGCCTTAAACAACTCCAGACCTGCTCTGTGGATGGTTCGGAGCAGAAGACAGGCTCCACAAATGTCTGTGACAAAAATCCATTCTTTTTCCCCCACCTTAGGTTGGCTACAAAGAGCAGGAAAACCCTAAATAACCAGCTTGCTTATCAAAACCATTACAACAAATATTGCAGTTTCTCACATGGACTAATAAAATACCCTGGGTGTCTGAGGCACTAGAGCTGTGCAGATTTTAGGTAATGCAGACTGGCTGACCACCTTGGCTCACTCTGAACATTACCCCACACTGCAGCAAGTCCCACTGGCAGAATACAGATTTACTGTTCAGATACCTGAGAGTTGCTGCTTCTGAAAAGAGATTGAGATTGGAGGGAATGGTCAGACCCTGCCCTTACACGCAAAGGCACTACAGAGACTTCCTGCAAAAACAACAATTTAGGCATGGGAATTCTTATTCTCTTCTCCCATAAGAGGTGTTGGAGACCCTTAGGTATGAAGCAGGTCAGCAGCCCTCTGACTCTGAGTGTCCCAGGTTTAACAGCACAGGAAAAGGCTCAGGAAGTTCACTCTGCTGCTGACCAAGTGATTCCAGCCAGAAAGGAAAGCTCTCATAAGCAACAGCACGGGGCAGCTCCCCTGGTCCTGGGCAAACATCCCTTGTGAGCCTAAGGAATTATCTCACCAAGCCTTCATGGGCTGACCTGGATAGAAAAGGATCTCAATGTCTGAATTAAGGAGTTAATCAATGTCCAAAATTAAATTACTTTATTATCCCAGCACCAAGCAGCAACCATTCATCTGCAATAGGAAACCAGCAGATAGGCCTGTTGTCATTTCATCCCAGCATGCAGCTTAAAAGGACTCTCCAAATTCCAGTGTCAAAACAAGGTGTCAGACCACCCAATGAATAGAATTGCTATTTAGGTACTGATGAAAGACAAGGATCTTATAAAAATAAATCATGCTTTAAAAATCACGCTAATTCACAATATTTAATTATGTCAAATCCCATCACCTATTCTCACTTGCTTATTTTCTATAACCTGGAGCTTTTCTGAGATCCCAAAGTGATCAGTGTTAAGACAACAGATAGGCTGTTTACAAATTATGACTTCCAGCTGGTTTATTTGCCTGTATCAGCTCTCACTGTTGTGGCACATTAAATCAGGGTTTCACTATTTCCAGAAAATTACCCTTTTGCTCTCATTACCTGGCATGTTTCTACTGACCTTGATCTATCAGCTAGAGCACAAATTATTGGGTTTTTTTATGAACTATGGTTACACCTGTGCACCTCATACCTTCCAAGAGAAAGGATTCATCATAAGCTTTCAAAAGCTAAAAGTGTCATTCCAGCACACCCTTCCCATCACAGTTTGATTCAATTTCTTGAGGGACGAAAAAAGTAATTCCAAGAACATTTGATAACTTTAGTTTGGAAAAAAAATCCAACAAAATGACAAAAACCCAAACCAACAACACACCAAGAGCAGCTTTTGCATTGTACCAGCAAAATAAACTACTGCTAATTCAACAGGTCAGTACCCTTTAAAGAGACAAAAAATTCACTGATTTCTTTTCTCTCACCCTTCCCCAAAGTATCCAAACAATGCACATTTGTGTTTACAAAGGCAGACAGAACAGGAACAGTTTCCCTCCAAAGGAAGTGGTTTACATTGGGATTTCTTAGCCAAGATTGGTGCAAAATGTTACAGCTCCCTTCCCCTCTTGGGAAAGTGCTGATGCAGCCCAGCTGATCTGGTGCTATCGATCCCATACACACCTCCAAGCTGCTCTTAAATCTCTCTGATGCTTCAAGAGACTAATGCACAAAAACTGAAAAAATCCAGAAATACAATATTTGTCCTCCCCTCAGCAAGGCCAAAGCCCAGAGGGGGCCTGCAGAGAACAGAAATAGGTGGAGGCAGATGCACCCATTGCTCACAGGAGCTGAGCTTTGCCCATTGTGCAGACAATTAGTTCATGCATACAGTGCACCACGGTGAGCTGCTGATTTGGGGACTGCACCACATCTGGCTGGTACATGGGCACCGTTGGCATCCTGTAAATACATCTCTGCTGGGTATTAGTGCCAGCAAAAAGAGCAGGAGAAATCTTAATTTACCAAGCCTCACAAAATTTAGATTTTGAGAGAGAGGGCAAAACATAAGAAAATGTTTTAGCACCCCTGCTTTCCTTTTGATTTCTCCCTCTTCACCCTTCCATTGAGGCTCACAGCCTGCTAGAAATAAAACAAAATAGAAGGAGAAAAAAGACAAAACATCCAAGTGCCTTAGCAGCCAGCCAGGGAACCCTCTTGTGTTTATCAGTGCCTCACTGTGGGTGGGTGAAGAGGGAACAGAGCACCGGGGTATGCCAAGCCCAGGAGTGTCGCATGGCTGGAACAACAGGGCTTGCAGTGCCATCAATCATCCCCGGGCTGCCTTCAGAGCAGAGCTGCCGGCAGCAGCTCCCCTCGCCCTGCCAGCGGCGCCTGCGACCACTCGCCCGGAATGCAAATCCCGAGCCCAGCCCCGGCAGGGCCGGAGCAAACACACAAATCAATTAAACAGCAGCGCAAGGGGGATCAGGGTGGATCAGTGTGGCTCATCAGCAGAACACAGCTGAGCCAGGAATCCTGCAGGAAATCCAAACAAAGTCACGGTTTTCTCGCCCTTACTTGATTTCTTCCAATTTTGTTTTTATTCTTTTGTTTCAGCTGATGGCCTTAAAAAGATGCATTGTATAGCCTCGAGCAGAGCCCCCTCCTCCTCTCTTTTATGGGGGAGTTACAAAACCTGAAAGCTTGCAAGGGCCAGCTGTTATCAGCACCCTTTAAAAAAGCCTTAGCTCCAAATGTCCCTGCTGGTGCCAACGGTGCCTGTCAATGTTGGTTCAGACCCCCATTAGAGCAGGATTATGTTCACCACAGGTATTACCTCAGTGAGGAGTGGAGAACCTCTGGCTTGCTGGGTGAGGGAATTTTTCCTTATAAGAATTTTGTCCACAGCCTGTCTTCACAAAGTGACCTTCTGAGGGGTACGTTTACAATCCTGTCTCTGTTTGCTCCCAGTGCTTTCACCCTCTGGAAGCACTGCTGACCAGGGCAATAGCTGCTGGCACACCCACTCACAACACAGAATTCTTTCCTGCACCAGCTCTCCCAAGATCTCATTTACAACCCAAGATGTGTGTATCCCACCTCTCCTGCCACCCCATGGGCCTAGGAATTGTAAGCATTGCCCAGCTTCCAGCCCCATCCATCACACCCTGACACAGAGCTGTGGACTTTGAAATCATGTCCCAGCAGTGTGGCTGACAAAGCAGCAGCCTCAAACACAACTTGCTCTCCTGCACCAGGGCTGAAAAGGTTTGGTTTCTTCAGTTCCCTGACAAAACAAAGTCAGAGGGCACCTGGAGTGAGCAGGAGAAAATCCCTCCTGGGCAGGGGACCCAGGGCTTAGCCATTCATTCCAGAAGTTACACTTCATTATTACTCATGAATAAACTGATGAATTACACCAGGAATCACAGATGGCACAGCGGGAACATTCAAGTCCAGCAGGGTATTTGCTTGCAGTGACAACGATCAATTCCATCAGAAAATACCAACATGAGTGCTCTCATCACACAGCTCACTTTACACAGCACAAATTTCATCAGAGAGCCCCGGTTTTACCACGGGACCCTCAGTTTTGTAGGTAGGTTACACAGGTTAGCTCAGGAGACCTCTTCAAAGGATCTGCAGCAAAAAGTTCCATCTCAGAAGACAAAATCCACCACCACTCTGCGCTACGTGTCATATCTCTTAAAAGAATTCTATTCATACCGCTTCTGATTTAGCAAAAAAAAGGTTACAATATCCTTACCCCAGCTTAACGAGCAGCATAAATCCTTAAACTAAAACTAATTTTTAAAAAGCTGCCGTAGCGAGCTATTTGAGCTGATGGAGACGCGCCCGAGAGCGCGACTGCAGAGCTATAGATAGAAGAGCAGCCGCGATTTCTCGTAACTCTCTGACACTTGTCTGGTCTGTAATCTAAAACCCTCTGACGTCAATTGAGGTTCCCATCGCAGCTCTCCATCCAAACACCAAATCAGGAGCACATCAGCAAAGAGAATATTCTTACCTAGATTATGAACTTTCATCTCATTAAGACGTTTTTCCCCTTTATTTACTGCCTTCAGGAGGGCTGTTTATGCATGACTTTGAATATCTGACTAGCCCTCCTGACTTTAAAAGGAATATGCAGTGTGTGTGTGTGAAGCTACAGACACATGCTTTTGTCTTTGCAAGGATGTTTTCCCCTTTGTTTTTCAACAAAAAACAAATAGCAACTATAACTTTGGGTTTTTTGTAAGCCTCAGTATAGGCACAGGTGGGAGTCAATGCTGGTGTTTGCTGGATTTTTCTCACAAGTGGTTAAAACTGAGCTTTGACTTGTGCTTCTCTGTTGTTTGAACTGTTTTCAAACCTGTCTCAGAGGCTTAGGATCATACGTCTCCAGAAAGTCACTGCATGGGCTCCAAGAGCTGTAGATGCTTCTGGAAGAGGGAATAGTTGAAGTCACTAGAGATAATGCCTGTGGCTCAAAAATTAATTTAACAAACACTTTTTAGTATGTAATAAGCAAGAGCGACCGCACAACAACAATCCTTGTGAGGAGCAGAGACCCAGCACAAAATTGAGCATTATTCCCATACAATTTATTGGTCTTCCTGTGCTATTCCCAACTATATACAACATGCAGATTTCTCCTCCCCCCAGCCAATTGTCTAGTCATTTATTATTTTCTTACTGCTCTGCCCAGGCAGCGTCAGCAAATGTTCCAAGTGTTGGTGTCTTTCCATGGAGTTAATCAGTGTAATTGGGATGGTTTATAGTTCTGGACAGAGTGTTTTGCCATATGGCATAGGAGCCATGGGCTGCAGGAACGTGGCAGTGGAGGACAGACACCAGAATGCTGCAGTCTGAAGAGATTTTTCTCACTCCAGTGAAGTTGTTACAGCTTTCCCTGGATGGGAATGATCACAGAGGGTTAATTCCCTGAGGTTCATGAAAAAGTGCCTCCCGGCTCCTCTCCTCAGGTACAGCCACAGGGACCAGTGACAGCAGGGGTGCTGAAGGACCTTTGAGAGTGTTTTAGGATCCTTTGGGTTAAAACTTTAACTGATTACATCCTGTGACTACTGCAATGCAGTTACTTCTGGTGCAAGAGCTAGAACTGGTTTAAAGAGCTCACAGCAACAGAGCACAGCCATCCAGGACAGAAACATTTAACAAGCCTACTCTTTCTTTCATGCCCCCATCCTCCTGCCACTAAGGGAGACAAATAATAGCTCATTGCCCATTTCTTTCTCAGAGTGAAATCTCTCCATATTTCTCCAGTCTCACTGTACACATCCACTTCCCTATCCTGTTCCTGTATTCAGGCCTGCTCCCTGCCTATCCTGCATAAGCACTCAAATTAAATAAGAAAACAACCATGTCCAAATTCCCTTCCCACCTGTGAGAATTAACTTTAAAATTCCCCTGAGTACACCCCAGACCCACACACCCAGGGCTGTAACACACCAGCAGCTGAGCAAACCGAGGGATTGAGATCACCATTGTGCAATCAGCACATCTGTAACACTCTCAGCTCCTTTTACTCAGCACCAGGATAGGCCAAAAATTCAGTGTTGGGCTCTCTTCTCCCACACACCTCCATTATTCCATCTCCTTTCCACCTCTAATGCTGCAGGCCAGAAATTCAGACAAGGTGATGGAGAAAAACAGGCAGGCAATGAGTTTCATCCTATTTAATTGAATTGCATATCAATATTGATTGTGCTATTAATTTTGATAGTAAATCTAATCATTAAAATAAAAAGTCTGCTTGCAGTCTCTGCCAAGCCTTCCCAGCAAGGGTCTGGCAGCATTCCCCTCCTGATAACATGTTGGTGTGCAGTCAGAAATAAATGTCTGGGTGCAGACTTTAGGGCTGCCCCTTTTTCTTTTCAGGACAATCTGTCCTTCCTGCTGCAGAGGAGAAGAGAGAGACAGGCAGCCCAGCATCATCTGAATCCAGGCTGGGCTCTGCTGAGCTCCAGGATCTGCTCAGGGGCCTCTGTGCCTGGGGAGAGGGTTCAGGAGGAGGAAGCAGGGACTTACCCCGGGCTGCACTTGTTAATCATGGACACACAATGCCTTTCTGTGCTCTGATGTTCTCTGTGAAGCTCTCAGAGCCCGCTGGAGTCCATAAAACAAAACTGATGAATTCTCCCCCAGCCCCAGCATTGCCCCAGCAGTGAAGGTAGTGGGGGAAGCAGTTATTCTGCACACCTCAGCCTGCCTCAGACCTGATGGATATTTCCCTCCCCTAGGATATCTTCTTAAAGAACACGTCACATTTGAAGGACAAATGTTCAGATGAGGCAGCTCACTTGAACACTATTCCCAACACATCCCTGCCAAGGTTTCTGGCTTGCTGTGCTTCAAAAATAAAATTTAAAAACCCCAAACAAGCCACTTCAGAAACCTTTGCTGGGGAGCACAGAACCAGGGTACGGGTGAGGTATCTTCTATCTCCCCAGCCTGCAGAGATCCCACTTCTCTGGAGCCACTGATGTGGCATCACTTTACCTTCACAGGAACTTGAGCCTTCCACACTTTGCTGAGAGATATTTCCTTTGCAAACACTTGTTTGGCAACAGTTTGTTCTGCTGCCAGACATGATTTTTTTACACTCAGAATTAATGATTAACAATTAAATTATTTGACAAGGGAATAGAGGCCCTGTGCTAATTAAATTCCTTCATCACTCCTCTTTGAAAAGAAAATAAAAAGAAAAATGTATTTCTCAGTATCAGCACTCAGCCAGAACAGGGCATTTTGTGATGTTGGACTTAATTAGATGGACAACCATGGCCACAGCCAAAAAAAAAAAGAAAGTACAAAAATATTGCTCAAGGATCACGCAAATGGCAGGAGGAAGAGAAGGAAACAGCCAACTGGGGAGCCAGGAATCAAGTGAACAGACAGATCCAGACTGCAAAAGAGCCACTTTCTAAACCCAATAATTGTTTATAAGAATATATCATCTGTTTAGCTGAAACAAAATGATGCAGACAGAGTAAATAGTGCTTGTATAGGCTGGGAAAAACCAGCAATAGGTGCCCTGCAAAGCTTGACTGCTCTGTTTGAAGGGATGCAATCCTGAGCTGCTGGGCTGCTCATCTCCACCACACTCACATCCTGCTCCTGGCTGGACCTCCCGGGGGCTTGCTGGTGTCTGCTTACACGCCAGCATTAATATCACAAAGATTATGCTAGTTCATCGACCCTTTGAAGAGATCCTTCCCATTGTAGCTGCTGTGATGATTGCCTGATGGCACTTTCTCAGCCAGATCCACTAGGGATTACAGCAGCATAAATAAGATAAGCCTCTGTCTGACTGCTATTAAAATGCGCCGAGACACTCAGCGCAGACAACTCTTACACCAGTGCAAACTCCATCCTCGGTGGGTTTGTTACAGCCTTTGCCTCCCTTTGTTTATTCACAGAATAAATCTTCTCTCTGAGCAGCACAACAACCCACACTAAATTTCCAATTCTCTTCCATTGCCAATAATTTTAGAATCACTTGGCAATTCCCCTCTCCTTGTCTCTGTGAGCCAGGAGACGAACAGTCCTGTGGGACTTTGGAGGGTGTTCTGGAAGGACTGAGGGATGGAGAAAATCCCAGAAAGCTCTCAAGGCAGCACATAAAGCACTAGTCCAGACAGACCTGGAAGACAGAGGAAGCTGGCAGATTTTTGGGTGCTGTCTGAGCTAAGCTGCCATTGCAAAGCTCAGCTGTCACGACCAGAGTGAAGATTTTGGGGCTCTGCTAGACAGAATCCATCCACCTAAAGCAGTGGGGTGGATCAGCCTGTCTGCAGCTCCCAGTGGTGTTTTCTGCCATTATTTCTAAGATAGAGAATAGACTCAGCTGCCTGCTTCTAGAAAGACTGCTCCCTATGCACTGCTTTCTTGCCTTTTCTTGTTAAGTCCGGGGGGAGTCTAGTTTTAGGAAAGCATCTGGTAACCAAATAAACTGGAGGGAACTCAGAAGTCACCATTCCCAGGTAAAGCCACACAGCAGCCAGACAGATTTTAAAGCATGCATCAAGCCACTGAAGCCTTGTGTGACAGTTTCAGCACATGCCCAGAGGAGCTTCCAGGGACTGGTCACAGGGATGGGCATGAAGCTGCAGAAAGCAGTGGGGCTGTGAGAGGGTGGCCCTCTCCCAGAGCTTTCTGAGCTTCAGTTACCCAAATATTTATTTCCATGTGGGAAGTGAGCCCATGAAATTAATTTATTTGCAGCTTTGATGCAGAAAGGATCAAAAAATGGCACCCAAGAATACAGTGAATACAGAGTCACTCATTGGAAGTGGGTGAATGTATTGAGTAGAGGCTTTCACACTGAATTTAGGGGAAAGATGAACACTGATTTCTGTGCTTTTCCACCTCATTTTTTAAAACAAATGCCAGGGGAATTGCAGTTTCTAATTATCTTTTTCCACTTAAAGATTATTAGATGCTTATTAGGTTTGTATTGCCTCTCCCCTCCCACATGCATTTTCCATTTCCATATACTTCATCCAGTCGACAGTTAATGAGAAGAAATCAGTGTATTGCACTGTCTGGCATCCTGCTGAAGTGGCAGAAGTCTTTGGTTACCAAGTCATTTGCTGCTTAATTGAAATCTTTTCTCTGGACTCATTGCCATGCAGACACTCCATTGGAATGCAGTAGTCAAGCCCAGTATTGATTGTCCTCCCACTCCCAGCTTTCTTCTGCGTTTGCAAATCAATTGCACCCTGTTGCTTTCCTTCTAAAAACAAATTAAATTAAAAGACATCACCCATTCCACAACCCTATTTACCCCTGAAACACATTGGTTCTGCTTTGCAATATTTTCTTGGGGCAGAGATGGGGACAAGAAAAGAAAAAGGGACATGGCTGTAGCAAGAGCAAGATCCACACCTTGTCAGATCACCACCGAGAAAAAACTGCAGCAGCCTGGTCAGATATGGTCCAGTGGGGGAGTGGATTGGGAGTACTCGAAGGAGTGAATAAAATCCTGGTTTTAGGCTCTCACTGGAAGTGATCTGGAATTAATCTCCCCTCTTCACTGCAAATTAAGCTAATTTTAACAGTTAAAAATCCCTCAATCAGAGAACTCTGTTGCAACTTGCAAAAGGAGCCAGACTGCAGTTGTGAGTTTGCAGGACTGAAAACCAAGGCTTGGCAAGCCACTGCTGCTGACACCAGAAAAGAAAGTCAATGCAATGCAGGTTACCCGAGTCCTGATTTTGAAATTAGGCACCCAAGCACTGTAGAATCCCATCTGATTTTTTAAAAGGTTTAAGGAATCAAATGGTTCAAAATGCTCTTATCAAGGCTTTGTCAAGATAACATGTCTCTTTGGGGTTTCAGCTCAAACTTGCATTGGAAGAGCTCATCTTTGGGGGCAGGATCACATTAATAATATGCATAGTTACAGTCCCAAATTCTTCCCAAAAGATCTTGTGTCAGTACTTAGCACTAGTTCTGCAGGTCTGACTGCTGCAAAACTTCCCAAGGTGGGGCCCTCACGCTGTCGGAGGACCCTGGTGCCACTTGTGAGGACATGTGTAGCCAAATAGCTTGTGCCTGCTGTAAACTCCCTTAGACCTCCCAGCTGCTCTGTCAGGGGCTCCTCACCATTCCCACAGCCTTTGTACTTAAAAAAATTCAGGAGTTTTGCAGTGTGTGGAGCAATGGTCTCACTTCCTCCTGAGCAGCTTCCTTTGGCACGCTGTACATTTGCATTGCAGTGCTGCCTGCGGGCTTTACTCAGCACCAGGCACCTGAACCCACAGGCTCACCCTAACCACACTGCATAGGTGATTTGTGGGACTTTTTTGGATAGTCTAGGCAGTTTTACTCAACACTTGCAGCCTGGGTTCAAACTGGATGTTCAAATAGAAACCACACGACCAGAGGGAGGGTACAGAATGATGTCTGTTCCTGTCTAGGAAGTCAAACCTTCCTGCAAAGCTGAGAATGAGCACCTAATACCAAGGGTTACTTGCTCCTCTGTAGATGGCAACAACAGATTTCCTAAGCCCAAACCATCATCCTGCAGATCTTGCAGACTCCCATCGAGTCAGAAGGCACATTGCCAGCCATGGGTTTTTGTCTCCTACAGATAAATTCGTGATTTCACTCTTTCTGCCCTGGGGTCCACACAGATTCCAGAAAGATTCCATTTCCTTTCATCTTCAACCCAACATGAGTAAAATTTCAGGACCACACTCCAGACACTCCAGTTCTGTGTTGAACTCAGACTCTGCATTGCAGGTACCAGTAGCAAAGGCTGGACTGATCAGCAGAACCACCCCTCTCCCCTCCAGCCCCACAGGCTCTGCACGAGCTGTGCCATCACATGATGCTCATTTAAACCTCAAACTCCAGGTTTCTCTGATCCTACCTGCCTTTTGGAAAATCATACTGTCAGAGTACTGAATATGCTCCTTGCTATTTGCCCTGTAATTAAGCAGTAATTGCTGCCCAAGGCTAATCTCTGAGTGTATTTTACCTGTGGAGCTCAGCGCCAGAGTTCACATTTGTAATTTAGTGGCACACCAAGGAGCTATACCTAAACTCACAAAAGGATTTTCACTGCTCATCATCTCTCTTCTACTTTGGTGGCAGCTGGGATTCTGTATTTGGAGATGTTTGGGCTGGGCAAACAAATTAGCTGAGACCAGCCTCATTAGGAATTCACATGGGTACCCATCCTGCCTCAGCAGGAATAAGATGCTGACTGCTCTGTTTCTGGACCCCAAGCCCTCCCCAGCATGGGATACACACTGAAACCTCCTCTTTTTATTTCTACTTGCACAGCCTGGCAGCCTCCAAGGAAGCTGAAGCAGCAGCTCGATCTGCCCCCAAACCCATGTCTCCTTCCGACTTCCTGGATAAGCTGATGGGGAGAACTTCGGGATACGATGCCAGGATCAGACCAAATTTTAAAGGTATGCAAAAAAAACCCCCAGCTTTTTCTCATTTTGGGACTGAAAACTGCATTCAATCCTCATTAATATCTTCCTAATGCTGTATGAAATATGAATATTTATTTTCTTACCAAGTATGTATTATAAGGACATTTGGCACATGGATCCCTGTAGATTTCTGGAAAGACATCAACAAATGTCTGCTCAGAGTGGAAACAGCCTTGTAAGAACTTCACAGACTGTAAGCATAGGGCCCCCCAATCCCTGCTTGGATCAGGGAATCCCAATGTATCAGTCTCAATATAGACATCATCCTGTCAAACCAAGCAGTGACTTTAGAGGTTAAGATAAAATCCCCAACTTTCCTTCCCCCTGGAGCCACTGCCCACAGCACCTGCTAATGGCAAGCAATGCTCCCCCCTTACAGCCACGGCAGCCCCTCCCATCAGCTCCAAAGAAATCCCACAGGATGCCAGGGGCAGCCCAAACCCATCCCTGTCCCCCAGAGTAACGGGGCTCTTCAGCCAGCACTGCTCTGTTTTTCCCACCCAGATTTCCAGCCTACCCCATATTCCATGGCAGCCAAGCAGCACTGAGGGAAGCCCTGGCAGAGGCAACAAAACCTATTTTCTCCTCAAAATACCTCTTCTAGCAAGTGTGGGGTTTTTGGATGGCTTTTTCAACCTAGTCTAATGGAAAGTGTCCCTGCACGTGGCAGAGGATGGAACTAGAGGGTCTTTAAGGACTCTTCCAATTCAAACCATTCTGTGATTTTTTTGTTTTCCTTTCTTTCTAACTGACCTCACTTTCCCAGGGGCTCTTTGGCCCCAGATCACACCCAGAGATAAAGCAGGACCTGCTTCTCTCAGCCACTGCCCAGCCATCTCCAAAGCTCATTTTGTTCTCTTGTTTCCTGCAGCCAGTTCCCTCTGCCCTGGAGCCACTGGCAGGGCTGACAGGGTACCCAGGACCCATTAATCACTGGTGACAGCACCTGGCACCCAGCTTTGAACAATAAACTCTGTGCTGGGCTTTTAAACCCAAAGAAAGGTGGGAACCCTGTGTCCCAGTAGCCAACCAGGCAACAGAGGATACTGCTGTTCTCATCCAAATGACAAGGACTTAAAATACCACCCTGTAAACCTGCCTACCTCTAAATTATGCACACACAAATTAAACTTTAATATTTAATGAAATGTATACATTCACTTCCTGCTGAAGGCAGCTGTATTGCATTTTTATTTGAGATAATTTAATTTCAGTTTTATTTCAATGAACTACACCTTCCCCTCAGGGCAGTTTTGCTGGCTTAGCCTCCCACACATAAATCAGGCTCCAATTTATATGGGAGGCATAGGAGGTGTTTTACAGAGCTTGGGGTTGTAGCTTTCAAAGCACATCATTTAAATTAACTGCAGTAACTCATAAGGACATTTTAATTGCTTAGATCTAAATGAAAATAACACCTAAGATCCATACCAGATTGATTTTTGGGGAGGGGAAGATTAACAAAAAGAAGATTGCAGCTTTTCCGTAAATGCTGTAAAGTCTGGACTTAGCTGTGGATTCACATTCTGAGGACAAATAAGTGCTATTTGGGTTTTCAGTTGGAGGATGAAGTCAGGAGCTCAAACAGGGACAGAGGAATCTGCCAGGGGACCTCTCACCCAGGCTGTGCCCTCATCCCTGCTGCTGGAAAACTCCATTCCTCCACAGCTGCATCCCAGCACAGAGGAGGAACGTTTCAGTGGCAGGCAGGGAATTTTCTAGAGCCTCCCACAAGCTAAAAAGTACCAAAAATCACCAAATCCTGCAGAGAGCTCATGGCTCACCTTAGACACACTGAGAAGAGCTCAGTGCCTCAACAAGAGCTGGGCTGCCCCAAGGAGCCTTCATCACATGCACAGGGCCAAACCCACAAGGCCCTCATCTTCATGGCAGCACTGCATCAGGAACAGGGGGACCAAAATACTGCACAGCTGTCAGAGCCACCAGCATGTGCAGTCACCCAGGAGATCAGCTCAGTGTTTCCCTTATACTGTGCCCTTTGGGAAGGGAATCACCTGTTCAAGGAGCTTTTATGTAGTTCATGAATGGATCCGAAAGAGAAAAACAATACCCCTGAGCTCAAGAGAAGGGATGAAAGAAGTACTAAAGCCTGATAATTGTGTGCTTTCAACTTACGGATAAACTTCTGGATAAGAGGGGTTGGTGAAGGCAGGGGATGGGGCAGGGAAAGATACAATTTTTGTGTCTGACAGCTCAAGCCATGCCAGTGTTTAACAGTCTGGAGAAAGCTGCACAGACTGAGCAGTGTGAGATGCTGCTGAGCTGGCAGTGCTTCTCTGGGGGCTGGTTGGACACAGCCTGCTCACATTGCCTGGGACTCACAGCAAGAAAACCCCAGCAGAGAGCATCCCTGCAGGGGACAGCCACAAACTTTCAGAGAAGGCCAAAGCAGAAGAGGAGGAAAGAGAAATTAAGAGAAGAAAACCAAGCTCCAAATGTTCCTCAGTAATCAGGAAAATCCATTAATTTCCACACAGGAGGAAGTTTGCACTGATTAGAGGCACAAGGCTCTCATTAAAGCCATTCCTCCCCCCAGTATTTCATGCTGCCAGACTGCAGATGTGACCTTAACAGGAACATCACTCCCCCAGCAGGCTGAGCCACCAGGCAGTGTTTGAAATGCAGACACCAACCCTGATTCCATAAAAAAATGGGGGAAAAATCTGAAAATCCACACTCTACTGCCACAGATCTTATCTTCCCAGAAGCATCTGTCCCAGGGATGATATGGGATTAACTCTGGTGTAAAAGGGGACCTTGGTCCCTGGGGCAGTGTCTCTGCTCCCTGCCTGGGCTGCCTTTCCCCACCACATCCTGGGCAGTGCCCCCAGAGCAGAGGCCCCTTTTGCTTCAACCCACTACACAAAATCATCTCATTATGTGTGAGCAAGCCACAGGTTTGCCAGACACCAGCTATGCCCTGGCTCCAAAACATTCCCCAGCATTTTGCTTTGTGCTGAAATGCAGCTCTTGGCATCTCCCTCTGTCTAAATGCAGCATTTCCTCCTCAGATTTTCCAGGCAATGTTATGAAACACTCCCGTCTCACCTTTGGGCATCAGTACCACACAAACACACTGACCCCCATGCCCTCACACCACAATCTTTTCTTTAGTGACCCCTTAACTTCTCCAGTATGAGCAGGGTAAGTAAAGCTTTGGTCTGAAAGCAAATGAAGCCCAGGAGAGGCATGGCCCAGAGACCAGGATTACCTTCTGCCCAAACAGGACAGCCAGAAAATTCCTGCTGGCAGAGCCCTGAATTCTCCTACCCAGCTGTGAGCCCTGGCAGCCTGGATCAGGATCATCACCTGGGGTTTGGGGTTTACAGGCAGTTCTGCTTGGAAACACCAACACCCACACAAGAAACACAGGTACTGAAAGCTCTAAAAAGAAGATCTCAGGACTCTGGAAAGGTCTTTGGGATTTGTAACCTGGGATTTACTCTGCTGGGCAGCCAGTCTCTCCCTGCTGTTTGAGGATGCAGAGGGTCAAGCAGGCAGTGTCAGCCCACCACCATCATCATCATCATGTGGGGTATTTGCTGCTGTAGCCAGCCTGGTCCCTACAGCTCACTCTGCTGCCCTGGCTTTGAAGGGAGCACATCACCCTAGTTCAGGAACAGTGAGTATTTCACAAGTATAGCTCTAAATAAAAGTCAGTTGTCCCTCAGCTCTTTCTGGGATACTTTGCTATCACATTCAAGGTGAAATTATCACCCATACAGCCAGGTCAAGGTACCTAGAAACTGTCCTGGCTGGGTCTGATCTATTCCTGTTCCTCTGAGCAGTCACAGCAGAGATCTATAAACACTGCCTGACAGGGGAACAGAGGCAGAGCACAAGCCCTGCCTGGTGTCAAACTGGCATCAGAACCAAGACTGGACGTGGCAGGGCATCCAGGCCTCCCTCCTCTGCTCACCCCATTCCCACAGCAGGTTTGTACCCCAGAGCTGGAATGCTTTGCTCCACGAGCACACAGTGAACTGCTGTTCCCATCTGTGTTTGTCATGCAGGCCCACCAGTGAACGTCAGCTGCAACATTTTCATCAACAGCTTTGGTTCGATTGCAGAAACAACTATGGTAAGTAAAAATCACAGCACAGCTGCTCAGCTGCTGGCTCAGCCTCACTGCACTCCCAGAAAATGCAGCATCACCCTCCTCCTCAGAGTGACCAGGGAAAAACACTCAGTGCTCCCGAGCTTACTCAAAGTTTGAGTAAATTAATGGTCAACACACAAGACTCATTTCATGTGGCTGAAGATTACAGTCTCCATCTGCATCTTATAAAAACACCCCATGAGCAAAGGACAAGGGTCAGAAAGGAAAACAAATAATCTGAAGATTTCCCTAAGGCTCCAAGCTCAGTGACAGTTGCAGATACTTTGTGTTTAAGTGGGCATAAACCCAAAATTAATCTGGATTCAAAGAGAAGGGAAATCAGCTGAACTCAAATTCAGCTTGCACCAGGATTTCAGATTCCCAAAGATTAAGACAATTATTAAAGACTACAATGATTGTTTTCTTGGAGACATATTTCTGGTAGACAATGATTTTTAGTAGAAAATCAAAACCAATATTTCTGAGTTAAGGCTCACTTCATACAAAATTAGTGAGCATGGCTAAAGGCTGTATCTAATTGGCAAGGCACTAGGAGCAGAGGATCTCTAGAACAGGAGATAATTGCTCCATCTGAAAACTATTAAAGATTGGTTGTGACATAACCAGTGAACAGCAAAGGAAAACTCTGGAGGTACTGTGCCTTACTGCTGTGCCAATTAAAGATAATCCAGAAATATGGTGTTTAATTACCCTCTGGTAATTCTTTTTCTAGAAAAATGCTGAATGAAGAATGCAAGGCTCCAGCTTCAGGCGTTCTGTGCATTCAGGCAGGAAGTTTTAGGCTTTGCATAGAGATCACACCCCTTGACTTGAACAAATGACTTGGCATGCACACCACTGTCAGAGCAGAGCCACAGCCATGCAGCTCAGGTTAGAAGTCTCTTCTGACACTACATCATTCTGCTGGAAATATTTGGGTTGGGACAGTTCAGTTCTGGTAGTGGAGGAGAAAACAAAAGCTGTTATTCTGTCCAAGCACAAGGAAACAGATTTCCTATCTGGCCTGCAGAGTTTGTCAGAGCTCACAGGTGGGGAGTGTAGCGTGGATTCATTTGTAGAGAAAGCAAAAGAGGAAGAACTGCCACTGAAATACACATCTGTTCCTAATTTACTGTTTATTGGCTACCTCCTTTGGCCTTACAGGCAATAAATGCTGTTCCACACACCAACCCAGAGTGCAGGGGAGCAGGACAAGCCCACAAAGGATGTGTGCAATGAACAGAGCACATTCCACTGAGGCGTTTTTCAGTGCATCTGTCCCACACTGCGAGATGCACTGGAGCAGCCAAAGATGCCACATGATCCCTGTAAGCAGGATGCTCCACAAAATTAGCACAGCCTAGCACAAGAGAGATGCAGTTCACCTCCAAGACACGCTGCAGGGACATCTCCAGATGCCACTCATTTCATAGGCAATCTTCCATGGAAAAAAAAATCCCCATGGGAGCCTGAGAGCACCCTGTGGGCACATTGCTTTGTCTGGAAATATCCCAGGCAGCTCTGACAAGCCAGCCCAGATGTCAGGCTGACACAGCAGCACCCAGCCTGATCTAATGTGTGGGAGCAGCAGCTCTGCTTGTAAACACCAACAGCAACACAAGAAACAGGTACTGAAACAGCTGAAAAGGAGATCCCAGCAAGCTGGAGAGGTCCTGGGGATTTGTAACCTGAGATTTGCTCTGCAGAGCAGCCAGTCCCTCCCCACTGTGTGAAGATGCAGCAGGACAAACAGGCAGTGCCAGCTCCCCAGCAGTCTCTGGGAAGAGCAGACTGTCCTGTCCTGAAGGGTTTTTGAGACAGACCTGACCATTTTGAATTCAAACAAGTGGTCAAACATCAGAGGAAGGGGTGGCAGCTTGCAAAATGGAGAGGGGCAAATCAGACCAGAAAAAGTCATAGCCTATCACTGACCCCTGGGACTGATGATGGCAAAACTCCCCCAGCTGCTTCACTGGCCAAAAAGAGAAAGAAAATTATGTTTTAAACCCCCATCATTAGGCACTCTAAGCCTGGTCAGGTTCAAGTCTGAGTACTACACCACCTTATATTTCATTACTATTACACTGTTACCTGCAGGAGCAGTCACAGGGTTTTATGGGTACCCCACATGCAGTTGGAGAAGGCTTTAAAATATCTCCATGGAGGGCTGATACTTCCTACAGAAAATATCACTGCTCCCTTCTAAGTTTACATTGCCTGAATATCACAAATCAGTGTAAACCACGAGCTCACCATGCAGAGGATTAGAGAAATTAGAGGGAGAGTGCTCACTTATGGCTTAAGTCCTCATGGAAGGTAGAAGGAGAGGAGAAAATACAAAAAAATAGAAAAAAAAAACCCCAGGCATTTGATGTTGACAGCTGGGTCTACAAACCTCAGAAGGAAAGAAAATTAGTTGCAGCCAAGAGAAACTCCCCAGAGTGGGCAGAGAGCTGCTACCTGCCCCTCAAAGGTTCAAAATGAACAAGGCAAAACATGGAGATCTGAAAACTCCTGCAAGGTTAGGGGGAATTTAAAAAAAAATTGAAAGGCAAAGTCATCCACCAAATTGAATTCCTAAGGCAGAGCTGATTTAGAGCAAGGGAAGCAACTCCTTTAAGCATCCTGCAGAGCTGGAGACCCAACATAAAATCCTCTAGTGGTGCTCATAATTGATGGGACATTTATGTTGGATTGCAGCTCAGAGCTTGTATCCAGCCTGGAGCTCTAAGGACGAGGGAGGCTGACTCTGGGAACACATCCCTTGTTGTGCTCAAAGGGAAGGAGAGGACCAGCCCCAACAGCCAGAACCTCCTGCCCCAAAGCATCACTGCAATAGGGCATCCAACAGCCAGGGGTTCCCAAGGACAAGTGCAAGATGCAGCCACTCCCTCCAATTATTTTTATTATGACAAACACCAAACAATCCCCAAACACAAGCTCTTAAATCCCTTTTTGCTGTTCAAAATTATGAACAACTCCCCAGCCACAGCAGACTATGAAACCTGTAGCAAATGTAGAAATTCCTCATTCCAAATAAACAGAAGAGAAGCACCTTGGGAGCAGGTCTTGGGTTTTAAGTGAATAAACTGCACCAGCTTTGGCTTTTCTTTGGGGTATGAGGCAACTGATAGGATTATTTGAGCATTTCATTGACAAATTCTCTGCTATAACAACAAACTTGAAATTAGGTGATGCCCTTGCTCACTCTTCCAGTGGAAGCTGCAGTTTTGTGGCCCTCCAGTGGCTTAGGCAGCTGGGAGCATTTTGTACACAGTGCAGGCATGGGGAGAAGAAGGAATACATTTTTCTATCATCACCCAGCAATGCTAGCAGCTGGACTCAGGATCAGCTTGTCTAGACTCTTCTTTTAAAAAGAACCCACACACACAGAGAAGAAGAGACTGAAAAAGAAAGAAAAATCACAGAAGAGCCAGCCCAGCCTCCCTCAGACACAGTGTAAATATGCAAATTCATTTTTGCTGCTTTCATGCCATAGTTATCTCATCTGAAAAGAGCAAAGCAAATGTGACCTTCCAGCCAGCTGCAGCACAGCCACAACTGAGCTCCCAGCATCTCCTGAGGACAGGAGGAGCTGGAGGCTGCAACTGTCCAAATGCTAAGTGCTTGTTCAGAGACATCTGCACATGAGATTTCCAACGAGAAAACAAAGCAGAACAAGAAATTCAATCAAAACTCACAAACCCCAGTACAGCAGAGATTCTGATGAAGAACTTGGCTCCCACATTTAATACTGGTCCCACTCACTCCAAAATCAGCAAAAGATATGAATTTGAATGCACAAAGCCCATAGCAAAAGTTAGGTTTTGAGCAAAATTTCTTGCAGTCAGTCATTCTTAAACCCAACCATCAGTCCCACAGAGATGATAAGCACCTAACAAGTCACACAACACAAAATGACAAGGTTTTCACAACTACTCACAGTCTGCTGCCATCTCAGTGTTAGACCTGCAGTGTTCCAGCTGCCTGTGATTGGAGTTTGTCTTTGCACTAATGGAGAAGGGAGGGGGGAAAAGAAAAAACAGCAAAAAGAAGCCATGAAATAGGACTGTGAAACTCAAATACAAGGACACAAAACCCCCTCAAGCTGAAAAACAAGACCTCACTACGAAACACCCACATTTGCAATTCTGGGTGCTGGCTACAGGTCACATCCCTGCAGCTCTACTGGCTCAGAGAGATACAGATTTCCCACCTTTTGGAGGAAGACACAGAAAAACCTTCTACTTTGGGTTCCAGCATAAAAATCCCCACACTTTTTAAGCACCAGGGTACTGCTCCCACCCCTCACCAGGTGCCTGCCCTTCTCTGATACAGATTCCTCCTCCCCTCACCCAGGGGTGGTTTCACACAGGCTTCAAATTGGCTGCTTGGCTATTAACCCTTCCTGGGGCTGCTCCTGGTGTGCTTGGTGCTTTTGCAGCCTGTTGTAGTGCTCCTTGACAAGGCAGGTTGCCTTCAAAATGTTTGTTCACTCCCATTCTAGAGAATTAACTCAATGCTAACAAAGTCCCTCATGCTCTGGTGGGGTCCCAGAATCCCCTTCTCAAGGAGATCAGTCTCTACTCTGTTTTTTCCACCAGCAAAATGTAAATTTATCAAAGGGGAAATCTCTCCCCAGAACTGTTCAGTGCAGAGGCTGCTCTGACAGGGCCACTGAGTCAGGAGGGAAAACCTATGGGTTGTCCTGAGGGGCTCCATCCCTTCTGCTCAGCACTGCCTCCAGCCTCCTCTGCCTTCAGCAGAAGATGTCAAGGCTGTGGGATCCTGGGAAGGGAAGGTCTCAAATGATCTTCTGTTTCCTTGTCTCCTTGCGAGGTCACTAAGCAGAATTTCATTTCAGCATTATCAAATTGAACTACTTTGATCACTCCAGTTATTCTCTTCCTGCCTTGTGTCATTTCCCTCTTGGGAGTGAAATGCCTTTGTGCCAAATTGCAAAGCTCCTGAATGCCTTCACTGCACAGAGCTGCTGCTCCCCTCTCCCAAGCCAGCCAGAGGAGCAGGCTGCACAAGGTAATCAATGCCTGGATGTGATGGGCACACAAATGAGGAATGTGAGGGATAAGAAGGATATGGAGAAAAAGATTTTTTTGGGTTTTTTTTTTGGCCAAGTCTGCAGCCCCAGTCAAACCGCTTCTTTCTTTGCTTGAAAGTTCACATCAGAAACTGGCCAATGCTGTCCATCATTTAGGAATAACTGTGAGCTTCTGGGGGATGCTAATTAAGATCTCCTATAACAGCATCCAGGAGAAATGCTGCATATCTGCAGGTAGCCAAGGAATGAGTGTTGCTTGGCTCATCACCTCTGAGCCTGACTGCAGTGCTGAGGACAAAGCTTTCAGCACAGAGGATCCTCAGCTGGTACAGAACACTGTAACCCTTCTCTTAGCCTGTGCCACAGCACAGACATACCCTGACTGCTCCCCATGCCTTCTGCTGGCTCCTCAGGCAGTGTCATGTCCAGTTTGCAGTCACAGTGCTTGGTTTTACATTTATGTTCAAATAAGGCTCGACACAAGAAACCTAAAAGGCTGCTCAGAACCTTCAACACTGCAGTGCAATGACATAAGGGCAGAGGCATCTGGGAGAAAACCACATTCTCAGTGAGCAGGCCAGGACTGTGGAGTAAACTCCCTGAGCAGGAAGATCTGCATAAATGCACACACAGAGGTAAAATATTAATGCCCTGAAATGGCAAAGCCAGAGAATTGCATTCAGTGCATATATCATATTTCTTCATCCTTGCCTTTTTTATATCACAACATAATGCCTTGTTTTCTGTATTCCAAAACCAAAAATACCCACAGCAAACCCTTGTCTCCAAGGGAGGAGCACAGAGTAACACAAACCAGAGTTACTCCCCACGCTGCTGCACATCCCCGGGGTGGAGGTGGTGCAGTTTCTCCCAGCACACGTCCACAATGTGCCCCTGGGCTGTTCTCAGCAGGACACGAGGACAGGACACTGTCACTCTAGAGGTGAGTTAGGAGGGGCCTTCTCACAGCCATCCACTGTGAGAAGTTAATTTTCATTTGGCCCACGAGCGTTTCATTAAGATGCCTCCTCATGGTTACAAAGACTATTGATATCATTCTGCCTGTGGTCTGTTGCTGTGGTGGCAACATAAACCATTCAACACCTCCTGTCTCACCCTTTCCTGTCCTTTTGGCAAGTTTTGGAGCCAAAGCAGTGAATTTACTCCATCAACAAAGCTTACCTGCAGTAACTCAGGCTGTTGGAGGGAATTTGGCTCCATTCCCTCCCCCCTTCTACTACTCCATCAGGCTGAGCACACTTCTGGGCAGCTACCACTGAAGTTTCTTCCAAACATGAGTTTAATTTGTGTTGTACATGACAGAAGTCCCAAACTGGAGCTGACCTGCTAGCATCCAGCTTATTTGTAGCTGAATAAGCAAAACAACCTTTTGCTTTCTACCTATTAGGTCAGTGACATTGATTTCCCCTGACTGCAATGGCTGCAGATCCTGATGCACAGAAAAGAGAGAACTGAAAATGTACAGGTAGCTCTGGGAGCTGCTGCCCGCTGTGGAAAGTGGGAATTCATGGTTTCTTTCCTTTTCCAGGCTTGCATGATGGGCTGGCCCTGTGCTGACACCCTGGTCCCCAGCTGTCCCCAGCTATTCACATTTCCTCCAGACACATTACCCAGGGTCGACAGAGATGAATAATTAAGTCAGAGAGATGCACTAGGACTTGTGAAGGTGACACTTGGAATATCAGCAGAAGGAGAGAGTGTTGCAACTCTTTTTTGTGTTCAGAGGTCTTCTCCTTTTAGCGTCAAGTCCGTGGTTCATTTGCTGTTGTCACAATCATTAATGTCATTAGCAGCTTCTGTGCTCTGAGGGTGCAGATGGCACCAAGTGGCCTGAAACAGACTCTAGACCGTGTGCTTGGCTAGGAAGTGCCTCGTCCAAAACACAGAGCACCCAACACAATTCTCTTATGGGAATGAATCACACAGGACTCCATTTTGTTCACGGTGGAAAAAGCCCATTCTTTATTCACATAACTCCTTTTTGTACAGTTTTACAGACCTCATGTGGGACTCCAATTGGTCAGTAGTTTTCTTGCCAATTACTTTCATTGGTTAGTAACAAGTTGTTATCCTGTATTGATTGGTGACTCAGACTCTCAGTGTGTACGTGCAGGGAAAGCTGCTTGTGAGAGATATTTTTCATTTTGTGAAATTTTTCCTTTCATTTGTGAGAGATCGTTTTCATTTTTCTATCTAACGGTGTAAAAACAGTTTATACAGGTGCAAGGTGTTTTTACCGAGGAATAGGTTGTTATGTTAATGAACTGCTCACACCAGGATTGCTTTCACATGAGAACTTGCAAAGTGCTGGCTTTGACAAGGCCAGCCACTGACTCCAGGAGAGCAGGCTTGATTTTATGAAGCCTTTCCTTATGATTTTTCTACCTTACTGCAACGTCCTCTCCCAGCCGCCCAGTGCCACTGGACACCACGAGAGCCATGTCCTCCTGGACAAAAGGCTGTAGGTTCACAGTCAAGTGAGCTCTTGAGGCAGCAGCATCAGAAAGTCTCTCCTATACAGGCACCCTTCAACTCCAGAACTTTGTGTTCTCCAGATGGAAAGAACAGCCCTGGTGGCAGAGTGAGGGGGAGCCTCTCACCGAGTGCCTGCAGCAGGTATCAGACACCCTCCATTGACTGTGTCCTAATAAAAGTCTTCAAAGTACATTTATATTAGAAAGGCAGCAAAGAAACCCTTAATCATGAGAAGGACTATTCATTTGGGCAGTGGAATTGGTTTGTTATATGCTGCTCCTCAGACGCAGTCTGCCTCTATACTTAGAAAATGTCAATTAATTTATGGTTGTGGAGCTTTCATCCCTCTCCTGATAGCTGGCACATCCTCTTCCCATTTCAATTTGTTGTCTCACTTTCTTATGTGAAAGTCAGAAGAAAAGGAGCATGCAGATCACCCTGAGAAGCTGTCGGTCAGAAGGGAGAAGAGAAGCTGCCCCTAATTTTCCAGTCGTGTCTGAACTCAGCCTCAGCAGCCAGTCTTGACCTGAGAACTTAGAGGAACTGTAAGACTTGTGGTTATGAAGCAAGTATAATTTTGCATAGTGCCAAGGGACTACCTTCAATTAAGGAAGATGGTCATCCTATAAAATCTGTTGCCTTTTTGCATTTTGACATTAGAGAGGGGAACCCAGAATGCTCAGGATTAGGAGAGCAGACTTTATAAATGTCCCTCTCCTGCTCCTAAACTCTAACCAAGGGCAGCTGCTCCCACTGGCTCATCTGAGTTATCCTTGTATTACAGACACACAGGGAATTTCTCTTTCATGGACAATCTGTCTCACTGTGCCTTTTCCTTTCCCAGTGCTGGGTGAACTACAGATAGTCACAATCTGGGGCAGTTCAGCACTGATGGGAAGCTGGCTTCAGTTTCTTTCTCCACTTACTCCTCTGGAACATCCTCCTGCTGACAGCAACCATTCTGCCCTCCACAACTGCTCATATTCCCTGCAGCCCCAGGGTCCAGACAGAGAGGTCCTGGCCCTTCCCACACAGCTGACAATTGCTGTAACAGAGGGATGCAGGGACAGGCAGCTGCTCATGCTATGCCATAGCTGTAAGCTACGAAGCTAAAAATTAAAAACAGTTCCTTGAGGAATAATACCAAAAACACTTGGCATAGCTTGGGAAGCTGGACGTGGTCTGGCTCATTTTAGGATGATTTTAGAGTGTGCTCCCCAGCTGTCAGCACCTTGAGGCTGCTCTGAGCTGTGCTGTGTGCCTGTGTGCAGGATTACAGGGTGAACATCTTCCTGCGGCAGCAGTGGAACGACCCCCGGCTGGCCTACAACGAGTACCCCGACGACTCCCTGGACCTGGACCCCTCCATGCTGGACTCCATCTGGAAGCCTGACTTGTTCTTTGCTAACGAGAAAGGGGCTCATTTCCATGAGATCACCACGGACAACAAGCTGCTGAGGATCTCCCGGAACGGCAATGTCCTCTACAGCATCAGGTGAGGTGACTCCACCACGGTCATCCCAGCCTAGACTTTGGGCATGCTGCTGGAAAAGAGGAATTTAGGGGGCTTTAAGGTGGGAGATCACTCAATTAGCAGTGATGAAGCAATGTGGTGGGAAGGGACCTCTGCTAAAGCATATTGAGACAGAGGCTTGGTCTGGGAAGGAATTTAACTCATCTTTACCTCTTTCAATTCAAGGACTTCTGCTTGTAGTAGATTCCTTAACATCCCTAACGTAAAATTACTTCAGATATCTTATGTTAGTACAAGCCTAAAACCAGCTGTGCTATGTGAAAACCAGCAGAAGATCATGAACATTCTGTTTCCAAAGCTGCAGCATTTCCTGATCCAAAAAAAAAAAAAAAAAAAAA
>VXBC01012154.1:630688-665493 GCA_013399945.1 Ploceus nigricollis
ATCTGGCACAGGGAGGAGAAAAGAAGCTCTTGATCTGGGGAGCGCAGGGTGGGAGTTAGTTTTACAGCATAGGAAGATGTGGATTGCTCCAGCAATCCAAGCAGTGTAATATAGTAATATATATTCATGCTTAATTATAATGCAAAAAGAAAACAAAAGAAAAAAAAAGACCAACAAAAAAAAATCCTTTTTTTAGCCTATTAACAGCTTAGATTCTCAAGTCACTGGAATGATTCATGATTCCATGTGCAGAAACTACTGCAATTACGCTTTATCTGACTTTTGCTATAGAAAGGCCATTCCAGTCAAGCACGTGGGGTGGGGGGAAAAGCCCTAACAAAAGGGGAAAAACACCTCAAGAAAATCATTCTGTGCTTCTATAGGTTTTTGCACTTTGAAAACCAGATAGATGGGGAAACTTAAGAAAGAGGCTGTGGATTGCTGTTTATTTTATATATTTACTTTTTTTAGTCACGGGTTTGCCGATCAAACACTTTGTGACTTTTGCATAGAGGAAAGCAAATACATTATCTCTCTCATCCCCACCAGAGAGCATCCAAAGGAAACCTGAGAAGGACATCAGGGCCTTCATCAGAAATCACAGGTACTTTCTGTCCTTTTAAACAACCTGGCAGGATTCAAGTCACAGGAGGCAGAAATATTATTCAGAACACTAGAAATTATGAAAGATTTTTTAAATAGTTTTTTTTTGTTTGTTTGTTTTTTTTTTTTTTCCAAACCCCTTTCTGCCATGTTTGTTTACAATGGGGGGATGGAAGCAATTGTATTTAAAATATAGAAAAAACAGGCATCTTGATGCCTTGTTTTGACAGGACCGGGCGTGTGGCAATACTGTCAGTAAGGGGGGTGGGGGGCAGGTGTGTATAGAGAGAGCAGCTTTTATTTTCTGACATTTCATAGCAGTTATATTAATAGTGAAGCTGGGCCAATGGACCCAAAATTATATTTTTGTATCTATTTTGGTGCTGCATTTACCTTGAACACGGATGGGAAGATGGAGCAGGCTGCTTTACCCCTCTCTGCTGCCTGGCAGAGAGATGGGGGAGGCTGGCACAGCTTGGTGGGGATGNCTTGGTGGGGATGGGGACAGGGGGGAGGGAGGTGGGAAGGGCTGAGCAAAGGGGTTTCTCTTTGCCCAAGAGGTAGCACAGGTTGGCATCGGTGTTTGGGGTGGGGAGAAATGTGCCAAGCACCTCTAGGGTGTTACTTGAAAGCCTGGCTTGGGGCCAGTGGGCAAGCCAAGGGCTTGATGTGCCACTTGTCCCTCTGGGCCCCTGGGTGTCAGCTGGCTGCAGCACCCAGGGTGACTCGGTTGTGTTCGTTTGCACTTTAGGGAGAGAGGTGAAAGAGAGCACCAAGGAAGAGACAATCAGTCTGCACTGAAGCACTTGGGTTAGGTCTGGGTTAGGCACCAAAAGTGGCACCCACGGGGTGCATCCACCCTCGTCCCTCTCCTGCCCAGGATGGGAGCAGAGCTGAGCTGGGCTGTGGATCTGCTGCTTGCGGTGGGAACAGACAGCTCCCTCCTGCAGAGGCTGGATAGCTCACAGCAAAGTGCCCTGGGGCACTGCCAGGTCCAGCCTGGCCCAGGTCAGCAGCACCCAAGCCTGGGATGGGAGGCTGAAGTTGTGCTTAGCCATGGGTGTCCCAAACAGCACAGAAAGAAGCAGGTGGGAGGACAAGGGAGCCTGGGACCTGCCAGCTGTCCTGCACAGGGATGATGCCAGGAGGAGAAACACCAGAGAAAACACCAGGGCTTGCTGGGGCTGGGTAGAGGGACATCCATCTCCAAGGCTGCCATTCAGCACCTTTCACCAGCACAAAAAACACTTCAGTTTAAGAGGAAAAAAAGAAAAAAAAAAAGAAAAAAAAAAGGAAAGAAAGAAACAAAGGACAAAAATAGCAAGAGGAAAAAAGGGAGAAAAAAAGATTTAAACCATAGCGGTCACTGTGTGGACTAGGGCAAACATTTTGGCAAAGGCCACCCAGTTTTCTGAGTCCCTTTGTACTGCTGAGACAGGGACAGGTCACAAAGTCACGCAGCGGGAGCATGAGCCAGCACATCACCCTTTCCCCCCCTGGAGCAGCAGCAAACCTGTGGGCTGAGGATTTCTCCTTCCCCTGGCAGACGGTGCTTTCCCAGGCAGGGAGATCTCAAGCAGAGGCGTTATTTGATGCTGGGGCAGCATCCGAGCCTTGGCTGGAGCCCAGGTCTGCTGCTGGCTCTGGGATTTTTGCTGAATTATTGAACTCTCCCCGCGTGTGCAGGGCCGGCTGTGCCAGCTGCGGTTTGCGATTGCTTCAAAGGCGTGTCCTTGTCCGAGATGAAAGGCAAATCCAGGGAATTTCCTTCCCTGCTCGGCAGCACAGCAGAGGCTTGGCAACCCACATACCAGAGCTCCTTCCTCATGCAGGTGAATGACCTCGAATTGCTGTCATTTGGGTAAAAATGTCCTGTCTCGCTGCCTGGACCTTGCACTTTGGGGTGGGGCAATCTGGCCGTGGCTCACACACCTTCTGTCCCCCCAGGCTGCCTGGGCCGGCTCTCCAGGGCACAGCAGGGCTGCAGGGTTCCTTCCTAAAGGAGCTGCCTGTAGATCAACAAATCCCATGCCCCATCTTCCCACCTGGCTGAGATTTGGTCCTACATGAAACCCAAACACCGAGGGCAGGGGCAGAGCAAGGAGGAGGAAGGCATTTCCACCTCACTTCGTTCTGCTCCAGCTGCACATCGAAGAATCCTGTGTTCATCCTGGACCTCCTGGGTGCAGATGCAGTTATGTCACAGCTGCTGCTTCACTAGAGCTCCAGTGCCACTTCTTGGCACAGAATAAGGCTGGAGGAAGGCATGTAGGGACTAAAAATCATCAGAAAGATGCTGCTTCTTGCCCATACAGAAGCACTCCAGCTGCCAGTGGAGCCCATGGAAGTTTAGGGACTGAAATAAGAATCACACTCTTACCAGCCTGCCTTGGCTTCCAGCACAGCTTTGCCAAGCTCTGGGCACATTTGATGCTCACTATAAGCAGTGTTATTTTCTCTTCCTTAAGCTGCCAGCTTTCATTTGGGCCATTTTGCAGCCCCAGGGCTGCCTGCAGGGTGACAGCGAGCAGCACTCACATCCCAACAGGAGACACACAGGAATCCTTGTGCTGCTCCTGCATCGCTGAGACAGCTGTCCCAGGGATGTCCTGCCAGAGAGTTTCACCACCTAGACAAGACTTTAGACTGTCCTATGATCCCCTGGCAGGTCTGGGTAGTTTTCAAAATCAAATATTTTCCTCCATCTGTACCAGGTTGTGTTTAGTCTCTGTATTGCAAAAGAACTCGTTTGATAACTTATCTCCTCTTTAAAGTAGGCTGCTTTAATGTGCCAGCAATTATGTTCATTAGTAAGAATGCACAGGGTTTGATATTGCAGGGTAACTTCCAGGCTTATTGATGGAATTTAACTCCATAATTGTTATCTTTCCTTAAGAATGAGGCTCAGAAGCAAAACCTCTGAATAAAACAGCAGCTGTCTGGCAGTAAAGAGAGAAAATTGGGTCCTAATTCACTTGGCTTCTTTGGAAAAAGAGCTTTATCCCAAATATTATTTCCAGATGTTGCTGGAGACGTAATGCTTTGTGAGCAGGAATTCTTTTTCCTTACACATAAATATAATTGTCCAGAGTAAAAAAACACCAGCTTACTATATTTTGATCAGGTAGAAGAGTTTCTCCCACTTTATTACTTGATCCATCTGGGATCCCAGTGCCATGGAAGTCAGAGAGGTGCTGAAGAGGGTCCAGGACAGAGCAGTGAGCACATGGGCTGCTGCAAACTGCAGAGCTCAGCCTTGGCCTGGGCCAAGCCCCAGCTGCCTGGGAGCACTCAGGTCATCCCTCCATGGCTCTGGTGGTGCCCTAATTCTCCTGTCCTAGAAGCCTTTGCTTGTCAGGCCTGGGGGACTTTGCTTCTAAAACCATCAAGCAATTTCAAATGCTGAACAATCTCATATCCTCCAAACAGGAACTTTTTTTGGGTTTTGTTTTCTCAGACTTTTCTGGAAGCTTTTTCTTATTCTTCTGAAGATCTTTCATTTTGCAAAGCAAAGATAATTCAAATTACGCTGTTGGCTGCCCTTTATCTTGACTGTGACTTAAAGACTTCATTTCCCAGTGCTGGTAGAAAAAAGGTTAGAAGCATTTACAATGTATATTTATGAAAAGAAAGGAATATATGAAAGGAGAAAAGGCTGTGCCATATTTTTCAAAGGTTGTATACAATCATATTTTTGTACTGTACTACCATTACTTAATAAAACATAGTTCTTATCCCTGTGCCAAAGACAGACAATCTCTTTCAATATCCTATTCCTTACTCCAAAACCTTGATACTGGCAGCAGTGGACAGCACAATGTGGACCCCAGTACCTCAAACCCCAATCCTGCTGCAGCATCCCACAGAGTTCAACTCAGCAAAGGAATTATCTGGTTCCATTCCCAGCTTGGAAGCACCCACACATTCCTGCCTTCTTCTCCAAAGGAGGTGGATGGAAGGGGCATCTTGTGCTGCTCCTGCATCAATAGTTTTCCATTATAATTATAGAGAGAGTGTACCAGTTAAGTAGAAAATTGAGATACTTGATTGTTCTTCAGAGTGCTAGGATGAGCACCAAAGCAGAAGCTAATAGTCATTAATTTTAGCATCTTAAATTACTTCAGGTTCTTTAAGTCTTCCCATTCACTTCTCTCTTCCTCCTTAACAATTATTTCTTAAGGGCAGTGGCACATCTCTTGCTCAAATGAACCTGCAGGAGTCTCTCACTTCATTCTAATTCACTTCTCTCTGTTCATCTCCCTTTTTTTCATTCCTGTGGGGCTCAGTTCCTCAGCACTGCAAACTTTGAAGGGCCTGGGATCAGTGTCTTGGCAAAATACGGCACTAAAAGCATTCCCTGAGGCAGGCACAGTGACACTCCCAGGGAAGTGCTCTCATGGCCAGCCACACATGGAGAGGACTCCTGGGGAATGCCAAGGTGGCCACTGAGAGCTTTCTTGACTGTGCTGTGTGAAAGAAAGCAGGGTCAGTGAGAGGGAATTCAGTCTCTGGCTGTGATTCCTGTAGAGCTCCCTGTTTTACACTGATCCAGCTGTACAGCAGCTGCTCATAGGAAATCAGGTCTTTGCACTCTCAGTCTCCTACCGTGGTGTGGAGCAGAGGGCTCCACAAGAAATCAGCTGCTGTGATCCAGGCAGGGTGGAAGGAGCTGTTGCACTTTGAGCAGAGCATCCACTCAGAGCTGCCCCAGCTCTGCCTGCAGGTGTTGGCAGTGGCTGAGACCTTCTCCTCTGGGAGCTGCTGGCATGAGCAGCATGGGGTGATGCCCTCAGGTGATTCCAGGCTGCAGGTGCACTGAAGGGCACAGCCCAGGTTAGAGGCACCAGAGCCAGCGTGGCAGTGGGAAGCACAGCCTGTGCCAGGTGAGGAATCCTGACCTGAGAGCCCCCAAGCCCAGGAACAATGACCTCTCTGTTTGCAGCTTTCCTGGTGCAGCTCCTCCCTCACCTGATCATACTGTCCCAGCACCACGTGCCTGCTGCTGTAACGTTGGAAAGGACACAAACCACAGGGCAGGAAACAAGGAGAGAGATGATTTCAGCCCCCAGCAGAGGAAATCACTGGTTAAATTGTCAAATGAGGATCCTGGCAAAGAGTGGCAGAGAAGGGGAAGGGGAAGGAAAAGCACTAGGAGAGGTTTCGTTTGCATGCCACATCACTCCTGCCATCCAAGGCCAACAAGGATGGTGCAAGGCAGCAGGAATTATATGATTGTATTAAAATATGACCATCAAGTCTGGCAAACCTAAGCTGCAGTCCTTGTGCACTTCACTGCCAGGTTTCTGAGCAGGAATGACAAGGGATTCTTATGTTTGTGATATTCCTGCTCCTGGGTCTATTACAGACAGTGCTGAAGCCCATCCTGGGTCCCAACAGTGCTGGAGCTGGGTCAGCCATGGTTTGACCCAGACCATGCACAGGGAGAGGGAACAGATGGAACAGATTCAGCACAAGCTGATGTTGCCACTGTGGGGAAAGGCAGGGGGATTGCTGTGTGTTGGTTTAACAATCCCTGCAGCTCTCAGAGCCTCAAAAAGCACAAGGGAGAGGGAGCAGCAGCTCCCAGCCAGGAGAGGGGACACAAACCCTGTCCCCAGACTGAGGGTCAAGTATGTCAGCGCTTCCAGTATAAAATCATCCATGTTTTCCTGGGCAGAGGATGATACCAGCATAAATAAGCCATCAGCACAGCTTGAATTTAGCTTTTATTTACAGATTTTCCACTTGAATTGCGTAAGTAGCTTAAGTCAAACAAGGACATCCTCCTCACCTATCCAGGAAACTGGGGCATGAGGTATCATCACTAACCACGTGCCCAGGCTGTGATCATGTCACTGCTGTGACACATGAGTCAGGTTTGGCACAAGCAGGGGCAGGTAGAGCTGCCTGGAGCTGCCAGGTCTGAGGGACACAGAGCTCACAGGTAGTTTTTGCTGCTAAGGCTTTTGGGAAGCTGGGCCCAGGACTGTTAGCACTGTAGCAAGCCAAAATCCCCTTCCCCAGAGGGTCTGTGGGAGGATCTCTGCCTTATCCAGGCACTTGGTGACACTGCACTGCTGGGTTACCTGTCTGACAAAAACATGAATCAGGCTTTAGGCTGCAACCAGCTGAACCAGATGGCCTAGGTCAAACACACCACAGAATTTGGGCACTAAATTACTGCTCCAGGTTCAAGCCTGAGCCACCTTTGCAGTGATGACACCATCACAGTCACAATTACAGTGGAGGCCTGGTAACTGCTGAAAGCAGCATGGCCCTGTCAGAGCCCTGCACACATCAGCAGGGCACGACCTGCAATGGAAACAGAACTGGGGCCTGGGCTCCAGCATTTCTTGCTTGGCACCTAATCCCAAAACACTGACCTTTACTGAATGAAGACTATGCAATATTGAAGACTGTGCCACGGGCGGTGCCTTAGCCACCTCTCCTGGGTATGCACTCACACATTCCCAGAAGTATCCTCACCACAGTTGCTTGGGCTGGGGTGAAGAACCAAGGAGTTCCTGAGGAGCAGGGCCAGCTCTGGAGCTTGTGATGTGCCACAACCATGTGTGACCACAGCCAGGTCTGCTCTGCTGAGGCTGCACTGTTAGAAAGTAGAAGAGTCCTAAGAGTTCAGCTCCCCAGCCAAGAGTAGAGTGAAGGCAGGGATCCAAAAAGAGAAAGGAAGAGCAGGTCAAGGATCATGTAAGGCAGAGGAACCTGCACTACTCACTCCTTGCTGAAGTGCAGTCACTGCAACCAGTGTGGTCTTCCTGGGAGTCAAGGCTCTAAATACTGCTAATTACTCCTTGAGGGGCTGGAAAGAGAATTCAGGAGGCTGGACTTGTCCCACAGAGGAAGAAACATGGGACAGCATGGGCAGTATCACCTCTAAAAACAGGGCTCAAGAAACCAGCAAGGAAAGGAAGTGGAGAAGGGGCAGCCCCTGTTACATAAGAATGGTGCTGGGAACACACCTTGCTGCATGCCAAGGTGTGGGACACAGGTACATCCTTCAGGCAGGAGTGTAACTATCCTGGCAAGTCCTTGGTCAGATGCATGCCTCCACTTGCCATCAATCTCACTTTTGATCAGGATAACTAGAATAATTTTTTTTAAAAAATCCCTAATGACTTCGGCTATTGTTACATCCTCTCCTTACCATTTTAAGTGGCTGTGGCCACTCCCTTGGTCACAGCAGTAGAGCTCAGCTGTACAAGAGATGCTCAGCTAGAGGCTGACCCAACAAAATCTTAGCATAAGGGAGCAGAAGTTCCTTTGCTTTGTGCATATCTAGGCCAGGGAAACAACTGAACCAGGGCTTTGAGACACTCTGCTCTGCCTACACTGAATCTGTACTTTCCTTTCTATTCCAATCTTTCCACATCTGCTATGTTTTTGTCCAAAATATTGTCATTCTTCCAGTTCCAGGGTTAGATCAGAGGAGAAAATAAGCTCAGAACCAGCATGGGCCAAGCTGACAAATCCCCAAGTTAACCTACTCAGAGTGGAGAACTGTACAAACAGCAGCTCCACATCCAAACTGATGTCCCACCCCACCCCATTCACAGCCCTCCTGCCCTGACCAGTGCCACTTAACTTGACAGGGCATTTAAAAGACACACATCTTTCAGAACCATAATTGATCCATCCATCCTTAAATCAGGTCACAACAGCAGGTTAACCTGGGGATCTGGCAACTTTGGGAGCGTTCAAATTGTAACTTTTGGGAAACAAACATTAAGATCCAAACAGTGATGTTATGTGAGAGGCAGGTAAGCAGTTAACCTTCCCCTCAATGGGAAGAGTGACCTGTTGTGCTTGAACTCTGCCTCTGAGCTCCTTCTCACTGTACAACCAGCCTGGTGCTCCCTGTGACCAGGGCAGGGGGTCAGGGGACACTGGCAGCTCCAGAGGTACCTGAGGCACAAAGGCCAAGGGACTTACCTCACCACATGCATGTGGAATGAATGATCCTGAAAAATGCACAGCCTGGAGCATCTCAAGCCTACTGTGAAATGGAATTCCTACACAAAAAGAGAAGTTTGTGTGGTTCCCAAGTCTGGTCATGACATACTGACAGCACTAATCGTGGCCAGAGCTCACCTCTTCTTTCATGGACTTACCGAGCTGCAGCAATGGTTTGACTGTTTCAAAAGAACTGAAATAGGAGGTAACTGTGCTAAAAGCCATTCATACTTGTGTGTGTGTGTGAGATACAGCAAAACTTCAGTGGATTAAGAGACTGAGAGATGTAAAGACAAAGCAACACACAGAGGACTTCACCTAAAAATGGCCTGACGTGCAAAGGTCACTGCATTCCATCGCAGCTTGCCATCCTGCAGCACTGGTGACACCACCCTGGAAGCAGCCTTGGAGCCCTGAAGATGCACAAGCCTGTCCCAAACAGTTTGTCACCATCCACCTGAGATCAAACCACAGCCATGAACAGGCTAAACATCGTGGACAGTGACATTTTATGGACTGTGTTGCCTCTCACCTTCTACCACAGTGTACAGCATAACATGCTTGTTAAATTACAACTAAGGAGTAATGAAAAACTTACACTTAAGTGACATAAAAAAAGGAGGGGAGGACCCAAGAATTTCTCCCATCCAACTATAAACGCACACCCATTTACATTGTTTTGTAAATAAATTTAGAAGAAAAATAAAAATATTAAGATATTTCTCTTCAGGACAACCACTGCACATTTGGTTTTGCTTTGGAGGGGAGATACAAACACACACAGCAGGAATATTTTCCAATTGAAAATATGCAAAACAAATAGAAGTGGGAACACCCACTTCAGCACCTAGACAGCATTTTCCTTCTGTTCTTGATAAACATGATCTCAGTTTCCCACAGCATTTACTTCACTAGTCAAACCTTCAACATCTGGTATCTAGGAAGAATACCTCACAAAACCTTCTGAAAAAAAGCCTATTAAGCAGTGGCATTGTACTGCCCCATTTTCTGTATCTCTCCCATCTGCAAGCCATTTGTATGAAGAAAATCTTTGTTTCCAAAACTTGGCTTACTAAAGCTCATTTGTTCCCAAACACAACCGCGCCTTGATGCTGTTTACAGCAGGGGCAGCCAAAGGCTGGGCTGGTTCAGCAGCAGCAGTGGGAGATGTTACAGGGTGTCCCATCCCTCTGCCAGCACTCCTTGTCCCCCGGGAGGGCAATGCCAGCCACCTCCCCTCGGGGTCAGAATGTGGGGTTTAACACAGACCCAAACCTTGGCTCTAGGACAGACGCTTAAAGATTAAATCAAGTGGCAGGCCCCTGTATCAGTGTTCTTTTGTAAGTACTAAATCCAGATTTGAGATATTTATGTGGGGTTTCATGTGCTTGCTTTAAAAAAAGGATGTTTTTCCAAGCTTGTTCATCAACAGGAAAGGATGGCAACAAGGTCAGAGCATTTTCCTTCTTCAATCTTATCAAGATCTCAGAAGCAGTGACATAAAATTGGCCCAATTTGATCAACTTTTCAGCATAGGAAAAAGGAGCAGCTGCTCTTAACAGGACAAAACTCATCTCCCTTTAACTTCACATGAGCCTCTTTAAAACAATGAAAGAGCTGCATATGCAGCTGTTTTCACTTTCCTCTTTGCAAAGTGGGTGCTGAAATATCCACATCTCATTTTTCTGATTATCTCAGGAGATAATCAGAAAAATATTCAGAGTAAGAATCCCTGGAGTTAATGTAAGAAGGAGAAAAGAAGTGGGCAATGCAAGTGCTCTCTGAGTACCTCTACTGGTTCATTTACACAATTTGAAAAAAGAATGGAAAAGTCAGTGCTTTTTAATTTTCATTATACTCTCCATTCAAGAACAAAGGAGGCGGGTGAGAAATACAAAGTGCGTTGTGTTTAAAACATAAGATGTAAAATTTTTCAAAATTAATAAATCAGCTTAATGATTAAGTACTTACATATCTTCTCCCTATCCACCTTAAAAAGGGATGTCCCTGTATTTTCTGTATGAATTTACTATATATACATATGTATAAATCTATACATACACAAAATTGGTATGGCCTTACACTCCATTTAAGGATATTTTGCTACATTGGTCAGAGTGCAAAGCAATTGCTTCCTTCAAATAAGTATTTTTACATCATAAAGACATAAACTTGTAACTTAGACAATTTGCATGACTACACAGCCACAGTGGCAAATTATTTTTCTGGCTTGTAAAAAAAAATTTTAAAACAGAAGTTCTATTTCAGCAGTTTGAAGATGGAATGTAAAGTTTCTGCTGTTAAATGTACATAAAATATATTTATTGAATCATACATTCATGCTGATTCCAATAAAAAAAATTAAAGATTTTTCTGAAATTTCTCTCCATGGATTTTTACTGCTGGTTGTTTCACGCAGCAGCTGGAAACACCAAGAAAAATGTATTTATTGTACTATTTTGCAAGCTAGGACATTATTTTTACATAGCTTTAAAATTCTTCAGTAGATGGAGTGACCTTGGTGCAAATACCCAAAACAACATTTCAGAATGCAGGACTCACACTGAATCACAAAGATGGTCACAATAAAGTGTTTTTCCTTCCACTGTCAGGTGCTTTGTCAAGTTTGAAATATCACCAGTGGAACAGCAGGTCCCTCTTGGCTTGGCAAATGGCATTTTGTGACAGAAAATAGAAGAGCAACATCCTGCCCTTCAAATTTATTCTGAGAACATGCCATTGCTCTAAAAACTGCCTTTAAGTGATGATGGAGTTTGAAAGAATTTTACCCAGTTTCATATCTCATAACCAGAAAAGTTATTTATGGACCACCTTTCCCCATTCTTCCATATAACATGCAAATAACTTTCCCAACTTACTGTTGGGAAATTAAATCACCAATGAGGCAATTCCTTCTTCCCACAGTACACACAGCTTAAAACTTCATATAGTGTGTGCTCTTATCCCCAAGAAAAACCTTGTAATGGAGCAAAAATAGTTAACACAATTTGTTTAAAAATATGCCCTTCCATGATGTGCAGAATAAGCAGCTGCAGAGATCAACTCCAGATCTTCATACCTGCCCCCAGAACCATCCTTTTCACTCTGCACAGTGAACTCCCAGGTCTCAAGGACATCTCTGCCAGGTGGCACCAGAGGGAAGTTTCTCAGATTGAAGTCGGAGCTCACTGTCACCACACAGGCTGTTTTCTACCTCGGCAGTAAATCCTCTCTGCCAAGCTCTCAGCAAGCTCACCACTTCCACACTCACCTATATGTGGATAGTGGACACCTAGCAAATCCAGAGCTTCAGTCTGAGCAAAAATAAAGAAAAATAAGAAAAAAGGGCCCTGCAGAGCAAGGAAGTGATCCCAGTCTGAATCCTTGAATGCAGAACCAACATCTGCATTCCCAAACACAAAGATCTCAGCTCAGCTTTACAAAACAGCCCCACACAAGTCTGCTGGTGCATCCCAGTACTGCAGACATTTCTCTGTGCTCAAGGGGTAACTTAAATCTTTAATTGTGCAATGCTCTTGAAGGAAGAAAAGGCAGCAGAGGCAAATCATGGTTTCCAGCTCTGGTTTGGGTGCCACAAAATACCCCTGCACGTGAAATGCCCTCATTTCTACTTGTATTATACTATAAAGATCAGGCAGAAGAGGCCAGGTCACACCAGTCACACATGAAAGACACTGTACTCCAGCAGGGCAGATCTAGGTATCATGACCACGAAGGTTATTCCAGATCTGGCCATGTGGATGTGATGGGTGCAGAAGCCTTACAGCTCTAGACAGCTTTTCTTCACTTCCCAACTCCCTGCAGAGCACTGGGACACCAAGAGCACTTCAGTACCACCACCTCCTTGTCTCGACTGGAGGCACTAGAAAGGAGACACATAAACAGTCTGATTCATTTCAGACTGTAGTATTTGGTTCAGAGAAAGAGCTGGACTACCTTGGTTATTAGCCCCCTTGGAGCTCATGTAGCCCACTGCAGCCAGATGAGGCAAATCACATCATCTTCAAGAATGCATGCAAAGCACTGGAGGCCTTAGACAAGAGATACTGAGGTTTTAACAGTACAGCAAGGCAGAAACCAGAAGGGCTGGAGGCTACAGAAAGCCTAAACATCAAAACCAATGTGCAAAACTTACAGCAGGTATCTTCAGAGGGTTTTGTTATTAGCAAGTCACAGAGCCACCAAAATGCAAATACCAAGAGTCACTCTACAACATAACTTTCTTTTTGGAAGTATTTCTTTACAAGACATTCCCACAGAATTTTATGTAAATATTTTATTTGCCTGTCATCTTGGGACAAGAACATGACTTTCTGGGTCAACATATTGAGTATGATCCATATGAGAACAAGCACACACTTCACCCTTTAAAATTCTTTACTGACACTCTTCTTTCAAATCAGACAGCAATGAGCCAGAACTGTCCAGCTCCCACTACAGAAATGGGGGTTCAAGCTTACGGATGCTTTTGCAGATTTGGTTAAGAGGTATAAAAGCTTCTATTAAAAGCACTTTGATAAGTCTGAAGTGCAACCTGTTACTGCAGTCTTCGGATTCAACGTCAAGAACAGTAGAAACCCAACAAAGGGGAAAAAAACATATCACAAACAACAAGGACAGGGTTCAGTAAAAGATCTCCATTGCATACTTTCACCTCGCAGGCATTCCTGATAGGAAAAATGCAGACAGCTTCTGTTTTTTAAAAAAATATCAGTTACCACCACAAGAAGCAGCAGCAGAATTTCCCCAAATGCTGGCTGTGAGAGCACACCACAGCTCAGAGTCTCCCCCAGTTCACTAAGGTATCAAATCTCCAGGTACAGATGGTAAGCAGGCCAATCTGAGACACAGTTGTAAGGAGGGAAGGGACAAACAGTGTAACAAATGCAAAGAGAAAAATAAAACAGAAACCAACACTCTAGCAACATTTAGTACAACCAGCTTCAACCAGTAAGTCTGGGAGGAAAAGGTAAAACATGGCTGTTGGGGACAGGTAATACCGAGGGCAGCTCTGCTCCAGAGCTTACAGCAAGGACAGGTCAAGAGATGATACACTGCAAATGCACAGTCATTACAGTCATAAACCAAGAAACATGGAAACAGTGACACCTGACACAGATTAGCAAACTTCCTATGCAGCTCTACTGTGCTACCAAGAGACCTGGAGGTCCATTGGAGACACAAATCCACCATTTTTATCCAGATGTTTAACACCAGGCATTACAGAAATACTGCTTTGTGCAGCACCATCTTACAGGATCTCTTGGATTGAAATTACCCAGTTTCGTATCTTATTTTCAGTTTCATCTTCTTCCAGAGGCAGTGGAGAGCGTTCAACATCTTAACACCAGGACAGACAAGCACCTTCCATACTTCTGACAAAAATTCCTTCTTAGCCACTTCAGGTCTGAAGTAAGGAATGAAGTACTGCAAAAATAATTATTACTTACAGCAGTTGGAACTGTAAAGGATGTGACAGAGGTATTGTACTTTTGCAACAGTTACAACAGGATCTGCCCAGCTTCAAGTTCAAGTTATTAACTTCTGCATCCAAGAAGTATTTGTTTTCAATAATTTAAATGCAAAGTGATGCACAGAAGGTATTAAAAGCTTTAGCTACAACCACCTCTACCTTGTAAACCTAGTGACTGAAGAGCCTCTTCCCCTTGGACAAACTCCAACATACTCTTGACTTGATAAAGCAAATCTAGACCTTTTTTATTTTATTTTTTTTAAACAATTTGCCAAAACTGGAATGAGAGATAAATAGAAGGCACAACAATTTTGCTTTTTTTTATACAAATACAAACTAAACATGAAAAAAACTCCCTATTTCAATAAAAAATTTCACAAGTTCAGGAAAAGTGTTTGAAGAGTCAAGTTCTAGACATTTAAAACCTATCCCACAATCCAAAATTTCAAAGTGGTAAAACAGTAGTTTGAATTCCTTGCTGTGATCATGTATCAAAAGGAAAAGAGATTCTACGGATACCCATTATTCCACTTTTACAGCGCCACAGAGAGAAAGGTGAAAGTCAATTTTTTCAAGTGGCAATGTCTCCAGACCGGAGGATGTTCATATGACCCTCAAAGAAACACCAAGAGTTTTGCTTTTCTGCCCTTGGAATACTTGCCAAGAACTATGTTTTCTTACAGGCTCTTGAACGCATGCATGTGAAATATTATTCCGCTGACTGCACCCAAATTCATTAGAAAGAGGGGAGGAAAAAAAAAATAAAAGAAAAAAGAAAGACATTCCTTTAGGAAAAACCACTGGTACCAAAAAAACCAAAAATCAGTCCGTAAGTTTGAGGTGAAGAGGAAAATTCAGTTCTTTTCTTTTTAAAATCCACTTTTCCTAAAACGTTGTTCCACAAAGCTGGAATCTGGGACAAGGACTAGAAAAAAATAAATCACAGAACCATAACACAAACAAAAAGGGGCCAAAATAGTATCAAACGTAGCAGTCTATTAACAGGCTAGGGCCACATTCCAAGATACCCAAGGCTGAAATTCACAAATCTGCAGGAAAAAGGGTTTGCGCCACCACGTCAACATCCGCGATGAATTCACTGGCGTTGCCCGATCCCCCTTCCAGCTCCAAATCCTGGCTTCTGGGACATTCCTCCACGTGGAGGCCCTCGAATCCCACCTCCCAGCCCCCCACGAGTGCCTCCAGGTCCACGGGGTCTGTTATCTCTGCGGTCACCCTCCCTGGCAGCTCGTGTTTTCTTCTCCTCCACGTTCAGGCGCACCTCTCCCCTGAACATGATGGGCTGCAACAGAAGCACAGAAGGTACTGTCATTAATGGCTCACCTGGAGCTCTCCCAGGTCAAGCAACTAGAAGACTTTGTCTCATATCCTCCTCTCCATGAAAGACTGAAGGGTCTTCCTCATGAAGGACTGAAGGATTACTCTAAAGGGACCAAGAATAGCCAAGCCATGCACCCAGTCTTGGGGCTTTACTGGAAAAAATAAAGATGTGAAGGAATGACCCTTGAAAAGCCATCTCAGGCTTAACACTGAACATTCTGAGGTGTTTTAGAAAAGAGCAGAGCTGTAAGCAAGCTCCCTGCATGGCTATGAGGGTGCACCCAGAGTCCCTGCCTACCACAGCAGGCAGGCATGGACACACATTCTGCATTACCAATCACTGCTGACAGGCTGAGCAGGTACCTCCTGCCTTTGTTAGCAAAATTCTTTTCAGCGTGCACACCAATACAGCTTCTTCCTTTCAGCCTCTGACAAACAAGATTCTACTTGTCCACAGAATCAGACTCTCTACCTTGTTTTCCTGAAAGCTATTTATACACTTCCTGTGTTCAGCAATCTCCTACTAGAAAAGGCTCTGTAATCAGCTCCCACAAGCTACTTCAATGACAAAGACTGCACAAATCTTGGTAATAGGATGGAAAAACATCACATCTACTTTAACATGCTCAAAAAATCTAAAGGGACCAAGTACAATCTCTTCCTGTTAAGCTGAATACTGCTGTTGTCAACAGACCAGAAACCACTGACTAGAAATTTATTTACCCTGTTGCTAAGGATCTTCTGAACAGGCTCAGGATCATCGAACACCACAAACCCAAAATTAGGGAGCTTTCCACCACTGTTGATGCGGAGTTCAACAACATTGCCATAGCCTGCAAGAGAAAAGCCAAGTTCTTGGGTCATACATTAGAATGCTCTGTTGACCACGCCCATGGCTGCAACCCCCATCCCCTCAGAGGATAGCAAAGCAATCAACTTACTTTGGAAAAAGTCTTTAAGTTCAGATTTATCCACATCATGGGGAAGGTTCCCAACAAACAGCTGTTGACTGTCTGGGTATCTCACAATCCGTCTGGTTTCCACGTCGCCTTGTTCACCCTCGCGAACTTGAACAGAAAAGCAAAAACTGATTTTAGAAAAGTCAGTCCCCACAACAAACAGAAAAACAAGCCATAGTCAGAATTATCACCATTAGAAAGAATCAATTCACACTGTCTATCCATTCATATATAAAAAAAAAGAAAGCATTCTATACTACCAAGTGTGTAATGATTTGCTTTTTAATCACCTGGCTGAGGCCAAGCTTGAATTTTTACTTGAGTAAAAATCGTTTGCTTACTGACAAAAATAATGATATTTTAAAAACTTTAATTATCACATTGCTTCCCCAAAACCTTTAAGCAGCAGAAAACAGCTTCTTTGCAGCTTCTCTTACTTGGCCTAGGACCCCGCTGTGGTGGGATGCTCGTTCGCTGCTCCCTCACTCGCTGATCCCTCTGAGGTCTCTGAGGGGGGGTCTGAGATTCAGGCTTTGCCTCAGGACGGGGCTGTATCAATTCAAAAAAGAGTGAACAGTTGAGAGTCAGACAGACATATCAGCAGGTTCAGCTTTTAAGAGCTCACTGTCAAGTTAGTAATAAAAAAAAAATACAGGAAAAAGTTTTTTCCACCTGTGACTAAAATACCTGTTAGCTCACATTGGCTTATATGGTAAAAGCAAGCAGCATTCATATAAACATTCCCTGGTTTCCTCCATGAGAAACAATTAATTCTCAACCCAAAAACCAAGGAATAACATCTTCATAAAGTCTACCAGAAATCACAGAATGCTAAAGTCTTTGAAGCCTGGGAAGTAAAATCAGAAGCAAACAGATTTCACTCTCATTTCCCCCTGTCAGCCAGTTTAGCACTTAAACTTCTCCAGGTGCTGGATTCCTACCTGCGAGACTGGTACTTTCACAACATGAGGTGGTATTCCTGATACTGGGACAGCCCCACTGGGAGGAAGGTTCTTGCTGGTTACTGATGCCCAGGAAAATGTCTTAAAAAAAAAAGAATGATAATAACATAACTACATCTCCTTCTGAAATATATTACTTATAGGAAGTTAACAGACATAGGATGACTGGAACAAATTTTAACTTATACTTGAAAATCAGGAGCCAGCCAATAGCAGTTTCCCCACAATTTCCTACAAATTATTTAAATTCAAAAGACTCAATGTAATGACAATGGAGTCACACTCCTACTCTATTCCTGAATTCCAGAGTTGAAAAAGGACACAGCAGTGGCCCAACATCAAGTATCACATCTAGGTTAACCAAAGTATTGGATTCCTGAGTTCAGATCTGTCCACTTTACCTTCCTTAACACTGAGAAGTGACAAAAATCCCCAGGTAAAAATAAAGCTCTGTAAATAGACAGGAGAGCCATACTGATGAAACCCCATCAGAGTAAAGAGAGATCTACTGTCATTACCCTGGAGTCCTCTTGCACTGCTGGAGCTGGATCAGCAGGAGCTGGAGAAGGACTCTTTTCCACAGTCTCTTCTGGAGCAGATTCCTCTAATACTGGCTCAGACTTTTCTTCCTGCGCCTCTGGTTCAGGTTCCTGTTCAGGTTCTGCCTCTGGCTCAGGCTCTGCCTCTGCAGCTGTCTCTTCCAGGTGTTCCTCAATGTCATTGCTATTATACAGCAGCACAAAAAGCAGGAAAAAGACGTGGTATTATATTTATTCTCTTACTGGTGATAAGCAGTGTTACTTATGCAATACAGACGTCAGGCACATGACATCTGAGAGGAAGAACAAGGCCAAGTAAGGCCACATTGCAAAAAGATGCAAATTTTTCATTGGTACACTATAAAGCAGCAAAAAAAAAAAAGTCCAGAGTCTCCATGTTCAGTCTAACAGCATTTTAATTTCAGCTGATCAATAAACAAATTTTTTGACTATCAGAAGAAAACTATTAATAGCAATAAATTCATGTGACCTGTTCTACAAGTAGCCTGTCTCACACAACACCTGACTTAATCTATAAATATATTATTACCTGACAGCCTGCTCGTAATAAGCACCACTATCATCAGGAACAGCCTCAGGTGTCTGCTGTCTTTCCTCAGGTTCCTCCCCTTCCTCCTCTGATTCTAAATAAGGTTAGAAAAGAAAAAAAAAATAACACCCATCTTTAGTAAGAAGCTCAAACACAAGGCACCTATCACAAAATACAGGTGAAGTTTCTGCCAAAGAACACACAGAAAGCACTTTCAAGATGTGACATGAAACAGACTTTTTTATATTTCCACCATCACTTTGGCTACTCAGTTTTGAGCAAGGTTAAAAAAAAAATGTTCCGAATACTTCAGAGAACAAGATTTATAACCTACAAATCTAACTGCAGCTGCCAAAATAAGTCTTACAATTCTTGTAATAGAAACATATTATGCCAGAAAAATAATCATCTGCATGTCACAACTCCTTGCTGGACTGTAAAGAACTACAGGCAAGGAAAAAACCTGCAAGCACATGAAATCTAATACTGATCTGTCTTCTCCAGCAAGATTTCCTTTGATCTGGGAATAGGATGTTGATATAGATCCAGAACCAAACACCAACAGAACCATCCAAAAATTTCTGCTACTTACCCTCTGGAGGCTCAGTATCAGAGTCCCCAAAAACCTCGTCCTGGTAGCGGAAGATATCGTTGTGGACATAGAACTTGTTTGCAACAGAGCCCTAAAAGTAAATCAAAGGCAAGAACTGAATCAGTAACAACAATCCAGTAAGGTAAAAATTGAAATAATGTGAAAACAAGAAAGGTTTGAGCAAATGGTCCTTCCCACAGGATTAATTCAAATTTGCCTCTTTTAAGAAAATGTTATTTGGGGCAGGAAAACGAGAAAGAAAAAAGACATCACTCCTAGCAAGTCAAGCATGGATGGAACAAAGGAAAAAAATTGTTGAAATGCTTGTAATTCCAATAGCTCACAACACTGAAGAAGTGTGAGTGACAACTTCTGGTGTCTAAAGTATCAATTTTTATCTCCAAGTCATATTGTGAAACAGAGTGATCTTGCAACACTCCTCCTCCACTATCATTTTCAATTCTGTGAACTGTTTTGTTAAAAAAAGTCTATTTAAAAATGCCATTTCAAATGCCACGTCAGCACATTATGAACAAAAAAATCTGGAACCCATATTTTCAAAGTGACAGGAAGCATTCCCCTCTTTCTACTACTTCTTTTTCAGTAAAAAGACCAGTTGCTAGGATAGCAAATCAAGAGAACATAATTTTAATATGCTTAAGAAAGAAAAAACGTGTTGCACTAACCTAGGAGTCCAAAGCCAGGATATTTATACCTGATTTCAATATCCAAGGTCATGTACAGTCATACAGAAGTAGTGTAATTCCCAAAGGAATTTTCAGAACATAACTGCTGAATTTTGTGGCAAGCTACCTTCCCAGTCTAACCCTTCCAACTGCAACCCTGAGGCAGACAGAGCTCACCAGTGGTGTCAGAACCCCTGGCCCAGCACACCCACCTCAGGTGCAAGCACGAAGGTCTGCATGAACCTGCGCACGGGCTGCATGTTATTGGAGAGCTCCCCCATCACCTGCACCACCACACCATCGTTGAGGGTGGCGTGGGCGTCCACGTGACGGATCTTTGTGTGGCAATCCTTGAAGTTTAGTGACAGCACCTTCTTGTGGATATCCTAGGAAAGAATGGAACACCTGGGTTATGCTGCAGAAGCTGTTTCTGCCAAGTTAGCAGCTTTCACAGAAAACAAAATCATAAAAACTCATTCCCTAACTCTGGAGAGAAAGCTTGGCAGGATGCTTATTAAGTTTCCTTGCAAGCAATTTTACATTATAAGCTTTCTATAAAGGAAGGACATTTTGCCTAACTACTGCTGTCTACAGTCAAGAGGGTTTTTTTCCTCCCCATTTTTTTTTTCTTTTACAGAAAGCACTTGAACAGTGTGGGGGTGAATCACAGCTGGATAAATTTTTCTTCTCAACCACAAAGGTGACAAAATAGAAGGAAAGAACAGTTTTCTTTTTAAAGTTCTTACAGATTGCCCATAGACTGCGTCAGCTGGTTTTCCATTGGAATCCAAGCCACCATGGACATAGGAAGAGTTCTTTCCATAAAACCTGTTGGAAAGAAATATTTTAATGCCAAGCTTTGCTATGTAAGAACATTGAGCCTCTACATTAGAGTGCAGTATGAATAATACACTTTCAAGTAAGTTTCCTGTCTGAATCACTAGAATAAAGCCACAAAATCCCATAATTCTGTTGTCAATCTGCGGGGAAAGCAAAGGTCTCACATAAGCTGTAGCATTCAGGTGTGTCACAGACCCAAGCACCAACAACCAAAACCAAAGTCTCATGAGAGCTCATGATCCAATTCCATTATCCTCTTTCTGCATGAGGTCCCCAAAGCAACACCCTGAACATCCACAATGCTGAAGGTTCCCCTCAAGTTCTGACTTCAAGCTTGAGCAAGGAGCAACGGGTCTGTTGTGCTCTTCTACAGTAAAAAAAGTATTGCAGGTAAATCTTCCTTTCTGGAACTGAGAGGTTACCAGCTGAAATGCCCCAAGCACCATGGCACTCCACTCTGCCAGCAGATAAAAGACTGGAATGGATTCCATGGCACTCAGTCAACTGCCCTCTGACCCAAGGGGATGAGGTCAGCTGTCCACCTAAGTGAGAAACACTCTGAGTAAGTGTTCCTGAGACTGGAAAGGGGAAGGTTGCAGAAACTTTATCTGGCTACTCAGAACACAACAAAATGAAGTGTATCTTCATAAACAAGACTAGTTTCAGGAAGGATACCTGTCACATCAAACAGGACTCATTTGTTTAGATAATGGATTATAGTTTGCTGCATATCGATAATTTCCTGACTTTCCTTTAAGAAAGGGCTGATGTGACTCCCAAGAGGTAGACAAGCACACAACTCATTCAATGTTTCCTCCTAGTCAGGGGGCATTTTATCAAGCCAAAAACTATAGAAATGCTCAACTAAGTGGTACTTCTCCAACTTCAATTTATATTGATTACAAGCAGAAGTGGCAAGCAGCATTTCAGTTAGAACCAGAACTCAGATATTTAAAGAGTTCCTCTAATCTTTATTATCCATCTTTTAAACCAGCTGATCAAAACCAAAAGTAAACGATGCTCAGCATCTTGAATAAATCAGTTTTTTAAGTGATCAAATTCAGCAAGCTAAGACACAGTAATAAGATCATTCACCAATTTTAGCACACTAGTTAAGAAATTCACACAGAAAACCAGCTCAAAGTGAAGCAGAGCTTTACCTGTGCAAATAGTCAGGTGCTTGGTTCAGCAGGGTATAGTACTGCCTCACGAATTCCCGCCCGACCAGCAGGGGACTTGGCTTCTCCATCACCATTTCTTTGGTCAACTGAAAACTATGGAAAAAAACAAAAGCTCCATAAACCATGAGCATTTCAAATGGCTGTTCTCATCCTGATTGCATAAGCCACCTAATCACAGCGGAAAGCACGCATCAGGACTGTTTCACCCCTGTAGGCAGTTTAACCAATGTGTTTTCAGAGTCAGAGTTTTGGTGCCAGGGAGAGGATTCCTGGGTACCAAACCAGAGGTGGGAGAGGCTGCAAGGCCGAGGGAGGTCACCTCATAACCTGCCAGTAGTTAAGCATCCAACATATCCTCAGTAAAAAGCAGGTGGCAAGCAAGTAAGGTTCTCCAAGAGGATTTGCTAAGTGGCTAAGACATTTACAGTCGATCCAAATTCTACTTACCTCACTTGACTTCACAATCAGAATTAAAAGTCAGATGTTCCCAGGCAAAGCCTGTGCTACTGTATTAAGGGCATTTTTAGAAGGTCAGAGTAAGTCCAATCTATTTTTATCAGCAGCACAGCACTACTTGCTGTGAGTGTCAAGCACTCTGGAGGAATATTAGATTAAATTAAAATTATTATGCTACAAACTAACATACTGCTCTTCCCCTGCTTCCACCAATCTCAGCAAGTCATTTCTCACTTAAATTCAGACCACCAGTCAAGTGAACTGCACCACTCATGCCCAGGGACAAATCCATCTGGGTACCTTCTACCTACCTTCCATGGAGCTGTAAGTTACAAAAATAAAGTATTTGCAGGTAGGTTACACAATACAGGTATCTGCAGCCCAAACCAAAGCAGATTCCCATGTTTCCTTGTTATGAAATATTCAAACACTGTTCAAACTCATTCAAAATATTTTTAAACTCACAGGGATAAACACCAATAGCAGGACATGTTCTTAGAACCAAATACAGAACCAACAGCAGATTTTCTGCTTCACACTCCATTGTACCAATCAACAGAGAATGGGGGCTTAGCAAAGAGTTTTGCTGCTGAAAGAACTTTCTCCCCACTACTGACTCCCAATCTCCTTCACTACACAGCCCTTTTTCCAAACATGGTATTCAAATTCCATATGCACATTCTCCAGGTGTGCCATGAAAGTCAAAACTGACACTATTGAGCTGAGCCCTCTAAAAAGCAATTCAGGAATCATCAATTACTTATCTGCTTTTATTTAATACTGATAACTATAAACAGTGACAAGAAATGGTGGCATCAATGACTGGGGGAAAACCCAGACTGCTTCAAAGCCAGAACACAGAATGGAAGGAAAAAAGGAAGCCAAATTAAGTAGTCTTTTAGCATAGAATAATCCAGAAGGAGCCTGTAAAAGCTCATGCCAAGCCAGGCATGTCTTAGGACAAGCTTTCTCTTGTCACTATACCCAAGAGCATCCCATATCCCGGGAAAACTGAGTTGCCCACAACTTATCCTTCAAACATAGCAAAAGGGAAAGAAAAAGACTGGCTTTCCCACCTGCTTGTACTAAGCCCTGTCCCAGTTCATCCACAGATCTTAAACATTTGATACTCACTATATTTAGTGAATTTCAGAGAACTTGTCCTTTAAACACCAACAACTGACAACACAGCAGAGCTTCAGAAGACAGAGGCGACCAGGTTGGTGTTCATTTCAAACACACAACATACACAGGGCTGCAAAGGAAGCCACAACCACACTGGTGGATGGACCAGGAATGCAAAACAGAAGCTTTAAGCCTCAAAGAGATGAATGTACTTAAGAAGATGCCATGGAAGCTGATACTTTGGGTGAAGCTAAGTCCAAATGAACCTGGCAAATTTCATACATCTCAATCAATGGCCAAACACCCAACACATGGTAATCAAGGGACAATGCAACGTTTAGCCACGCTGTGAGAACATCCAGGTAATAGATCTGAGGATGGGATCACACCCGAGCTCCCAGCAGTGGCCAGAATCCACTTCAATCAGCTGTGCTGGAGGACAGCAGCTAAGATTCAAGCCAGAAGACATAAGAGCAGAGATATAATTTTGTATACATTGATGTGTTTTGCTCTGCTTTTAATAAAATCACACATTACCATCTTTTTAAGTCTAGGATAAACGAGAAGTCTTCCCACTCTATTTTAAAACACACTTTTCTCTAGGTTTAAACACAGCAAGTAATATCTGGTGAGCTCCAGAAGATACATCCATGAACTCCCTCTCTTTCAGCAGGATATGTGCCTATCACCACCACACAAAGAAATGTTACCTACATGATAATGTGCAGAAAAAATAAGACTAAATATGACCTAGAACTTAAAGAGGGTTTTCAAAGCATTCAGAAGCTTTCAGCTGTTAGAGGATATTTTCAAGAGCTAACCGTGCAGAAAGGAAGAAATAGTCCACGGCTGGGTCTGGCCTGCAGGAAATGCTCAGATTCTGCAAACCACTTTCATTTCAGGAAGGTTCTACTATCTGTGGTTTTGCAGAAGCCTGTGAACTCAAAGTGTAATGTATTACAGATACAGATGTCCAACACCCAGCACAGTCTGAGGTGACCAAAACCTCCAAGAGATGAACTCTTGCCTTCTATTGCATGTTAAATGAGATCCCCATAAAATATTATCAGACAATAAGAGAACACAGCAAAGGTAAAGTACAGCTAAGTGGTGGCTACCACTGCTGACTTCCTCATCCCACTTTGTTTCCTCCTGAGTACCTGTGAAGCTCTAGAAGCAGGCCAACCCTAAAGCAGAGGGAGCAGAAATGGCAGACAGACATGACCTGCACTTTTAGCTCCAGTCAGCTTAACTGACAACACAGGATTTCTTTGCTCCACAAGAGTTAAAAAATTTGCTTCTGTGCTGACAGTTTACAGCCAGGAAGCCAATCCTACCATACACCATCACCATTTGGAGAATGACAGGAGGTACACTTAATTTCTTTGTGAAGATACAGCTTCCCTGGAATTCAAGTTTATTCCTACAGATGTAAATAGGCAGGTTTTCTATTCAGTTCTGATAAATGATTAATAGGGCTCTTCTGAGAATTATTTTCAAGTGCTTCCTAGAACACCAATGTACAAAGCTTGACATTCTCATATTATGGCAAAATCTTCCTGTAGCACTCAAACCTCAACAGCTGATTCACCAACAGCTCTTTCAGATTTCTGATCTTCAGTGAAAGCCCTCACCTACATTAACCCACAGACACATCATCTTCCATGCTGGTCTCAAGAAATATTGGAAGTAAAGTGGCTTGATTAGGTCTGTCATACTTACATGCTTAAAAATATATATAAAAGAACCTCCCTCCTGCTAAGGGTGAAAAATCTATCAGAACTAACTCTTAACATGAAAAGAGGAATTGCTGAGTGCCCAGTTGTTCTCAAGCAGATCTGAAAAGAAATGGGAAAGACCTTTACGTGACCTAATCAGAGGACAACAATCTGGTTTTACTGCTGCTGCACCTGCTGCTACGTTGCCAGTTGCCATCTGCTCTTGCTCTCCAGCCAGCACAACCTGAATGATGGAAGCCAAGCATCTCCTCAGAGAGCATTTGCTCCCTACCACTCATGAGCAATTTACTACTCCACTATTCCCTGATCCAAGAAAAACTGCTAATGCTTTATACTACATTTTCATTGCACAGCACATAATAGCACCAAATGTTTGAACTGTCACCATGCTACTCCTGATAAAAGCTTATCCACACATTTTCCTGTCAATTGACATAATGATGAAAGGGTGAAAATTGACAGGAAAAGCCGAAAATCTGATTATTTAAGATTCATTCATAATAATGCATTCATATTATCCCATATGTAAAACAAATTGGATAAGTCAAATTTTAACAAGTACACCATAACAATTCTGAGCCCCTTCTTTAAGCCAAGGACTTAGAGGAAGACAAATACCTCCTTTACAGTGGTTATCACCTGGCTGATGGAAAATTCCACCATCTGTTACAATGCTCCCACTTGGCAGAAAATCAATGTCAGGCACCGAATTTCTGAAATACTGTTATGTAAATGAGAGCCATTTATGTAAATTCCACATTAGCAAATTCAGATTTAGGTCCACAAAACCCATCAGTAATATTAGTGTTCAGAAAAATGGACTCAGCACTCACATCTAGCATGGGTTATTATTTTCTTACCAAACTGCAACATGCTGAAAGGAAACTAATCACTGCTGTCCCAACTCAATTTGTTCGGGTTTTTTTTTTTTTTTTAATTTTTGAATCAGACAAGTTTAGCCTGGATGTTGCTTGTAACGGACTTCCTACACAATAGAAGTGTGTCTTATGCTCATCACAGGATGTTTGGGCTCTCAGGACAACCAGTCCCAAGATTCAGGCAAAAGCCCCTTGGCCTGATGTAGAAGCCAAAGGACCAAAACCCAAATTTCACTTCCCAAAGAGTGTGGCAATTTTAAACATCTTCTGCCAAGAAAAGAAGTTAGAACTAACAAGAAGACAAATTAAAATTGAATCAATCTGGACAGGCTCTGGTGTGTTTTTAACATTAACATTTAACATTTTAACATGATTAACACAAATCATTTCTTTGTCCTCTGCCATCTTCAATTACATTTTTTTGACTTGCATTTTAATACAAGGAACCTTCTCAAGAAACCCAAAGTTCCTACAATCCATTCTAGTCCTGACTGGAATATTGCACAGCAGTTCACCCCTTCTCCTTTGGCTACTCAAATGCTATAAGGTGACATCTGAACTCCACTCCCTCCATCTCTACAAACTGGTGGAGTTTACAGGGTGCCAAAACAGCCATTCAGAATGCCAAACTTTTCACACAACTCCACTCCCCCATTTTGGTATCAGCAAATTCCTTAACTTAAAAAGGCTTTCTGGAAATTGAAGAAACAGCAGGAGAAGCTTACACAGAAAAGAGGTGTCTGTATCCAAGCACAATACAGCACAAATGTGGCAAACAGCAATTTTGCTGGAAATTAAAGGTCTGGTCAACAGTTAATAGGATTGCATAATTAAGTGTCATTTGGGATGTCTCCAAGTTGCTTAGCAACAGGTGAGCATGCTCAAAGCCACAAAACATTTATCTAGATGGAATAACCAGCTCTAGAAGCAGTTACTGCTGCTGTTATGGACAAAAAAAAAATGAAAGTAATGGAAGAAAACGCCAGTAGGCCTCTAAGCTCTAAGAGGCATGATATAAACAAAGTTTAACTACAAAACAACAAATACAGTTAATTCCAGCTCTCCAAACATTTTACATGACTAGCATCTGCTCTGCTGCTGACTAAGCAATAAAAGAAAAAAAACTAGGAGGCTGGTACCTGTGTGAACCATGACACAAAACATTAAAGTGAACAATGAAACACAAGCTAAACTTGCACCCCATGGCAAATTCCAGGGCCCATCTCAGCTGGGGATTTATATCACCACACCAGCTTGCTCTCAAGTAGGAAGAGTGATGGCAAGAAAATGTGTATTTAAAACACAAAGACTGCAGATACACTGAGATACCCTTATTTTAATAGAGCCTTAACTATCCAAGGGGAACAAAGAAATCCAAAACAATCCAGTTGTTGACCTGAGCCTAAATTATAGAGAGCTGAAAATGCACCTCAAATAAGGAGGCAAATGAAGTCCCAAAACACTAATCTGCTTTAAAAATTAGGTCTCATTACTTGCCTCCCACTGGATGCAGAGGCAGACAATGTCACTGGGACAGTGTCCCAGCAGGACAGCCTGTATTTCAGACACAGACCATTACAGCTACGTACCTGTAACCAGTTCATCTTTTCTGCCTTTTGACAGACTCAGAGGCAAAGTATTCAGCCTGGAACAAGTTATCAGCACTATTCCACAGAAGGCAAGATGCTTGGCAGCCACATTCAATGGAAGTTCAATGATGAGATAAGTTGTGTAATAAATAAATATTTGAGGATCAAATTGGGACAAGCTGTGAAGTCACCAGCATTCAATTCTAACTAGCATCTCCAAGAAACATTTGAGATAGTCTGTAAGGTGAATGTACTAACCAGGAACTTCCAGAAGCAGGCCCTTCAGAGCAATGTGAATGAAGTGTCAGACCTATCATGCAAACAGAGGAGCCTTTAATAATCTTCCAAACACCTAACAAAATGTGGATCTAGACTGTCAAACTTAGCACAGCTATTTCTCCTTTCACTTGTGACTCATCTCCACTGTATGACCCACACAACCTACAAAGACAAGCAGTGCCTACATTCATAAGATACTTGAGGTGTTATAGGGAACTAGATCCTAAAAAAAAAAACACCACACAGCAATCACCAGGCAATGAGCTTTCTCTGTGCTTAATTATCCAGATGCAGCAAAAAGGCAGAGCAATACCTGAGCCCCTTCTGAAGTTTGAGACACACTGACAAGGGACTCTCTAGAAAAGCCATGTATCACGCCAACACACGGATAAGAAAAATTAAGTTAGAAGCTTAACTATTTTCTAATCAAATCATCCAATCAAACACAATTTAAGCACAATAAAAAGAAGTTTTTATCACAAGATTAAAAAATAATTCAGAATTACATTCAGCACTGCCCATGCTAGTACCAAAAAACCCCTCTGCTTGCCAGTGGCAGATGGGAAGCCTTACTCAGCAGCAATGCACAGCCCTTCAAACACTGGGAGAATACAAATAAACAAACCAGCAATTGCTGAAGAGCTGTCAGTGTAGAAGTCTGCCTGTGTTGTCGCTAACAAACCTAAGTGTGATCCACAAGTTGATGGATATGATGGAGTCTGCCATTTTTTAGACAAAATTCAGCGCTTCTTGTATTTTTCAGCTCTACCAAGCAAGAGAGAGACAAACTGAAGATTTCTAATGCTTTCAGTCAGAATCTAAAAGAAAAGCGATCATTTTGGAGAAATGTTATTTCCAGGGCATTAAGGTCACAAGCAGATTAAAAACATAAAGGTCACCAGAAGGGTAAGTCAGGGTACTTGAGATCAGCATACCCCTACAGTAAGGGATGAACATTGATCAGGGTAAGGAAAATGATACCAAACACTATTCCTGTGGCTAAGAGCATAAAGCTCCAAAGACAAATAGCAAATTAGATCCTGCTTACAAGAAAAAAAAAAAAATCAAACCCAGAAGAATCTTGAAAATTTGCTATTAAAACTAAGTGATATAGTAAGAAATTCTCAACAAGGTGTTTGGGTTTTCTATTCATCCCACAAAACACTTTGCCTCCCCTGGGTGCTGAGCTTAATATGGTGTGGGTTTGGGGGTTTTTTCCTTCCTTTTTAAAGCTGTTTCACCTGGCTTCCAAGTTTCTACTTGATACCACTCAATCATCACTTCTATTCAGCAGTTACCTGCTGTAACATAAAACTAAGGTGATTTGGCCTGAGTCTAACAAGCAACACTTCATATCCTCACAAAAACAGAGCTCTGTTACATTTAGCACTACAGAAGAACGTGTGGCCCTTGTGATTTGACAGAAATCAAAAAGGAACTCCTCTTCAAAATCTGAGTTCTCTGAAAACTCAAAGCCTTGAGAATTCCCAGAAATATTCCTACATTTTCAATAATCCTAAAATCAGATTATCCTAAACAGGCTCTCAAACGTGGGGGAAGGACTTGCCTTTCTAACTGAACCTATTTCAACCTCATTTACCCGTCAGTTAGAAGCAATGTTTTTCTGCAAAATTACATTTTAAACACGCAAATTTCATCCTGAAAGGCAGTAGGATAGTGCTGAATAGTTTGTTTACTTTTTCTTTAATAAGAAATAAGTCAGCTTTCTGCCTATACTGCTCTCCAGACTGCTTCAAGATAAAGCAGCTACTTAGACCCTGTGATTTTGCCATTAGAACAGGTTTTGTTTTGACATCCAAGAGCTGCTCCAACATCTCGATGAAGTTGGCAGCAGGTCCAGTCATCTTCTCTTAGGTCGGCAAATTTTCCATTTGGCTCCAGTGCAGCTTCTTGAAGTAAAAAAGCAAAAGTTACTCATCAGCAGTCAGAAGAGGCAGATCAGAACCCTGAGCTACACCAACACTATAGTGAAATTCAAGCTTAATGCCACTCAGATTAGAATCACCAAGATTAAGATTCAAAATATTTTCTGCATGCCAAGCAACAGAGAACTGTGAAGAGAATCAACTCTTTCACCTCTACCCACTTAGGACACAGAAGATGCTTAAACTTGATGTATCAGCTGTATCCTGGCACTCAGGACTGACCCATCACTGCACTGTTACCTTAAAAACAAAACACAGTCAGCCTAGCAGCAGGCAGGAAACAGCACAGGGCAGAGCAGATGGAAATGGAAGATGGGCACCAGCACTGTCCAGTGCAGTGCTGCACGTTTGCCTCAGCAAGGAATCAGGTTCAGCACAGATAACTCCTACATAACTGACAGCAGCCAGGCTCCTGCTCTGAAAGCTGCACTGCACCAGCCATGTCTTCCTGGAAGAGCTCCAGACTTAATATAGCAAAACTGGGACCTCAAGTCAGCACAACACTCACTGCCTGCAAAGTTTAAGGATTCTTTCACAGTACCTGAGGATCAGACTTCAGTTTTTCTTTTTAATTACTCACTGAAGTAGCTTAAGGTTATCAAGTCTACTAGCAGGTATACCCCAGGAAATCAAATAATTGCTTCAACTCTGCAGATTTTATATAGGCACCTGTAAAAAAAAAAAAATCACCCAGTCTTCTAGAGCAAACTATCACTTTTAGTTTGTTCCAAGCAGAGCAGACTACAGCCAGCACAGCAACTAGCTGTGCTGAAGTCCTGCCCTGCCTGGATTTCCTCTTTGTCTTCAGTCATCACCTCAGTCAGCCAAAAAGGCCCAGGTGCTAATATTAAAAACTAGAATCGTGTTTTCTAATTCTAACAGGCCATTTATGCCAACCTTATGAGTGTTCTCTCATCAGGTCCTACTGTTTTGAACAGAAATACCAAGATGTACTTAAAGGAACACCACCTTTGCTTTCTTTCCCTTTCAGTAAAAAGTGTTGCTCTGTATGTTTGCCTTACAATTTGCAAGGTGAAAAATAAAGCTCTGAAACAAAGAATTTGCTGTTTCATCGAGTGCATAAAGATTCTGTTTAAAATTCAGATGTTCAAAATCCATCAGTTGTGTTGAACTGCACTGATGCTGTTGTGCCAGCACCAAAGTGAGCAGCAGAGCAGTGGTCCTGCCATCACAGCACAAACAAATCCTCTGGTGTGCTTTTGTTGTTTCTCTGCAAATGCAAAGATTCCCAACAGAAGATCCTGATGGGCTTGGCACACATTGACTAAGTCCTGTCCACCAAGTTTTCTACTTTAATTTTAATTATGCTTCCCTGCCTTCAACTTAAGGAGTTCACACTTAACACAACCTAGCAAAAAAAGGGCAAATTCACACCAGTCAGGAACTGAGGCCACTCTTTACCTCCTGATGTATACAAGCCTAAGGTTTTTGAAAATACTTAGATTTATAAAATTATGACATACCTTTGCAAAGGTTCCAGCATTGATTTTTTTTTTCTCCTAACAGATTTGTACAATTAGACTTTCTAGCAGATTTCAGTAGTGCCTTTCAGGCAAAGCAGTCCCTGCAACACGTGATGCTGTCAAAAAGGTCGTGAGATCCCCATCATAAAGATAAGGATGTAAGACTTTAAGCACGTGAATACTTCCAGCCAACCTTCAAATTAGCTACATATACCATCCACTAAAAAAGCTACACTCACAACTTTACATTATTATACATGGTGACTGAAACATCCCAGGAAAGGTGAGTTCAGTTCACAGGATGAGAAGATGCTACCATCAGCATCATGGAAGTATCACAGAGCTGTCTAGCAAAATGGTTTGGCTTATTCTTTACAGACAGAAAATAAAAAAAGCAAAAATTTCGTCGAAGGGAAAAATATCAGGAAAGGCCTGAAAAGCAGTCAACTTCTGCACTTCCCTTTATGACATCAATATAACATGCTTTGTTAGCTAAAAAAAAAAAAAAAAATCCAACACACCCCTCGCCACGTTTGATTTATGGCATCTGGAAGCATCAGCTTCCAAAGCTTGATAGCAGTGTCCAGATTTCCTAAATCTGTCACTCCTGGCTGCGAGAGCAGGGGCTTGCCAAAAATAGCACACACTGGAAACATGGCGGCTTGCTGCAAATGCTGCTTTCCCCCGATGGTGGAACAAAAAAATCCTCTTTTTGGTAAGCAGTACTTATTATATTCATGCAAGCCTTAACACAGAAGGTCACCAGGTAAGCTCGCTGAGAACGAGGGACGCGGTAGAACATCCAGATCAACACTAGGAGGTACTGGAAGATGTATCGAAACCTTTCCTCTGGGGTTTCTCCAGCACGTACATCTAGGGCCTTACAGGATGCTGGAAAGTCTCATTACAAGCACTACTTCGCATTTAAATCTTAGCTTAATCTGCGATTCAGCCAAGGTCATGCGGTAAACCAGGTTAAGATCCATGCTCTCCTGCTCGAATTATAACTTCCTTCACCTATAAAGTTATAGTAAGGGAGGTACCTCGAGCTGATACCCAGGTCCGGACCGTGCGAGCAGCCAGCACTGCCCCTCAATCCGCAGCTACAACTCCCCGTTAACCGGGAACACCTCGGGCTTTGGGTGGGCTCCTCCCCAGCCCCACCTGCCCAAAACAAAACCCAAAAGCAAAGGGCGAAAAAGCCTCCGAGCATGGAAATCCGAGAACAAAGCTCGACCCGCACACCTCGCCTCGNGGGCGCCAGCAGCGCCGTCCCGCACGGCCCGCGGCCTACTGAGAGCCGGGGGCGCCTCGGAGCCGAGAAGGTGCGTGCGGCCCGCGGTCCCCCCGGGAAGGCGCGGCCGCGCCGGTGTCTCCCCGCGCTCCCCACCCCCTCACCTGCGGGCAGAGCGGGACGGGAGCGGAGGCGCCGCTTCACCACAGAGCCCGGCGGACGAGAAGCGCCTCACGCAGCGGCGTGCTCTGCCGCCGGCTACATATATCCGGCGCGCAGCCTACCCCGGCGGGCGCGGCCCGGCCAGTCAGAGAGCGGCACTCGCCCTCATTCGGACGCCGGTTGGCTCACAGCCGTGAGAAGGCGGGCAGAGAGCCGAGGGGCAGCTGAGCCAGCCAACCATGCGGCAGCGCTCCGCGGGGCCGTGAGAGTGATTGACAGACGGGCGAACCAATAAGAGGTGGGCCTGTTGATAGATTTGCGCTTTGGCCAATGGGACGACGCTCCCCGCGCCAGCAGGCGCGCAAGGCGGCGCGCGCCGGACGCCGCAGTGTGGTTGAGCCGCACTGCAGCGCCCCTGAGAAGGTGCTGGTAAACCCCGTTATAGATGGGGCGGGCCCCGCGGGGCGCGATGGCCAATGGGAGGGCGCGGTGGCGCTGACGGACAGGTCTCCGCCGCGGCTCTTAAAGGGGCAGGCGGCCGCCATGCGGGGCGGCGTCCCGCGCTCCGCAGCGCCCCCTGCGGGAGGGAGGGAGGCGCTAACATGGCGGCGGGCGCCATGTGGGGGCCGAGGGGACACTCAGGGCCCGGCCCCCGCGGCCGAGGGCTGCGGACTCCCAGCAGTGAACAGGCAGTGGCCGCCCGCTTTGGCTGTGTCTCCACAGGCTGCTTGGGGCTCACCTGTCCCACGCACCTGAGAGAAACCCCCAGTGCGGGTGGGCAAAAGGAGCTGCTCACCCCAAGGCACCTCCACCACACCCAGCCCCGGCCGCTCACGCCAAGCCGAAGGCAGTGGTCAGCGGTGGTCACTGACCCCTGCCCATCCCAGGAGGCTCATCCAGCTGCTGCTTTTCCCTCACAGCTTCTGAGCAAAGCAGATGCAGCACCATCTGTCCCAGAGGAAAGACAATGCAAGCAGGAGCGTTTTTCTAACACACCTGCAAAGGAGGAGGAAGGCCTGGAAGTTCTCAGATCCTTTTGCTCACCAGCAGGTGCTGGTCCAGGCGCCCCGGCGAGCAGGAGGGAATGGGAGCAGGCAGTGAGCCAGAGCTAAGCAGCTTCCAGGCAGCCGTAGCTCTCCATTTGTTTGTGTCACATCCCATCCCACAGGTATCTATGACATGAAGCACTCAGAGATAGATTTCACCCTATAAAAATGACTTCCTGCCCACCGCCACATCCGTGAGCGCTGCCTAAACCCCTCCCTGCCGTGCCTTGCAGCAAGGGATACAGACAGGGCATTGGCGTGGGGCCACGCTCAGCATTAATATCCTCCCCAATACCTCCTGGCTATTTTTAGCTAAGCCACGCTGCAATCTGCCAGTTCATAAATCAGCACTGCAGACATTTACAAAGTTTAACGTGAGCCCAGTGACCCAGCACAACAGCCCGCCCCGAATAAACTCTGCCAGGGGGATCTTGGACATGTCTCTGCAGAGCAATAGTGGGGCAGGGAATTCCTCTTTTATAAAACCATCGGTACCGCAGCAGCATCCTGTGGACCTCAAAATAATTGCCCTGACCCCCAGCTGGTGAGGCAGAAAACAAGAAACACGCTGGTTACACTCCCTGCTACAGGTTGGGCTTCTCAAGGGGAAGATGCTGAAACCCAGCACGTGTTTGGAAGTGTCACACACACCACAGCTCTGCCAGCTCTTCTCAGCCCTGATGTGATGCTCTGTCCCCTCTCCAGCTTCCTTGTGAAAGCACCTGAGCTGCTCCACGGTCCTCCACCTTGACTCAAGTTTTTTAGGAAGGGGCTCATTTTTCCTTCAAAGGACCATACAGCCAGGGAAGGGGGAAAAAACCAACAAACAAAGCAGACACATCTTCAGGGACCAGAATCCTTTTTCTCAACTCCTCCCAAACCTCCCGCCCTCAATATGCAGTCTACCGGAGCTCTCCCAAGCCAATGAATCTCAAAACCTCAAAAGACGGAGACGAACGAGCTTTCTTTAGCAGCCCGGCCCCATCCTCATGGCTCTCCCCAGCTCCCTCCCGCAGCCGTTTGTCCGTGCTCATCCCTAGCCTGGAAGCGAGCAGAGCAGAGCTTCCACACGGACCGGCCACCATCCCAACGCTCTCCACCGCTTCTTCCTTCGCCCTCCGTGGCATCCCCGCCTCCCGAGGCCGCGGC
>VXBC01012154.1:665554-685584 GCA_013399945.1 Ploceus nigricollis
CAAACCCCAAGGCTCCCCCAGATCCTGCAGGTCCCCCAAACTCTGAGGCTCCCCCAGTCCTGAACTCCCCCGTGCCCCAGGCCGCCCTCAGACACAGAAGGGCAGCATTGATGGGCCCTCCTTCCCCCCTGCTTGCACACTTCCCCAAAGCACCCAGGGCCTTTGGGAAATAAAACCAAAGAAAATGGTAATTACACTGAAAAAAACCCTAATGGGAACCTCCATCCCAAGCTCCTTCCTGGATGAATGATCCCAAGAGGGTTTTGGGTTTGCAGTGGCAGGGGGCACAGGGTGGTTCTGAATAGAAGGTAATATGGGTTGAACGTAACAAATGCACAATAGTTTTACTTTTCTTTTTAAAGGAAAGTAAAAAGCACATGCAAGAGAAGGAAATTAGGACCTATCTGGTGCCAAAGGTTGAAGGCAGTGGTTAGTTACAGGCAAACAGTGTTTTGTTGACCCAGTGACCCACTACTTGCTCTCACAAGTAGTGAAGATATTGCTGGGGCCCTAGGGGAGTGGAGGGATGAAAAAACAGCACTAATGGTCCTTAAATTTCTGGTTTGCTTTTATTTTTATTATGCTGGGGGTCAGAAACCTTGTAGATGCAAGAAGAATAGGATGGGGAAGCACTGAAAACCTCACAGACTTAAGTCAGGACAATGAGTAGCTGGAGGCAGGAGATTTGCTTCTCCTTGGGTCCCCTGGACAGGCTGAGTAAGTCCAGCACAGGCCATGGAGATGGCCATTTGTACTGACTGTGGAAGTAGCCACACAGTCTCCAAAGGCCCCTCAGGATTATGCTGTGGGGAACAGCACAAGGACACCGTAGGGAGGAGTACCAAGAGTTCTCAGTTTTGCTGAGGATCCCTTAGTGATGTGTATATGGACCTTTTGACTTGGGAGGCTTTGAACCTCCCCAAGGAAAAAGGCAAGTGTGGAGTGCTCATGGTGCATTTCCAGCTGTGCTCTCCCTGACCCCTCGACTGCCCCTTTCCTTTCCAGAAACACGAGTTCTTCGTGGACATGACCTGTGAGGGCTGTTCCAATGCTGTCACCCGTGTCCTGCACAGGCTGGGAGGTGAGTCAGTGCTGGGTGTGGGACAGCCAGCTCCGGGGCAGTGCCCTGGGGTCCTCCATCCTGAAGGATAACGCTGTGGGTTAAAGTTGAAAGTTGGAGACTTGTCCTTGCTCTGCTCTGAGGCTGCTCCTTAGCTGGTAGTAAGTCGCTGGTTGTTTGCAGGTCTGTGACCCTTGGAGAAGTGTCAAGGGAGGGAGGAGCTGCCATGGCTGCAGGTGGCTCTGAGTCACCAGGGCCTCACCCTGAGCCCTCTGGGAAGGACACTGTAGCCCCCTGCTCAGGCTGCCAGAGGGAAGGGAGGTGAATGTCCTGCCTGGCCTTGTTTCCAAGGAGGCCTGGGGTGTCCGTGGTGCTTCCCCAGATGTGTCATCAGCAGTCACAGGGAAGAGATGCTGAGCAGAGCGTTTGGTGGTTGTCTGTGTAGCCTGTTTTTAATACCACCTAGAAAATTATAAAAATTACAACCCATGTCTTCTGTTTGCTGGCATTTCCAAGAGAGAAGGATCTGGCCTGCACTCGTCAGTTGTGAGGACCTGCTCCCTCCGAGGGAGAACAGCTTCCAGCCACCAAGGCAAAGGCCTTGCAACTTCTTCCAGACCCCATTACTAGGCTGTGACAATCCCATTTTCTCTGTGTGTGGTTGTGAGCACGTCCATCACTCTTCAACAGGCTGGCCAGTATCAGCCTCATGTGATGATGAGGCATAGCTCTCAAAGCTGATACATACCTACAGGTTTTGTGAAAATACATAACTGGATAGAGACTCCATGCCCAGTTCCTCTCACTGGGATGAGAGTGGCTCACCTTTATTAGGCACTGGGAAATCCACATGGTAAAATGTCTTTTCCCTCCTTTTACTTCCAGCTGTTAGGTGGTACTACCAGTTTAGACATCTTGTCCTGAGCCTTTCCTAACCCTATTTACACTAAACCAGAGCACAGACTGAGCTGGATGGAAATTTTAGTGGTTGGTTTGAACTCAGCTTACTCTGGTTCCTACATGAGTGATTGTGTTGATCCAAGGTGGGGTGAGCAGATTAAAGCAGTTGAGAGACTGTGGTATCTGATGTGGAGCTAAAGCAGATTTTACTTCCTTCATACCACTGCTGGCAGGACAGCAGGTTGATTTTGCTGGCTGCTGGTGGTATCAGAGTGTGCTGGCAGAAGATCAATGTCCATTTGATTGATGCCCTGGGGAGCACAGATGTGTGAAGGTGAGCTTCCCCTGTGCTTACACCATTTGGCTGCTTCTAACTATGCAAAATGTTTTTCCTCATAGGTGTCAACTTTGATATTGACCTGCCCAACAAGAAGGTGTATATTGACTCAGAGCACAACGTTGACACCCTGTTGGAAACCCTCAAGAAGACTGGAAAGAATGCTTCCTACCTTGGGGAGAAGTCTGCACAGTAGCCTTGCCTGGTGTGAGGAGCTAGGTATATGCCAGCTGTACCCAGTGAGGAAGAGAGACATCTGAGCTTTTTCCAGCTCTCCCAGTAAAACAGGCATCTTCCTGGAAAGCACAAATTTAAAAAGACCTGCAGGTCCAGCTTCAGCAAACCCCTCATGTCAGAGAAGCAGCTGGAGCACACACAGGGATCCTTTAGCTATTCTGCACAGCCTGTGTGACCCCAGCCTTGGCTGTAGTGGAGAGGTAGAACACAGCCTCTGTGCCATTCCCAGATGAACCTAGAGTTTGCCAGAGCATATTGTGCATGAAAACAAATCCCAAACACACTTAACAGCTGGCCAGAGAGAGTGGTGGGCCCCAGCAATAGCAGGGACAGTGATGGGACACAAAGAGCCCTTTGGGTGTGAGATGCTGTGGGTTGGCTCTTAGCACAAGGACCTCCAACAGATGATTCTCCTGATAAGGCTGTTAATCCTCCACTACACTTAAGGATGGAAAAATTGCAGCTCCCTGGCATTCTTTGGATGTAAAATGTTGGGTTTCAGAATAGCTCCCAGTACACACATTCCCTGGCCAACTGTCTACTCCAGTGACAACCTGATTGTTGCAGCCTGTCAGTTTTCCCAGAATTCCAGCATTATGAAGATATGTACAAAACTCTGCTGACTGTAAAATATATTGGCAGACAAGGTTCAATTTCAGTGAAAAGAATAAAGTGGGAGAGGGCTGCCCACTCACTGTATGTATTGTTCTTTAGTGTGCAAAATTATTACATGGCATCTCCTAAGAATTTGTTTCTGTCAGTGGAGCTTTTTGATCCAGTGACACTTTTTTTAATGGTCTAGTTGGATCATCACAAATACCCAGCACAGATGCACTGAAACCAGTTCATGCTGATTTAATTCCCAGTCAGTAAATTAAATCAGGGATTTATACCAGCAGGAATTAAACTGCTACAAGAAAGAGCTGAGCTGATAGTGATATGTGTGCAATACATCTGCATTGTTTAATAGGCTGACAACAGATTTAAAATTTGCAGTTTGTATCATTTGAGCAAGCTCTCTGTGCTTCTTAGAAATTGTTTAAAATCATAGCTGTAATCAAATAACCCCACTTAACAGAGGGAGGCTGATCTGAATTGATCAGTGCCTCCAATAGTTTTCAGTGTATTTCAGTTTCCTAGTATTGACTGCAAGGGCTGTTACAGCTTGCAGGGACTTGTGGACTATGTGTCTGCAGAATTTAACTATTACAGCAAAGTCTGTCTCAAATAAGGGGGATGTGTCACTTTTCCTGGCCCAGTTTTCCCATTTCTTTCCTTACATGACACCAAGGCAGCCGGTGAGTCAGTTCAGCTGGCCAGCGTGGCAGAACTTTTCTCTGGATGCCTTTGTTTTCCTGTTGCATTTGAACTGAAGCTCTTTGACTTATCCAAGGATCTTAAGACCCAAAACAAAGGAGAGCAGGGGGCTGGACTGCCCTTGCAAGATCACTTCAGCAGTCAGGCTGAAAATCCACTAAGTTTAAATTTTGCACACCACATAGGGAATGTTTTTAGGGGCCCATCTGTAAAAGGAGGGAGGGAAGTTGCAAATCCTTGGCTCTGATGGATAGATTTCCTTTGGCCCTCTTCTGCTCGACCGGCAGAGGGCATCTCTGTATAACATTATCTCCTCTGGGCTTTGTTCTTTCATTTATTCATGTATTTATTTATGTATTTATTTTGCAGGAACTCAGTCATGACTTCAGCAAAAAGATGGCTTATCTGTCTGCATGTCTCCCAGCTTGCTGTGTCACTTGACCTTTGCCAGATGTCAGAAAGCAGAGGGCTGGCAGGAGGGGACAGCTGGGCCTTGGGCTCCAGAAGTGGAGAGGTCTGGAGGAGGAGGTTGTGTGGTGTTTCTAGTCCCACAGTAAATCAAGGCACTGCTTTTAACTTTCAGTACATGTCTGTGTGTCCTGTGTGTCTTTGTACTGCTTTGAGTGGTTTTCTGTGAAAGAGGCAGCTTTTAGGGATGGAAAACTCCCCTTTCCATGAAAGACAGGTCTCCCAGGAAATTGCAGCTATCCTTAGAAGCTGACTGCAACCTCTGCCTGAGGAACATGTCCCAGGAGAACTGTGCTTTAATGTCACTTAGATTCAGGGAATCTGCATCTTAGAAGTTGTTTTTCCATCACAGAATAAACAAACTTTCCATTTGGGATGCAAGTGCTGGGAAGAAGGGACTTCTGCAACCCCTGTAAGTCAAGGATAACCAAGAGTCATGTTGAGCTCCATGTGGCCTTGAGGCACAAGTGTGCAAAAGAGAATGTCTGAGCTGATGAGAAATACAGAAGGGAGGGAGGAAGGAGAAGGCTGTGGGCATATCCAAGGTCTCTTATTTCCTGGCCCAGTGAGCAGTCTTCTGGATGTACTGTTGCTTTTGTTTAATTCAGGTTTTCAGCCCAGTGGAGGGGTTGCATGTGTGTGTCCCAGTCTGCTGTCTGGTTTCACATGGGGGATGTCTCCCACACCTACCAGTCACATGGGGCTTGTTCTACAGAAAGGAAAAGTAGCTAAAGTTTGGAGGAAAAGGTTACTCTATATTTCAGAGATTTTTTGCAACTAATTTAGATTAGTTTTGACATAATTGCAATTTATTCTTTCTTAGAGTAGTTTACTGCTTCAAAGTCCTTCTTTACCTTTGATCCAAGCATGATTAATAGCTGTAGATGGACTTGCAGGGGGCTGGAGAAGCACTTCAAGGAATGTGTTGCAGACACTTTTTATTACTGTTTAAATTAAGGGAAGCTAAAGGCTACAAGTGTAACATCATTGCTTTATTTTCTTACCTTAAAGTCTCCCAGCGTGGCAGGAAGTTTCCAGAGTCAAGATCCTGAACCAAAACCTATTTCTGCTTCGTGTCCAGCACTGAGATGTCCAGTGTGACCCCTCCAGGGTCCTGGGGAGTGAGTGAATCCCTTTCCCTAGGCCTGGTGTTTGCCAATCTCAGTTATTATCTATTGCTTTCATCTTCCTCCCAGGCTTGGCCAGTGGCCAGCCGGTGCCAGTGGCTCAGCTCTGGTGGTGGTGCCTGGGGGAGGATGTTTGTGGCAGCCTGGAGAGGAGCTGGATGGCACAGTGGCCTCAGAGCCAGCAGTCCTGGTGGCACTTGCTGTCTGCCAGGCTGGCAGGGGGCAGTGGCAGTGTGGTGCCCACACAGGACAGCTCCCACTCCATCTTGCTGTAACCAGGCTGCTCGTCCCTGGTGTCTGGGGTGCAGCTTGTGCTGCCCTCGCTGCCCTGGCTGTTCTGCTCCCTATTCCTTGCTCTGCTTTGTGTAAAGCCTGCTTATCTCTGAGGCAGACAAGGAAAGGTTTCTACCCACAGCCAGCCAGGAGGTTCATGCAGATACCTGAAGCTCCAGCACCCATCTGCAGGGCTGCAATCTCCCAGCTCTCCCCTCCATTGTTCAGTGTGGGCAGAGGGCAGACTCTGCTTTAAGCTCTGGCCTGTTGAGTAATGACAGCCTGTGACAGTCCTCACTCTGGAGTGTGGGCTGCATTTGGGCTGAATACAGCTGGGATAGGGAAGTTAGGGCAGGATGGTTGAGTCTGAACAGAGCTGCAGGCCTGCAGGGTGGCTGCTTGAGAGGTTTATGGCAAAGCTTTGGGAGAAAAAACAGCTTCATAGACTAAAAGAATAAGAAAGTCACTACCTAAGCAGAGTTTCTTTGTTCCACCACTGCCCAACTGCAACGTCTTCATTTATCATGTTAGCCTGAACTTGACTGCATCTCATGGAGAGGGACCCCGACAAGCCCACACGGATAACATCATCACAATATTTTCCACAGGAAACAATATGCCAGACACTGAGGCTGTGAGGCTGTTTTCAGACAAGGAAATGCTCAGTTTGCAATGCAAACAGGAAAGGGTGGCACTTGGAAAAGGAGCTTTCCTATACCACAGACACCCAGACTGTGCAGGACATCCCAGTGACCTGCTGGAAGAGTGATGTGTCAGCAGGATGAGCAGCTGGTCAGGTCCATGGTTCATTGCCATCCATGAATGTGTCGTCCCAGCTGCAGGGAGACTTCACTGCTGGTCTCTTTTTTCTTTTTGTTTTAATTTCTTCACTTCTGGTTTCTTCAGAAGGGTCTCAGCCCAGCTGCAGCTGAACTGTGAGAATCCACAAACTGCCTCTAGCTGCAGCACCAGTAAGAGCTGGGCAAACCCTGAGGAACTGGCTCTAAAAGTTCTTTTGTTTTGCCTGCCTCAAAATGATCTTTCCCCCTGACCCCCCTCCACAGTGTTTCCAGCAGACAGCATTTGCTTTTCTCACCCATCTCTGTGTGTTTGCAGCGTTGCTGCTGTGCTTCTGGGTGTCATTTTTCACCCAGTGTTACCTTTCCCTGCATTTTAAACAAAAATCTAATTTAGGTGGAAAAGTCTACAGCCTCTAAAGCCCAGTCCTTTATCCACAAAAGAAAAGCCGTGGTTATCCCAGGGCTGCCTTAAGCACCACTGGCTTTTGGGCACTTTCTAATTACCTGATGACAGGCAGGGGATGATTTTAGCCAAAGGAGCAGTTGTACTCAGTTGAACCACCCAGTAAATGAGAGAATTTCCAAAATAGCACCACGGGCTGCAGAAAGCAGGCAAAGGACAGGAGATCCCCTTCAGTGCCTGCAAATGGTGATTCCTGGTGGCTTGGAGAGGTAAATTGCTGTGAAATTTCAGGGTGGGAGAGGGTTCAGTTTGCAACAATCTCAGGAATTTCACAGGCGTGGTGTGTCTGGGTGTTAAGACACACGTGTTACATGGTTCCATGGGGGATTCATTACCAAAAGATGGATATTTTCTAGTCTTACTGTGCTTTTAAATGTTTGCTGTAAGAAACAACCCAGGCCAGGCTTCCACCCTCGCTTGCCTGCCTGTTCCCAGCCCAGGTAGGGCAGTGGCAGGGCTGGGAGGTGATGAGCACCATGACTGGTGGGCTGGTGGGCAGGATCATACCCCCACACTTTTGGGGTCAACATCAGCAACATTGCCCTGAGCAGCTGCTCTTTGAGCTAAAGCTGTGCAGCTGGACATGGAGGTTGCCCTGGGCTGGACGTTCAAAGTCAAAAGCATCACCTGAAGTGGTCAAACATCTCTGCAAATGTCCTCAGAAGGACTCCAAACTGGCTGGAAAAAGCTTGGTGGTCTCTCTGAGCTAAATGTGCTGGTCTTGAATCTTTTAAATAAGGTCTGCAAAGACCCAATCTACCCCAACTGGGCTGGGGCCCCTCTGTGCTGGGTGGTTTGCAGAACTGTCCCAATGCAGCACTGACATGCACAGCAACATCAAAGGCCTGGCTGGTTCCCAACTCCCCTGTTGATACATGCAGATTCCCTGAGTGATTATCACAGGCAGCTTTCCACATTGCAGCTTCCAAAGCAGCAAAAAACACTGGGACCTGACAGACTCCCCCTCCAAAACAGGAAAACACACAGGGTTCTGACAGACTCCCCCTCCTGGGGGAGGGGGACTGTGGCAGCATAAATAGAAAAAAAACACCCAGCAAATCAAACAAACAAAAAACAGGCTTAATTAAGGACTTCAAGAGCAGGAAATGTGCACACGTGTGCTTGCCAGAGCACAAATATTTTCTTTTGGAGCTGCTTTCTCCAAGGGTTCAGTAAGGTGATGGAGGCTGGGTTACAGAGCAAGGGTGGCAAACAGTTCCCAGCCCCTCCGGAAGGCAGCGGCCACAGGGCACTGCTGTTCTGATCCTTCCCCATGCTCCAGCCTTTGGCTTTAGGCTCCCACAGTATATACTGAAGCTATTCAACCATTTGGCTAAAAGCAGATGGGGAGGGAGAGAAAACAAAGTCAAACGAGAGGGAGAAAGGCAGCTTTTGTGCAGCCTCTGTTTGCAAAAGACAGCCCAAGCCCCTTTTGGACTAAGGTTTAATTTATTGGGCTCTGGAGAGCCGAGGTTCACAGCCCCACAGCTGCTGCAGGCAGTGGCACACTGGGGCAGAGGCAGGGAACGGGTGGGAGCCAGCTCTGATAAGGGAGCAGCTCCCTCAGAGGGGCTGTGAGATGCACAGGACACGATGTGAGGACCCTGGCTGCTCTGGGGGCAGCAGATCTGCCCTCTGACTCTTCTGCTACAAGGGCCTGTCCCAGGTTCCCTGAAGGGATGAGGGAAACTGGTCTGCATAGACGGGAGCCTTCAGCCTGGCCCTTCCTGCTATTGTCCCTCTGCTCATCATGTCTGTTCCTGAGCACCTCCCAAGGCATTGCTGGGTGCTGCAGAGCTGGCTTCACGTTTCCTCTTCACCACTCCACACTAGTGGGTTGCTGTCACTGGGGCAAGACACAGCCAGAAGAGAGATCCTGCAGCATTTCAGACTTTTCCACAATTCCCAGCTGGCATGAAATTCCCAGGGCAGGACCATCTCTTTCAGCCCATCTGCAACCTGCTCACCTATTTTCAACAGATGGATGAGAAAATGTTAAAACAAACACAACTCATCCCCTTGTAAATGAAAGGAAATGCCCGAATGGAGCAGGAATCCACTGTGTGCAAGTACCCTCCTGCTCCATCTCAGATGGAGCGATTTCCCCCCCTCTGAAGCTCCTGCTGGGCTGTGGGCAGAGCTTGGCCTGAAGAAGCCAATGTCAGCAGGGTGCACAATGCCTGGCAATGACAACAGGGGCCTCGAGCTTAATCTGTTGTGCACAGCTTCAAAAAACCCCATCCCACACAGCTATTGTCAGGGTGATCCCATGGATTGCATCATCAGTCTGCTGGGGACACAGGGCTGTCTCCAGGGCTCAGGGCAGGGGTGCCTGGGGACCAGCCCTGGGGTCCCTGGGGCAGTGCAGGGAGCAGCCCTGGGGTCCCTGGGGCAGTGTAGGGACCAGCCCTGCGGTCCCCGGGGCTGGCCCTCTGTCTGTGGACAAGCCACCATGCAGGCTTGTGCTGTGCTGCTCTATAAATAGAGCCTAAGGTCCTTTGGCTTTTCCCTTGCCTTTGTCAGCTGGTGGGAGCTGGTTATTATTATTATTGTATTATTATTTTATTGTCCCCACAAAGGCATGGGACAAAGGGAGAAAACTCTGATACCAGCATTTACATCTCTATTTCCCTGTGGTTTTTCCTTCCCCTGCATCTGTCCAGTGCTCCATGCTTGTGCCCTCCCAGGAGCAGCCAGCAAAGCAGGCAGCTCGGTGGGAACGATCCAATTTCCAGGGCAACTGGGACGGGACTGAGTCCAGAGTGTCCTCGACTCACAGAGCCGCTCTTATTTCTGCACAGTTTCCTCTCCGTTTGCTTTCTTAGTTCAGCCTGTGCTTTGCCAGGGAAGAGGCCAAAAAAGCAGAGATGTGGCACATCCAGAGTCCTCCCAGCTGGCTTTACAACTGCTGGGGGATTTTTAGCTTTCCAGTTTCAGGAGCAGCCCTCCAAGCTTGCCTTGCCCTGAGTGTCAAAGTATGGTCAAAGCAAGAGCATAGGAGGGCAGGAGGCCAGCTCTGGCTCTAACAGCTCTGTGCTGAGCTTCTCACCCAGGGTCCACGTGCAGAAGACACAGATGTGTATCCCCAGGTATGAATCATCATCCTTTGCCACTAGTGCTGGTAACCTGTGCTATGAACAGCTGAAGATACAAGTCCTGGTGTGTCCAGAAGGAGTCCAGAAATCAACTCAGTAAAGTGTCTCCAACCCCCTCCTGCCACACCCTTTCTTTCCTTCCCCCTGGCAGAGAACTGCTCACAGTTCCTCCAAACAGGGTCTCAGCATGCCAGTGGAATGGCATGGGCTCAGCTGCACCTCAGGCCTTGCAACAGGCCAAGAAACCTTCCCTGTGGGCCACCCAGAGATCCAGTGAACAGCAGGAGCTGCACTCGGGATCAATGCTGAAGAGCCACTTTGAGGCAAAGGGAGCTGGGCATGAACTGCTCTTTGCCATGGAAAACAATAGACCCAACCCAATGCCAGAGGGTTTTAAAATTCATCCCTAGAGCAGGAAAATGCTGAAAACCTCCAGCTGTTATTTCCAGATCTGCAACCCCAACAGAGGAGCGGCCAATTCCTGCCAGAGCAGCAAACTTGTTTGTGTGTCTGTGTAAAACTGACAGCCAGGCATTGCTCCCCATGCTGGCATTGTCCCTCTGTCCCCAGCGGTCTCAGCTTCACAACATGTGGGGAGCAAGAGGGAAAGTGTCCCTGTCCCAGCTGCAATGGGCCCTCCCTGGTTTGCAGGGCAGACCTGGCTCCTGAGCTGGGTCCCAGACACACCAGGCTGGGACCACGCTCCAGGTGTTGCCACAGGTAGGTGCAAAAAGAGGGGCCAGGAGATGAGATCTTGTTCCTCCCTTCATTTCTTCCAGAGCCCCCAGAAATTCAGGGAGAGGGATGAACTTTCTGATTCCACTGGAAATGGTTGAACACAGAGAGATTTGGGGAGGGGTCAGGGAAAGAGGTGTCACTTCTCATCCAGCCTTTTCACCCACACTTTCCATCCAGAAGCAGCACAGATTCCCTTGGTAGCACTCGTTATTTTTAATGCCTTGGAGAAAAACCAGCAAGAATGGCCCAGCCTTGAAAGAGATGGCATCAATGTCAGGCCAGGCACACCCCAGGCAGTGAGAACCTCTGTTCTTGGGGGTTGCAGTGGATAATTTTTAAAAGTCCCTTCCAATCCAAACTCTTGTACAGTGCTGGGATTCTCCAGAGTTGCCTGGGGGAGAGGAGCAGGAAAGGAGCCCTTGGGCACAGGCAGGAGCCAAGCTCCCTCAGCAGCTGCCCGGATGCCCTCGCTGTCCACAGCTCCATCAGCCTCTGTGTGTGCAGTGAAGGAACAGAGGAACATCCCCATGGCAGGTTTGGTGCCTGCATCCTGCTGGGTGGCCTTCAATAACCCAAAAGCACAGTGTGGTCTCCCTCCTGTTTTGCAGCTGAGTACCTCCAGACAATTGTCCCAGACAATTCCCTGCACCACTTCACTCATTGAGGAAGCTGCTGTTTCCATAATTTCCCAGTTCCGACCCTTTCCCCCTAAGTGAACAACAGAGTATTTTGAATGTTCGTGCCATTAAAAATCCACTCCATTAATCCTGGTAGTAAATCCTGGGCAATCTTGCTCCCTGGGGTGACGTGGGCAGGACCAGGAGAGAGATTGCAGTGGGTACCTTTGGGCATGTCTGAAGTTAAAGAACTGGGGGGTGACATCACCAGTGCTTGTGTCTCATCTCTGAAATTTTCTGGTTAGTCTTTGCAGATGCCTGATACATTTAATGTTCATTAGCAGTCTCACAGCAGTATCACACAGGAGAGGGTCCAGTGTTCTCTCTCTCCCACATTTTAGGAAGGATGTTTTCTCTCTGCTTTTCCCATAAAAAAGAAGCTTAAAGGGGACTTCTCTGAATCTGATAGGTTTTTTTAAACTGTGATTTTGGTCCCTCCCTCTCCTTAAACAGCTGCTGATAACATGTGCAGGGCATACGGCTGGGGAAGCACTGCTAATTTTGGCAGCAGCTCCTGAGGGAGGGACGCTGCTCTGGGCCAGGCACAGGATGGAAAGTCACAGCGTTTGCTCAGGGCCCCACATGACCTCGCTATTCTGGGGCTGCCCACGTCCCACCTTGCCCCAAGCCCACAGACACAGTGTGGCATCAGCCCCAAGCTTTCCACAGCCCAGCTGTTCCTGCCACAGCCCCGCTCCTGCCAAACCCCGGCCAAACGGGATGGTGGCTTTTTGGAGGGAAGTAAACAAGTTCAGGGCTAAATTGAGATCCCCACAACTCACACACTGAAGCAGTGATGGATGAGGTATTTTCTGCCCACATGTGTCCGCTGTATTTTCATCCAACCAAGGAGGTTGTGTCCTCTTGGGTTTCCTTTGCTCCCTGATCAGTGAAATTCCATCAAGCTCCACACAGATGATGCGAATGATTCCTCCACTGACTGGCCCTTGCAAGGGCCTATACATAGCCTTAAAGATCTGAATTGCTCAAGGTAAGAAGATTTTAAGGAACTTAAACTCCCCTGAGTAAAATCCACACTGGACACAGGAGCTTAGAGAAGTTAAAAGTGCACATGAGATGATTTGAAAGGAGCCAGCAAGCAGAGATGGTGTGGAGGTCAGTGCTTGCACTTGCTGTTAGCCTGGAGTGGCTGTGTTTGTAAATCACAGTCACCAGATGCCAAAATCCCAGGGTGGCTTCCAGCACTGCCCCTACCAGCCCTGCCTGCCTGACCTTACAGCCCTTCACACAGCTCCTGCACGACAGGGGTATCTCAGGCTCACAAGATATCCTGCCCCAAAGTCTTGTCAAAAAATATTTCCTACTGTCTCCCCTAATATCTTCTTTGCCAGTTTTAGCTTAGACTTGCTTGCTGCCTGTGACTGGCTGTGTGGTGTAACCCCAGTGGGCAACCAAGCACCAGCCCTTGCTTTTCCCTCTGTACCCAATCCTCCCAAATGCATGTTGCCAAAACCAACCCCACTTTGCCTCCTCTAAGGGACACCCTGTTTATGGAGCCTCCTGCAGCCTGGCTCAGTTGTCTGGTACATCTCAAGCCAGGGCTTGTTCTGAAATGAGCTCAGCTCAAGCAGAAAGTGTCAGAGCAATGGGCAGAAAAATGCAGATTCTCAGGGTGGATCGGTGCAGGCTCAGCCCGGGGTGGCCCAAGAACCTCAGGCACCTCAAGCACCGTGTCCTGCCTGGATGCGGCCACAGCTCCAGCACGGCTCAGCTCCCACCCAGGGATGCTGTAGCTCATCCCCCAGCAGTGCTGGGGGCATGTGGCCTCTGGGGATGGCTCTGTCCGGAGCGTTTCCTGGCTCGTGTCACAGCAGGAGCGGGGCTGTGCCCAGGGCAGGGCTGGGAGGAGCTGGAGCACGGAGGGCGCACACACGGAGTTACTGTGAGCGGGGCAGGGCTGCCCGGAGCGGGGATGTTTTCACAGGGTTGTGCCAGCAGTGAGGGTTAATAGGAGGACACTGAAGTCCCGCTCTTCAGCCTCCACGGGGAGCTGCTAAACTTTCCAGGCTTCAGCTCGTATTCCAGCCTGCCTGTCACCAGTGTGCCTTGCCCTCGCCAAGACCGGCTTTTCCTCCTCTTTGCCTCCAGCAATGCGCAAGCCTGCAGCGAAAGCAGCCCTCGCTTACAGCCCGTGTTCTCAGCTGCTGGATCCTGGGAACAGCGAGTTATCCTGAGGACACCAAACCCTGCTGCCTGCTTTGCCTCAGCTGCAATCCCAATCCACGGCAGCTCTGCTCCATCACTGCCTGGCCCCACTGGACACTCACCAGCCTGACCACTGCATCACGTTCCCAAAGGAGAGCCTTATAAATGGGCTCCCAGCATAGACATGGCCCAGGAAAACGATTGTTTTCATCCCTTATATGTAAGCTGGCATGGCTGATTAAATTCAAAAGGGTTGTGGGGTAAGTGGCCAACTCATCTGAGAATCAAGCTTCTCTTAGAGGACCTCACACTCATGCCCCAAAAAAACAAATGGAGCTGGCCCCAGAGAGCCTTGTGAACCCTGGAATTTGCTTTTCTGGTCTTTTCCTCACCCATGGTTATTGCCACTGCTTTCCAAATGGCATTTGATGTTCTGGGGCTGCCACAGCTTCACCTGGGTACTCCCATCAAAGCTGCCTTTTAGACTGTGTTTCTCCATGGAAAAGAGCTGCCACTGCAGCCCAGGAGCTTCCCTCCCCACATGTCCCAGGGGCTTGAGAGTGGATTCCTGTTTATTTCCTCAAGCAGTTCTATTCATATCCTTCAAAAGCTGCCAAACCACATCTGTCAGGCTCAAGAGGACTCAAAAGTGCATCGCAGGTAAACAGCAGGAATAAGGTGGGACTACCTGGAGTTAGCAGCACTTCCCTCCTGGAAGTTTTATTTCACCTTCTGCAAGGCACAGGCACAACTCCAGCACAAGGTCTCAAGCAACAGCAGAGTTGGGCTGAGACACCCAACTGTGATTGAGGCACTCAGCATCCCTGTGCCCAGGACGAGCAGGGAACAGCCCCTGGCAGCAAGGGAGAGGCTTGTTGGGATGGACACTCAGGTTCTTTGGAGGTGCTGGGCTGGGACCAAGCGCAGCCAGGCTGGACGTGCCTGGGAGTTTCAAATCAGCTGAGGGGTGTCCTGTCTGCCAGTGCCTGGGTGATGTCCCCAGGCAGGGCTGTGGGGACTCTGCCACAGGGACAGGGTGGGGGGCTACAGCCAGAGGGGTTCTCTCTGCCACCCCTTCTGGGTGCTCAGATGGGATACCCAGGAGCAGCATCCTGGGCAGTGCAGGGGCAGCTGCAGCCACAGAGCTCCTCTCTAGCTCCACAGCTGAGGAAGGTGATGGATTTTATTCCCCTGTTGCTTTGGCCTCAGTTTGGTTTCAGGGAGGACAGACAGGCTTCTCCCAAGCCTGCAGCCCCACACATTTCCAAGTGAGTGAGATGATAATGCAGGGGGAGTTTGAAGCGGCAGAGACCTTCCCTATGGGGCATGGAAGAGCCTTCCGCCAGAGAGCCCTGGGAGAGCTGTGAGAGTCCACACACATCATGGAAAGAACAAGACATCCCACAGTAAGCCTGTCCTGCTTTCTAGCTCTGCAGCCTGCTCCCAGGCCATGAGTCACTGCAGAGCCATGCACAGCTGCCTTTCCATCCCCTGCCCTGCTGGCCTCTGGATTACAGCTGAGAATCTGCAATCCACTCCTCCTTCTCCATCTGCTTCTGACCAGCACCCCAGTGCAGGCATCAGAAGAGGCTGTGAGTGTCCATCTGCTCCATCTGAGCCAGGCATCAGTCCCACAGCTCAGCTGAGGGACAGAGTCCCATCCCATGGGAAGAATTCCTTGCCTCACGTAGCCACTCTCAGGCATGTTCCAAGGGCAAGTTCCAAGGGCATTTTGGGTTCCTCCTCAAGTAAAGAAATGGTGCTTCCAGTGGCCCTGCATCTGCTTAGTGCAAGCCCGGAGAGCACAGCCCTTCTGCCTCTGATCTGCTTCTGAAATGGAAAAAACCAGAAACCCTCCAGCTGACACATTCCCAGAGAGCAGGAGAGATGGGAAATTTCTGGGATAAGCAGATTCCTCTCTGCTCTGCATTTACTCTCAGCTTTTCCTGAGCTGGGTGCTGGGCTCCCACCTCTGCAGCCCTTGACTTCCCCCACACTACCCTGCACCTGTGAGGAGCTCAGCCTTCAGCCACACACCCAGGGATAAAGATTTAGCAAATTACATTTTCACAGTGGTTCCAGGGCATCCTGTTTATTCATATGCACTTGGGGTTCACTGTTTTGTAGCAGCATCCACCAAAAATTAATGCAGACACATCCTCTAGAGAAAAACTCATTAGAGAATCCCTCCCAGAGCAGAGGGAAGGAAAGGCTCCTCACACTGACAGAGTTGTGAGCAGGGGACAGCAAGATTATTAATCCACACTTGTATCACTCCTACAGAGCTGCTCACTTGCCTTTTTCTCCATCTCTTACAGCAGAATTGTTCCCCTCTTGGAAAGCACCAGGGTTTTCTCAACTGCACCAGTCCTATCTGCCCAGCCTGGCTCAAAGCAGGATGAAGAAACTTGGATATTGAACTGGGGTTAGCTGGAGTTCAAACCTCACCCCTCCAGACCTCTTGGCTTTGCTGTAAAATGAGCTCAAGCCCCAAAGGCTCTTGCCCTGTTTGCTGTTTCTGTCAGAGTTTGTGCAGTCCCTTGAGCTGGGAGCGAGCGCCGGGAGCCCTGGGGTTCATCTGCTGTGCCCAAAGCACCCCCTGGCACAGGGGCAGGAGCCTGAGCTGGACCTGCTGCAGCCCTGCCAGGGTTCCCAGGGCTGAGGAGGCCCCTTGGGCAATCTCCTGCTCATCCAGTGCCCCAGATGGCATAAGACAGCTTTCTAAATATGTGTGAGGTCTAGTTTTCCTCCTGGCAGTCTGACAGAAAAATCTCCCCTTTGATGACCCCACTTAAGCCTTACAAGAGTCGAAAGGACTTTCCAGGACTTCCTTTGCAAGCTTTCAGTCATTTCTGGAGCTCTTTAAAGCTGCTGAGTTTAAAGAGCCAGCCAGTTGCTCCAGGCTCTTTGTGATCCCCCTCCATCCCACTGCTGATGCCAGGCAATGTGTCCTTCCCAAGGCACAGGACCTGGCTGTCCCCACCCTGTGCACGGAGCACCCCTCACTCCCACCCCCCTGGGCTCCCTGGATGAGCCTGGGGGCCATTTCCAGATGTGACTGCATCACTGCTTTTTGCTCTCGCTCAGACCCAGGGTCTAAGCCACCACATCCATAAAGAAATCCCTGCTATAATTATCTCCGTGGCACTATCATTTGTTTAAGCCCTTAGTAGAGGGCTTAACTTCGGGCTACAGTGCAGAGCAATTGCCACGTTGTCAGTTAGAAAAGTCGTGGTTTCTTTTCTCTTCTTTTTTTTTTTTTCCTCTCTAAAATTTTTTCCAGATGTCTTTTTTTTTTTTTTTTCCCCTGGAGAAGAACCACCAGCGGATAANAGAAGAACCAGCAGCGGTACAATTTCAATGTGAGCCGTGACTAATCCACTGCAGAGAGCATTCAACAGCTTTGTCCAGCTCCCTGGGTTATGACTCAAGCAGATGAAACTTTGGTTTAGGGGATGTCTGACCTCTGGAGCCAAACTGGACCTACAAGTGGCACTGGGCTGCACCTGGGACCCATGGACACGGGAGGACAGGGTGCTCCAGTCGGTTGCATTAGAAGGACCCATGGAGTCTTAGACACCATCACAAATCCAGCCTCCACAGGGATCTGGGAGGGTCACATGGAATATTTGTTAATGTCCCTGTGAGTGGTATCAATATCCACATATCAGCACCCAGGGATGGCTTTTGGGAAGTGTGCCAAGTAAAGAAATGGGTGAAAAATATTTTCTTCTCTTGTTCTTTGCCACCAGCCTCCTGAGCTGCCTGATCATGGACATTGCCTGTTCACTGGGAAGTGATAATGGGTTTTCATTAACCCCTCCTCCATTCTTTCCCCTCTGCCTTCCCTTTCTGTCCTGTTTATATTTTTTTCTTGTTGGCCATGGGATGTTTAGTCTTACATCTGATGTCTCACACGCAGCAGAAGCGCTGTGAGGCTGGGTGAGGAGTGAGCAGATACAGAGCCACGACACAAAGGCATCCCACAGAGCAAGGAGCCAGCACAGCCTGGCAGGTCATCACAGGCCAGTCCCTGAGCTGACATCTAAATCCTCAGCAACACCAGTGGGAAGAGTTAAGCACCACCCAGGTCCATGTCTCAGCCCTCTCAAAGATAGCACATAATCAAGAATGAACCCAAACCCCAGGCAGCCAAGACAAAACATGATGTTGAATTTTGCTATGATCTCGGGTGTCCTTCACATAGCATGCACAATCACACTGCTGGTGCCCAGATGTCCTCAGTCCTGCTGGCTACACAAGACACCATCTTTCCATTGCCCCAGGGTGAGGTTTGATGCCACAGGAGGATCACAAACTGCAAAGAGCTGGATTATCCACGGGGCTCAGGACAGCTCTGCATGGCACGGAGACATTCTTTAGGGATGCCCAAACTGTAGCAATTTTTGGCCACTGGTTCTCCTTTGCAGTGCAGTGCCAAGGTCATGCTGGTGCTGGGGGAGCAGATGCACCTCAGATCCTCTCAGCCATGGAGAGAAGCAAGGAGAGAGGAGCTGGGTTTTCATCCAGGGCATGGAGAGGAACAGATGGGAAAACTCAACTCCAAACAGCTTTGCTGCTTGGCTGCCTCTGGCTGGGCAGCTGCTCCAGCAGAGTTACAATCTGTAAATAGTGAGTGATGTCTGAAGAGACCACCGAATTCAGCTGAGTGGCAATTCTGGCTGTGGGTTTTGTTCAATCAGTCCAGATCTGCTGGATGATTGAACCACAACAGGGAGACCACTGTGCTGAGAGTCACATCTACCAGCCCAGCATTTCTCTGCCTGCTTACAGCAATTCAGATATGTCTTTATCCTCCACATTCTCTGGGTCGTTCTTTCCTCTCCCTCTCCACAAGGCAGTCACAGATATCAGCAATGTTAGGAGACAGGATGGACCAGCAAAAACTCTCCTGCTTTCCTCTGCATCCCCCTGAGGATGGGAAACACCAGCTCAGGGACTGAGCTACCCCGCTGAGAAACGACAGCATTTAACATTATTATTGCAGCAGGTCGAGGTGTTAGGAGGTGCAAAACCAGGCAGAGAGGTGGCATTCCCCCATCCCCGTGTGCTGTCAGTCCGAGAGAGACAGAGGACTGAAAACTCAGTGCAGGCAGCTGCTGTGACAGTGACTCTGCTGGGAGGGCTGCGCTGGGGACTGCTCTGTCCCTGACAGGGACCCTTTGATTTTCAGCTTGATTTCTCTGGTCTATCCTTTGGAGCCAGGCTCAGGGACTGCCCACTGGGAAGCGGAGGAGAGGAAGAGACCGATTTGGAAAGCTAGAGAGGAGGAGGAGGAGGGGGAGAGGCGGAGGGAAACCCAGCCCACCCTTTGGCTTCCTCCTGCCTCCTTCTAAAACTTGCAGATTCCTCCAGCCTGTCCAAGCGCCTGAAGTTCCCCCAGCCGTGCTGCCGGGACTGCGAGGTATGGCCCGAGCTTCGCGATTGCCTTTGCTGTGCTTTTCCTCCCCACAGCCCCACTCGTGGGGGTCCCTGGCCCGGGACCCGCTGTCCCAGCCCGGGGAGTGGGTCCAGTGCTGGCAATGCGTCACTCGGGATGGGGAGCTGGACGCTCTCCACCCCAAGTGGTGCATTTAGAGACCCCTCCTGACTTCACCCCTTTCTCCTCTTTGCAGCATTTCCCCTTCTAATCTGTCTCTTATTCAATTCTGCTGCCAGAGCTTTAATGCTTTGGTGGCATCTGACTGTAAAGGTTTAACTTGCCCTCATTCTTCTCTCTCCTCCCTTTTTCCCCTCTGTGTTTTCAGCTGGTGGGTAGTTCTTTAGTGAGATCCATGACACCAGGGTCTGGGCACATCACACCAACCTGCAGAGAAAATCAGATGTAGTTATGATGAACAGTCCCCACTTCTCCCAGCCTGAGGTGTGTTGGCAGGTGATGTTTTACTCACCGGAGTATCCAGAGAAAGAACAAAAGAGCTGTCGACTTCATGTCAGTGCTTTTATTTTTTCAGTGCAGCCGGTCTTATTTCTCCTTTGGGAAAAAAAAAAAAAAAAGAAAGAAAGAAAAAAAAAGACACTCGGCTTTTTGTTCCAAGCAAACTCTGAAAGCCTTTCAAGTCTGCTGCCCTGGCTTGCCAAACTCTGGCTGATCGACTGTTAGGGAGATGGAGATTGCAGGAGAGGAGGAGCAAAGCTCTTTCGGGGTGTTTTTTTAAGTTTTAAGAACTTGGGTTCGGTCAGGCACAATTTTAGGTCCCCACAGAAGAGACGAGGGCTCGTTTCCTTTAAAGGCAGCCGCTGTCCTTCCCGGCCCGCTGACGTGACAGGCTCACTCTGCTCTTTGTGTCCCTTCTCTAAGAAAGCTCCACTCTGTTGCATCCAGCCAAAAAAAAAAAAGGAAATTTAACC
>VXBC01012154.1:685665-803922 GCA_013399945.1 Ploceus nigricollis
ATTTAACCGGCTGGGGGCTGAATTCCCACCCAATCCGAAAGGCAAAAGTTTCAGGTTGGAGTGAAACCAAGGGTACTGGGAATGTCACCAGCACTCCCGAGTCCTCAGGGACGACCGACTTGAAACAGCCCAAAAACTCAGCATCCCTCCAAAAGGACACAAGTTAATTGCAGCCCTTTGTTAGGGTCGACCAGGCGAGTTTTGAGTGGAAAAGAAAAACTGCGTCCAGCGCAGCAGCTAAAGCCAAGCCATTGTCTGCCACATAGGCAGGAGCAGGCGTGCGGGCGGTGTTGGGAGGGGGAAGAGCAGAAATAAACTTTTCGAACTTTTATTCAAGCCCTTCCTTCCACAACACTCTGCTCTTCCATGACTCAGCCCCAGAGGAATGTCGGCTCCCATGGAAACCTTTTCTGGGTCCTCTGGTCGGAGGGATGTCGGGGCTGTTATCGCTGGAGCGCTTGTGGCAGGGCAGGTCCAGGGAATGCTTTGGAGATGGTTTGCATTTTTGCAGAATATTTATCGGACAGTTTATTCTCTGCCTGCTTTGTGGAGCTGTGCGGGATCAGCTGGTGGCACCCCGGGGGCCGGAGGGACCTCCCGCACCTGGCACAAAGCATCCGGGCTGCTTCTGACACTGCCTTGGGTGTCAAAAGAAAAAACTCAGGCAGGACAGCAAAATTCTGCCTGCACAGGGCTCATCCATGAGCAGCTGCCTGCAGCCCACGGCACATCCAGGCTCTTTTCTTGGTACTAATTTAAGTGTTTTCTATGATGGATTCAATCTGCAACCTGGAGAAGCTATGACAGCTTCAGCACACAGCTGTGATGGGGCTGGGCTCTTGCTGTTGTATCAACAAGCCCTGCAAGATGTGAGCATTTCTGAGCTCACACAGAGCTGCTCAGCTCCCAGCACTGGGAATGGGCTCACACAGTGCTGTGGTGTAGTTGTGTGGTGTCTTTAGTGTCTTTAGTGACTCTACACAGGCACATGGAGTAGGGGGATTTTTTCCCCCGCTGTGTTTTATTCAGATTATTTGTGTGAGCTAAAGGGAATTTCACTTCCATCTAAACCCTGCGTGGCTTTCTGAGCCTGCACAGTGCGTGAGAGGGGTCTGTGCAGGTGGCAGGAGCCAGGCTGGCTTCTGCCCACTCCCCTGCCCTGCTCCCAGGCACCCAGGGCAGCTGCAGCACATCTGGGTGAGCCGGCACTGAACGTGCAGGGACCTGTTCAGCAGGGAGCTTCACGGGAACTCACGCAAACAACTCCGGCTTCAAATGGAATTTTAGCCTGGGAGTGGCTGCTGAGTAAAGCTCAGAGGGTCTCGCCTGCATAGGGAGGGCAGGGCCAGGCAGTGGGGACCCAGCCCTGGTGTTGTGTCTCTGTGGGGGTCACACTTGGTCACCCATCTGCACCTTGAACAGTTGGCCCCACTTGGGTTTGGCAGAATCTTTTTCTGGACCAGCTTTGCTTTACACTCAGTGAGAGGTGGGGGAATGTCAGATCCTCCAGAGACTTGGAGGAGCAGTGAGCAGAGGGAGGGGGGGCGCAGGAGACCCTGCTGCCGGGCTGGGGTGCAGGCAGGAGCTGAGGCATGGCAGGGCCGTGCCCCCCATTGCCCATTCCTGCCTCCGTGGCTGCAAGGGGAGGAGGCAGCAGAGCCCCTCGCCCCGGCTCGCAGGGGTGGCAGCCGGGGTGAGCCCGGGGGCCTCGGGGAGGAGCTGTCAAAGTGGCCAGGGAGAGACTCCTCCCCACGCTAACGTGGCATCCCAAAGGGCTTACGCAACCCTGGCCGGGGCCAGCGCCACATGGACCACGCTGCACCGTCCATGGAGCCTCTCCTGGAGGCTGCACCCGCCTCAGTGTCCTCCCCAGGCCACCCGGGCTGGGGTCCCCGTGAAGGACCCAGTGGCACAGACTCCTCTCTGTGCATCACTGCGGGTATGTCCCCCATCAGGAGGAGCTGATGATGGTGCCACAAGCTTGGGGGAGTGTGGTAAAGAGTTCCCCAGAGCAGCTGGTTGGAGTCTGTGGAGGTGCTGAGGGTCACCTCAGCCCTCTCTACACCCCGTGGGTTTCTTCTTTGGGGTATGGCTGCAAAATGCAATGAGGTGCTGCTGGTGCTGAGGGCCATGCTGGACGGGTGGACCATTGAGAGGGGTTTGGGGGAGCCCCCAGACTCTGTTTAAAGAGTGACTGGGAGCTGAAGTCCCCATGTAGGGTGCAAGTGGGATCAGGTATTAAAAAATCTGCACAGCCCATGGGTCCTGCAGCCCATGGTGCCCTGTTGTCTGCTCAATCCACAGCATTCAGGAGGGCAGGCCTGAGGAGAGGGTGGTGACCATGGAGCTTCTCTTATTCTATACTCAGCAGCCCTTTCTGTGCTGGTTTCCAGCATCCTGCAAAGTGCTGGTGTCTGTTGATTCCTTTAGGATGCAGAAGGGCCTAAGTCCCTCTTTGCTAAAATATTTTTCCCTGTTTTCTCCTGTCCAAAATGACCCCCTGGCTGCATTCCCTTTGCTGCCCTCTGCCCTCCATGGGGCTCACAAAGCAGTGCCAGGCATTCCCAGTGCAGAGCCCCTCAGGGATCCTTCCAGGTCCCTCCAGCTGGGGGATGGATGCTGAGCTCATGGTGTGGCCCAGCTGCCAGCTCCAAAGAGATCCTCTTGGATAGCAGGACCATGGTTGCTCCACAAGGAGGGAGACTTGCACCATGGACCACGCTATCCTGATAGAGCAACTCTGTGTGCAGGGCTCCTGAGCTGTTATTTCAGGACTTTTGGCCACCAGGCATTCAGGAATGACCATTTGGAACCCAGCCAGGGGCTCACAGACACTGTAATGTCTCCAAAAGTTGTTATTTTATAATAAATTTGTTTTACCATCTAAGGCACAAGACAGTTCTGCAGAGCTTGTTTGCTCAGACTTTTTCATGCTCCTTCTTCCTCCAAACACAACACTGGCAGCTCCAGCTGTCTGCTGGCTCCTAGCAAACATGTCATTCCCTGACCCCACTTACAGCATGCCCAGACTTTGAAATTCAAGGCTTTTTTAAAGCTTGGGGAAATGATCTAAGATGGCCTTGGCATGGGGTTGGGTTCTTCTTAGTGCCACCTTCCACATGGGCATGCACTGCCCTCTCCTCCAGGCTGGGCACTGCCCAGTGAACATCACTGAACCTCAGAGCACCTTCCAAAGCAAACAAGCCCCTGGGAGAAGCCCAGGAGGAGCCTTCACTAGCCAGGGGATACCAGCAAGGGAGGAGATGGCCAGAATCACCTGTACTTTTCCACCTCCCTCCCCAAACAACCCTTCCACTGAAAGAAGCCACTAGTTCTTTCTTCCAGGAAGAAAGAACCAGTGAACTCTGTTGGCAAATGCTGGCAGAGCTCACAGAAACCTCCAGAACAAATCAAGATGAGGGGAAGGGGCAGCTCATACCAAGCAGGAGAGGAGGGAGCTGCTCAGCTGCAGCCTCGACAGAGCAAAAGTGGGGACACTCCTCCCCACAGCTCCTCTGCCACAGGCCATCCCCACCACCCCCTCCCAGCCCTCTGACGTCCCAAAAAAGCTGCCCTCCATCCCCTGACCTATTTTACACAGACATCCCTCTAGAGGCTGGGTGAGGTCCTGAGATAGGAAAGATTTTCTCTGAGTGGCCAAACCTCTCTAAATGAGGAAGCAGAGCCCAGCCCGGCTGGTGCCCTGGCAGCACAGGTTTGCTGGGGTTTTATACCCAGAGAGCTGCTGTGCACGAGGAGGAAAAGGCTGCAGCGACATTAGATACCCTGGGAGAGAAGAAGAAACCTCGTCCAACACTTTGTGTGCCAGCAAATCCCCCTCTGTGCCCGGCCCCAGGGCGGGCTGTGCTGCAGGTGGAGCGGAGCAGGGCAGGCGGAAGGGAAGGCTTGGCAGGGGGACAGGTCCCCTGGCTGGCAGGAGGGAGAGCGGGGGTGTTTCAGCGTTCCACGGGCGGAAGGGAGCGGGCAGCCCTCGCTGTCAGCCCCGGAATGCCAGCGGCATATTAAGCGGCCAGCTGAGCTCCCCTCCGGCCGCACACAGAGCGGCTCAGCCCTGCCAGACAGGAACGGGGGGGACAAGGACACGGCGATGTCACCAGCTGTGCTCTCCTGGCTCGCATCGCAGCCGCTCTTAGCTGGGCTGCCTCTCCTGCAGGGGCTCTGCAACAGCCCACGCTGGGAGGGTGCAAAGGGCTCATCCTTCTGGAGCTCCCGGCAGGACACAACCCCAAAGTGTCTTGGATCCCTCAAAGCCAGTCTGGGCACCCTCAGGTTGGAGCAGGAAAGGGAAAAACAATAGACGCCAACATTTTGGGGTGCTGGGGATGAGGAACTGGTCTCTAATACCCCTTGGGATATCTGTGTCCATGGGGGAAGGGGTTTTCTAAAGGATTTAATTCTCAAGTGCTCTGTCTCATTGTCTGTCTGTTATCTCTTTCCTTCATCCACTTCCATATTTCTCCTGTTTGACAACTAAGATGATAGAGCTTCATTCCTTGTACCTGGCACTCCTATCAGGGGATTTTTAACATGAAAAATGTGGGGGTATTGGTGGAAAAAAAAAACCCTCCAGAGAAGGAAAGAGCCATTTTGACTGTGATTTTCCTAAAGGCATCCAGGAGAGGAACAGACATCTAAACCCCACTCTCTCATTTTGCAAAATCAAATGAATTTGTCTTGGAAACACGACTTGGCCCAAGGTTTTGGCTAGAAAAGCCAGCAAGTGGGTCTGTAATACTGGAGAGATGAGGCAGGAAATGGAGAGAACACCCTTCTCTAAGTGTCTGCTCAGCCTGGAGCCCAGCAGCACACAGTGGCCTCCTTCCTCATCCCTCCTCTTCCTCTGCTTTATTCAAGGTCTGCTGAAAGATGAGGGCCTGGATTTTCTTCCTTCTCTGCCTGGCAGGCAAAGCCCTGGCAGCGCCGGTAAGTGCAGGAGACAGCAGAGCTGTCAGGTTGTTCATCTGGAGTAGCTGATGGGGATTTGCTTTTATAACAAATAAAATACTGAGGAATGAGGGACAAATTGAGGGTGGCCCTACTGCCTGCTCCAGTGGGTCACCCCCCTTGGGACTGTCCCGTGGATCCCCACTCATGTGCATTTTCTTCTGCAGCAGGAGGCTCTGCCTGATGAGACAGAGGTCATCGAAGATCCCACCACAGAGGTAGGTGGTTCTGTCCCTCCTCCTCAGCCATCCCCTCAGCACCCACTGCTCTGGAAAGAGCATCTCCAAAGCTCTGGGGAGCCATGGGAGGCTGCTCTGGCCCCCAGGAGCTGGGGCTGTGCACCCACAGCAGAAACACCAACCTCTTTTGCAGGAGCCCGTGGGGGCTAATCCTGTCCAGGTGGAGGTGGGAGAGTTTGAGGAACCCACAGAGGATGTAGAGGAGATTGTTGCAGAGAGTAAGTCACTCTTCCCCTGCCCTCCAGCTGGCAGGGACACTGTCCCCTCCCTGTGTGTGGGAGCTTTGTCCACCCCAAACAGTGAGGGGCTCCTTTGGTAAGGGCTGTAGCACAAGGACGATGCCAGCCTGGATGCACATTTAAAGCAGGAGGCACATGGCTTCTTCCAGCCCTGGGCTCTCTGTAAGCCCATCTTTGCAAAAGAAAAGCCATAGGTGTGGCTACAGAAAGGAGTCCAGGATTAGCCCCAGGGCTAACATGGACCTCTGGAAACCTTCACATCTTCCCAGATGTGGGGGGCTGTCCCTGGCAAAATCTCAGTCTTCCCTTTGTGCTGAGGCACCCTGAGCATCCCGTGGGAGGTGAGGATGTGGCTGGCTCTGACTTTGCTCCCCTCCTGCTCCAGACCCCTGCCAGAACCACCACTGCAAGCACGGCAAGGTGTGCGAGGTGGATGACAACAACTCGCCCATGTGTGTGTGCCAGGACCCCTCCAGCTGCCCCGCCACCGCCGGCGTCTTCGAGAAGGTGAGGGCAGGACCTGCTCAGTGGCCAGGGCAGGGAGGGACCCACACGGGCTTTGCCAGGGATGGTGACACATGGAGACACATGGTGGCTGGTCCCCATCTGGTGGTGCAGAAGGAGCCATTGCCCACCCCAGGAACAAGCTAAACATCTCGTTTGGAGGCTCTCCCTGCCTCTCATGCAGCACCTCCCCTTCCTGTGCAGGTCTGTGGCACTGACAACAAGACCTACGACTCCTCCTGCCATTTCTTTGCCACCAAGTGCACCTTGGAGGGAACCAAGAAGGGACACAAGCTGCACCTGGACTACATTGGGCCTTGCAAATGTAAGTGGAGCCATTCCCTCAGACAAAGGCACCCCTAACTGGGCACAGCCCCCATGTTCACAGCCTGGTGGAGAGCAGAGGCCCTGGCAAGCTCAGGGCTGAGGTGCGAGGGCAGCGGGGCTGAGTGTGCAGGGTGTGGGGCTGCATGTCCAGATGCTGCACTGACCCCTGTGTGTGACCTGCAGTCATCCCTGCCTGCCTGGACACGGAGCTGACCGAGTTCCCCCTGCGCATGCGGGACTGGCTCAAGAACGTGCTGATCACTCTGTACGAGCGCGACGAGGACAACAACCTGCTGACCGAGAAACAGAAGCTCAAGGTGGGGACACGGGAAGGGGTCTGGGAACTCACCCCCACCATGGAGGCCAGCACAGACAGAGAGCCTGTCCAGAATGACCTGTGGGATCCCTGTAAAGACCCTCCCAAGGTTGCCCCTTGCACCCCATTTCCCTGCTGACAAGGCCTCCCCGGCCTCTCCCGTGGCAGGTGAAGAAGATCCATGAGAACGAGAAGCGCCTGGAGGCCGGTGACCACACCGTGGAGCTCCTGGCACGGGACTTTGAGAAGAACTACAACATGTACATCTTCCCTGTGCACTGGCAGTTCGGGCAGCTGGACCAGCACCCCATTGATGGGTGAGTGCCAGCAGAGCAGGACGAGGACCCTGCCAGAACCATTTCCTGCCTGAAGACCAGGGTGATTTGGCAGTAGAAGGTGTCAAGGCAGGCTGGAGATGTGACACATCTGTGTGGGTGGCTGGTGGCAGAGGTTGTGGCAAACCAGGCTGGGGTAGAGGCACCTTTGCCTCCTGCAAACTGCTCTGCTGCCGTCAGAGGAGCCTCCCCCAGCCCCAGCTGCTCCCACCTCCCTTGGGTGTGGAGTTTCTCTCTTCTCAGATTTACTGTTCTATGACAGTGCCCTAAAATATCTTAGTCCAAAGGCCCTGGGACAACTTCAGCAGCTGAGATAGCAGCTGCTGGCTTAGCTGTGGGCTGCAGATGGGCATGAGAGTGATCACACACACAGGCCTGTGGGGTGGGGGCAGCTGGCAGGGACCCCCAGCTGGTGCCTATTTTGTGACCAGCACAGCTGGCTGCAAAGGCAGATACCAGTCCTTGACCCTCGTGACACTCAGTGGCTGATACTGGGAGGGCACAGGGACAGCAGCCAAACCAGAGAGCTGGGGCCAGCGCCTTCCCTGCTGTGAGCACATGGTGACCTCGGCAGGTACCTGTCGCACACGGAGCTGGCCCCGCTGCGTGCCCCCCTGATCCCCATGGAGCACTGCACCACTCGCTTCTTCGAGGCCTGCGACCTGGACAACGACAAGTACATCGCCCTGGAGGAGTGGGCCAGCTGCTTTGGCATCAAGGAGAGTAAGTACTGAGGAGGGCAGCAATGGGGGTGGAGGGGAGGCTGAAGAGCACCCCCAGAACCCCCTCTGTGCATGAAGCAATGCATTACAGCCAGCCCGGGGTGAGGGGAAGCAGGGGGAGTGGGAAGGCTGCAGGAACAGTGGGACCCTGGCACTGTCCACCTCCTAATTTTGTCTCTCTCTTTTCCTTCCACAGAGGATATAGACAAGGATCTTGTGATCTAAACGCTCACCTTCCTGCTCTGCTGCCAACTTTGTCATGTTTTAACCTTCCCACTTCCTTTGGTTTTTAAACTGCTTTTGTTTTGTTTTGTTTTTCCCTGGGAACAAGGTGCTAATATAGGTCTAAACATATGTAGTAACGGTGCTAAGAGAAATAACAGTCCTCGTTCATAGCCTTATCTATCACCACTAGATTACTCACCCAGCTGTTTCCACACGCTCTTACCAGCCTTTTCTCTCTCCTACTCTTTACTGCTGATTGTTCCTGTGCTAAATATCCGCTCTGCCTCACCATCCGCCCTCTCTCGGATGGACTTCTCTTAACTTCTCACTAACAGCACGTTCCTGGACACTCTGACACAAAACCCTCTCAGCTGATTCACCACCCCAGTCACAGATGCCAGCGAGGGAAGGCAGAGCCAGAGGATGTAGGAGGATTGGGCTCTCAAGCAGAGCAGCTGCAGGTGACATTGTGGCCACCCAGCTCGTGGTAGGAAGGATGGATAGGGGTNAAGATAAATTGAACAAGTGAATAGGGAAGCGCACAGAATTTAAAACAAACAAGATGAAATGATTCCCATCCTGTAAAATCCTCTTGAATAATAAAGGTTTGAAAGTGCTACATGCTTCACCATCACTCAATGACCACGCTGCTGTCGTGTTTTCTGTGCGAGATGGGGTGTGGCTGCCTGTTCCCCGGGGTGTGTGTGGCTCACCTTGATGTTGTGATTCAGCTGTAGGTGAGATAAAGCTCTTGGCTCTCCCCAAATCACAGTGCCCTTAAGCACTTCCCACCCCTCTGCCTTGGCTGTGCCTAAATTCCAGCCCTGCTCTTCCAGGGAAGCTGTGTCAGACTTGGAAGGGATATTTCTGCCCAGAAAGTGGCGTGTTTGCCACATGCTCGAGGGAAAGGCTGTAATATTTTTTTCCTGTTGTGGATTTAAGTGATGCAAAGGATGGAAGGGAGAAGGTATTTGGATTTTGCTTTGCAAGAAAGGGTCCTGACAGGAGCAAAGTGATGGATAAATCTCACAGGCTGAGAACTCTTTTTTTACCTCTGAATGTTCCCTGTGCCTTATATTATTAAATTCCTGCCACAGTGTGAGCAACCTGATGAGTTTCTGTAATAAAAAATACTGATTTGAAACACTGACAATAAAGCAGCCTGCAATGTTCCTCTGTTTCATCCCATCCTGGTCAGAGGGACTGCCCCCTCAACACCAACCTCATGCATGGGTTCAAGTTGTTACCACAGGTCTCCCAGCCCCAAAAAAGGTTCTGGTCCAAGGTAAGCTGAGATGTTCCTGCCCATTCCAGCCCATCACTGTAAAGGGCTTGGGGAATATTGGATGGGTAACATGTGGGCAGAGATGGGATCACACTCACATGGCTTTCAGGCCCTTGCTTTCATCAGCAATAAAATCCCTGGGAAAGGCAAAAAGGCACAAGAGTAGGAAAATAAACACCCCCATTTGCATGGGCTAAAAATAGCCAAGTTGCAAGAGCTCTGGCTCAGCTGTGAGTCCCTGCTGACAGCCCCTGTGGAATGTGCTGTGCTCCCAGCAGGGCTCTCGGGTTGGATCCTGCACAGGGTCACTCCTGGCTGCAGAGCTGGGGCAGATCCCACAGAGCACAGACACTTTGTATGGCCATGGTGTTTGACCCCCATGGGAAAGCTAAGCCCAGAGGGGCAGGTGAAGCACAGCTCCCATTCCCCCTGGCCACACTGCTTCCCTCAGCCAAAGGGGGGTTCTCAGTGTAGGCAGTGAATGCCTCCCCACTGTGGGAGCAGCTGCTACAAACTGGCAGAACTGACACGGAGAAGGGCACCACTGCCCATGACCCCTGCAAGAGCCTGCTGGATGTGACCCACCTCCATGCCTGGAGAGCTGCTGCTGAGAGAAGGTTTGGGCAGGGGAGAGCACAGGAAGACAGGCAGGGGCTGCAGGAGATCAGCCATCCTATGCAAACCTGCTTTCCAGTCACTCCCTCTCAGCCAGAAACCCTCACTGCACTCCCCTGTGAGAGGCAGCTCCACTCCTTCCAGCTCAGCTCTCCTGCCAGTGCCACCAGACAGGCACAGGAGCTTGGGTCCTGTGCAAGCCCTCCTCTCCCCTGCCTTCCCCTCTGGTGCATGAGTCAGCTCTGAGTCCCAGCAAGCTCAGGAAAGCCAGCAGACTGCACCAGGAGAGCTGGTTATCACGGCTCTGGAAGGTGCAGTGATCCATCTCCAAGGCCATGTCCCATCCCATGGGACAACACTCCTGTCCCAGCAGTCTGGCAGAGCCCGAAGGAGCCAACCCAATGCTATAACAAAGTGCAGCTGCCCTGGCTTTAACTGAGCATCAGAATGAGCTCAGGAGGTTGAAGCTGGGGCTCTCTTAACCCTTCAAAGGTCACAGCCTGAAGTATCAAGTGGCTGGAATTTCACTGCCTTGGGGCAAATGCCATACAAGGGGTTATGTCAGGACTTGAGGAATAAGCTGGCCTCTGAGCTTTCAGACCCAGACAGTCAGCAAGGGTGGCACAGAACAGCCCTTTCCCTGTTGGAGCTGAAATTGAGCCTTCCCGTGCCTGCACAGCAGTAAAGAAACTCGCCTGTACTTTCCGAGTGGAAATTCTCCCTGTGGTTTGTGCTGACTGGGGACACAGTTTGCAAACTGCAAAAAAAAAAAAAAAACCTAAACTAAATAGAAAACTAATAGACAGATCTGGATCCAAAACCAGCACCAGCCTGACCCGAGCACTACAGTGCCTCTGCAGAGATGGTTCCTTTTGGTGCAGTTACTCACTGAGCCATGTCCTGCATTCAAGAGAGGAAAGACAGGGCAGACAAAGACTTCTGTAGAGATTTGTGCTGTCCTGTCTGTTTCCCTGATCCTTACTTTTGTAAGAGAAACAAACTGTGGCACAAATACTGCATTAAGGTTTGTGGCTGAAATGTACAAAGTGCAGGTGATGAAAAAGGTGACAAGCCAGGGATCACCGTGACTAATCCAGTCACACACCTGGGAACAGCCTGGACTCAGAGCCCCACAGTTTGTGAGGTGTAGCTGCACCTGGAGCTGCTTCTACTGTAGCTAACAGTGACACTGGAAACCCATGGAATTAAACTCGTCCTACAGCACAGAATCATGGAATCACAGAAAATTCTGAGTTAGAAGGGACCCACAAGGATCTTCAAGTCCAAATCCTGCAACAGGAAGAATTACAACATGTGCCTGAGAGTGTTATCCAAATGCTTCTTGAAATCAGGCAGGCACTGTGGCCACTTCCCTTGGGAGCCTCTTCCAGTGCCAAACACCGTCTGGATATTTGATAATATCCAACCTAAGCCTCCCCTGACACAGCTTCACATCATTCCCTCAGGCTCCATGTGTGAAGGCTGGTATTTCACACAGGTTCAAGTCTCATCAGCTAAAATCAGCCCTGCAAAGGAAAATTGAACCATGTAACTGAGGGCTTTGACCCGTGCTCAGGTACCTAGGGTGGTGGGGCTGATGGAGTCACCATTCCCAGTGGGAGTCTCACACACAGGTCTCTGCCACAGCAGAGCAAGCACCCCCAGAATTGCTGCTGAGGGGGGATCTTATCATGGGTCTGGCACAGAGAGTGTCCCTCAGTGCCAGGCTCCACCCGTCTGCCCTGCTCCGGCTTGAGGAGCAGCTCCCAAACTGCCCGTATCCACTGCGGAGCATCCTTTTGTCTTAAAATCCCATTTATTTCAAAGATGGACGAATTCAGTAAAATCTTGCCCAACCTCCAGCGAAGGGACAATGCCGAGGGAAACCCTTTGAGGTGCGCATCTCCTGCGGCCGGCCGGGAGGGAGGGCAGAGGGGAAGGAAGCAGACACACTTTCGTCTGCCCCCTGAAACTGCGAGAGGCGCGTCCCCTCCTTCCTCCTGGTCCTGCTCCTCCTGGTCCTGCTCCTCCCCCGGCCGATCCCGTCCCTGGNTCCCATCCCATCCCATTTGCTAAGCCCTTTAGACACAAAGCAGTTGAGCAAATCTGAGGCTAAGTTTGGCCAGGGGGTTCACTCTAAACCTCGTGACTCAATGGGAGGGTCTTCCTTACCCTTTGCACTCTTATCCTTTTTGTCTCTGGTCTCCGAGCAAATCCTTTTAAGATGATTTTGGTCAATTTTCGTCTGTATGCTTCATGCACGTAGGAAGTGATAGAATGGATGTTGACCATCAAACTCCGTTAAGTTGCAGTTTGACAAACTTACATTCAAATTTGCTTTTGCTGGTACCTTTGGCAGTCACTCTTTAAGTGACCTAAGCCACTCACTCAAGACACCATCCCATCTCACCCTGAGGTGCCCGAGCCCCCCAGCCCTTCTGGAGCACAGACCATTCTGCAGCCTAAAGGACTCATGGCTTATATGACTCCAAGCTTTGTGTTTTGCAGCTCGNCCGCCCCTGGCTGCGGCAGCGGCGCGGGGCGGCCGGCGGGGGGAGCGATGCGGCCGGCGATGGAGCCGGGACGGAGGGGAGGCTCTGCCGGAGCGGGGAGGAGCGGGCAGGTTGTCCTGGGGCTGCCCTGGCACAGGGAGAGAGGAGGGACCCGCTCCCGCATCCCTCAGCTGAGGGCTCTGCCCTTCGCAGCGGAGCAGCTCAGAGCCCTGGTCCCTTTAGGGCTACGTCCCCACCACGCTTGGCTACCGCATCCCATCGCATCCCATCGCATNCTCTTATCCTTTTTGTCTCTGGTCTCCGAGCAAATCCTTTTAAGATGATTTTGGTCAATTTTCGTCTGTATGCTTCATGCACGTAGGAAGTGATAGAGTGGATGTTGCCCATCAAACTCCGTTAAGTTGCAGTTTGACAAACTTACATTCAAATTTGCTTTTGCTGGTACCTTTGGCAGTCACTCTTTAAGTGACCTAAGCCACTCACTCAAGACACCATCCCATCTCACCCTGAGGTGCCCGAGCCCCCCAGCCCTTCTGGAGCACAGACCATTCTGCAGCCTAAAGGACTCATGGCTTATATGACTCCAAGCTTTGTGTTTTGCAGCTCGGTCTGTCTTCCTCAGCACCATTCCCTCTAATTTTTGAACCTACTGGCTGGTCTTAACTTGATTTGATGGGGCATAAAACCACAGCCATGGTGTTCCCCTGGGTGGCCTCAGGACAGAGAGAGGATGCAGACAGACAGACAGACAAGTACTTCACTGCACAGTGATGCTGAATTCTAACAGGAGCTGGGTTTGGCCTGGTGCTCTGGTGCCAAGGTAATTGCATGGTAAGTAATTATTTTTGTCAGGGTTTATCCAGTTTCTGCACTGCCCATGGAGAACTTCCATTACTTTCTATTTTATGTCCTACCACATAAACAAGGGCCATTTCCCAACTGAGCCCATTTTTTGTCAAGCTCAGTATTATGCTTCTAATCAAAGAAACTCTGATTCTGTGATTCTTGGGAAACAACTCGCCCCAGGACACATTTTTATGTGCATTCCCAACATTTTTCTTAATTTCATATTCCTTTTGATTGCTACTCCATCTGGATTCAAGAGACTGTACAAATCTCTTGTTATTTCTTGTCCAAACACCTCACAGATCACCTTTACTGCCCGGGTTTTGGAGACTCTGCTGCCATCAGCTCTGGGGCTGAAATTCTCCATGCACAAAGCCAAGCCTGACCACAATCTGATGGTGACTGTCTGCGGCTGCCCAGGGCAGTTGTGGCACCACAGCCATGCCTGGCAGGACAATTCCTGGTGGCTGGGGCTGTACCTGACACTCACAGGGCTTTTCACAGCCAGGAGCAGTGTAAAACCACCACAGGACTCCTACACTGAGCATCTAGTGCTGACCAGCCATGTACTGCATTTCCTTCCCATGAAATGACAGATCTCCCAGAAACTGGAGGCTCTTTCTCCCCCAGTACTAATGTCCCCAGAAGGGCTGCTTCAGCTCACAAGTGCCTGAACTGGATGCAGTCTGGAAGCTGGGTTAATATCTGGGTCAAGTATCACCACTTGTTTGCTCTGCTCCTTCTCCCTGAAGCATCTGCTATTGAGAGCAGAGATGAGTCAGGGCAGACCTTTGGTCTGACCCAGTCCTGCTGCTCTTCTGCACTAACCACACCTGCAATCATGCCCTGTCTGCTTGGGCTTGAGCAGCACCATTCATCCTGCAGGATTCCTGTTGTTTCCTCCTGGTCATGGTGTCCTTAATGAAAACCTTACCTTATCTTCCATCAGATGATTCCCCCATCACTTGAGAGCCAGCTCCAGGTTTTAGCTCTGGTGCGGATTTTCATGCCCTTCAAAGAGCCGTTCCCTATTCTGAGCACTGCCCACATGCTGTCTGTTTGGTGAGCCTTTATCCTGCTCCACAGGAATAATTTCCTTTTCCTTTACAGCTTGCTCATCCAGGAGTATTTTACTTAACATGTCTTGTTTGCATCCTTCTCCTTTGCCTGGCAGCTGGCATCGGATGAACTACCTGTGGCAGGAAGAAACATGCTGTAATAATCAGAGGGGAAATCTGGAGGGCTCCAGAGGTTTGTTCCCCTTCAGAGGCAGATGCCCATATCCCTTGCACATTAACCATAACACAGGGCCTGTGCATACAGATGTTCTCAAGCCAGTGCTGGCAAACTTCAACCCCTGGCCATGGAAACTCATTTCCCCTGGAGATCTTGGCATGGCAGACAGACTGGAAGGGGAATGAATTTCCCTCTCCATATGCAAAGGACAAAAGAGGAAGGGAGGAGAAGACCATCCTCCTCTCCTTGGCTGCCTCTGCCTAAAAACTGGCAGGGATGAAAGTGCTGCACCCAGAGCTCACACCTACAAACCCCTGCCCGTGCTGCCCACAGGGAGGAGAACACGGGTGGGAGCCAAGCAGCCTCCACAGCCCCGGGCACTGCGGGGCTCAGCCCGGCGCTCCCACACCGCTGTGCCCATCCCTTCTCCCGCCACCTCCAGACCCCATCACCACCACACAGCTGCAGTCAGCACACAGCATGCAGGCAATGACTCCCTGGCAGACCCAGTCCTCCTGCTCTGGATGGTTTCTCTCCCCAGAGGTGCTCAATTCTGGCTTGAAAGGCCAAATGTTGGCTGAGGAGGAACTCCTTTGGAAAGGAGCTGGGCTGGGATGTCAGGGCACACCTTGCTGCTCCAGCAGCCAGCCCCCCTTCCACAGCCCCAAGCTCGGGGCTCTGCTGAGGGCTCCCCTTTTCCTCCACGCTGGAGCTGTGGCTGGCTTCCCTGCTCCTGGCCTCCAGCTGTACCTTTAACATGTGTGGGCAAACCCAGGTTCCTGAATGCAACTCGGTTCAAGGCAAAGGTGTCGGGGCACGTTCCGCTTGGGAGAGAAGGAATGATTGAATTGCTGGGGAAAGGCCAGCCTTGGACTGCCAAAGCTGGGAGAAGGGCTGGCTTCCTGATCCAGCCCTGTCTGGGAAGGCTTTGAATGGACCCAGGGAGGAGGCAGCGAGGGATGGAGTCGGCTCTGCTTGGCAGCCACAGGGACAGAGGAAACAAGATGGGGTTGAGACATGCCCCTGCTGCAAAAGGTTCCTTCTGTGAGGATGCCAAAGGATCTGTGAAGAGAGTGAATGAACCTGCCTTGGCATCCCTGCTTCCTTGCAAAAGTTTCCTCTTTCCATCCAGGTGTGAGAGCAGAAATCTTCCCCTTCCATGCAGACCAAACCGAGACCACATGGCAGAGCTGTGCTTCACACACACGTGTGCACACCCACGCACAAACAGGGGGTCTTGGCTTATCTGACAAGTTTCTGCTTCTTCTTCCATGTTCTGTTCCCTCTCTTGCTTCTCCCTGGGCTCAGCTCATCCTTGCACAGCTCCTCCCATCTCAGTGAGTTAAGCTGAGAGTAAAGCTGACCCCAGGTGGCTCTGACTCTTCCCAGCCCCACGGGCACCACACCAGCCCCACAGAGAACAGGAGTGGGGCTTGTTAACCCAAGAGACAGCTCTTGGTGGGTGGGTGCCTCCGTATGGGAGTCATCCATTCAAACCCTGCTGCCAGCCAAACCCATGTCCATCTCTGCACTCCCTCTCCCTGTCTCTGTTCCATCCCAAGCCAAGCCAGCTCCTTGGGGCCACAGCTGCCCCCAAACTGGTCCCCACACAGGGCTGGAGAGCTTCTCTGAGCTACTCTCAGCACCCCAGGACCCCTTTGTCCTGCCCACTTTCCATCCTGCCTTCTCCAGAACCCAGCAGACTTCCCAGGAAATGCTGGAAGGGATTTTCTGCCTCTCTGTGCTGGGGTTTCCGGGAGCCAGAGAAACCTCCTACATATCTCCAGATCTAAATCACCAGAGACGTGCCACAGCCAGCAGCCACCCCAGCACTACCCCCATCCCTCTGGAGTGAAGTCAACCTTCCCCCAGAGCTAAACAGGAGGCTCTGCTCCCCACCTTCTTGGCAAGTCCATTGCTCACCCACAGGGGAACATCAGCCTTCATTCTCCTGGCCCCATCAGTCTCTCCTTCCCCCCTCAGCCTCAGTTGTTGGAAAAGAGCAGGCACTGATCTCTCAGCACGTTTTCCTACCAGGACCCTGCCTGTGACCTCTGCCTAGAGACCTGCAGAGGAGCAAAGTTGAAAAACATGAGCACAAACTGAAGGGTCTCAGCTTTCCAGCTGAGCTGATTCCTGTGCAGGCACCTCAGGAATGGGATTAGCTGTGGGGTGCAGCTCCTATCTGAGTACTTTTAGTTTGACCCTGCCTTGCTGAGAAGAGATGGTCGGATTTCTTGTAGATTATTTAGGGTATCAGAAGTAGCCTGGCAACAACATTTTTCCTCCTTGCAGAACTCAGAATTAAGCCATGTGCTGCTTTGGGAGTGGTGAAACGATGATCACACAGGTGATCATTGAAAGAAACCACCCAAAACCTCCACTGACTCCTACTCATTTACAGTTTTGCTCATTTCCAGTGCCTCCCATTTTGCCTGACTCTGATGATGACAAGCATGATTCCAGCACTGGGAGACATCAATTGACCAAGTTCTTCATCCTTTTATTTGCTTTCTCATCCACCCACACGTGGCCAGGCTTCGATTCCCTGAAGAATCAGCCCCTCGGCGTTCCTGGAGACTCATCTACAGCAATAATCAGCACAGATGCCCTCAGCAGGGTTGAACTGTTTGCAGGAGGGAGTGCTGATTTTTTGGTGGGAATCCAATGAATGATCTCATCCTAGAAAGGAAGCCAGAAATCACCATCTCCACCGGGCAAGTCATGGTGTTCACTGTCACCGTCAGCTGCACAGACCACCCCATGCTCTCTGCAGATGGTCTGTCGTGCCTCTCCACCCCTTTGTCCCACCATCACCTCCACCTCCACATTCTTCAGCTTTGATTTCTTGGCAGGAATAGTCAGGACTGCTGTCATGGTCGTGACTGCTATCCCACCAAATGTCAACTGGACATCAGGCAAGCTGGCCAAAAGGAGAAGAAAACAAATTCAGTGTCAGAGTAGTAAAACAAACCCTGAAAAAGTGTGGCACAAGCAAGCAGTCTGTCTGATAAGGGTTGGGGTGGCACATGTGGTGTGGTGGGTGCTGCTGGGCCAGAGGCAGATTGTGTATCCCTGCCACAGCCCCATCCCTGCACTGTCCCTTCCCCATTTCCCTGCTCTCGTGGGGGGAGGGCAGCTTGGCCATCCTCCACAGAGCTGGGGGCTGTTCTGCACTCCAGGTGCTGTCCCAGTCACCGCTGTTGTGGCACTCCCTCAGCAGGCCCAGCAGCAGCACAGCAGTGGCACCATGGCCCTGGTGAAGCCCTCAAGATGTCCCTTCTCAGCCCCGTGGCCGGAAACGCAGCCACTGATCAGCACCATTCGCTGCTTGCCCTTCTCACCTGAGCCCCCTCCTGCCTCTAAGCCCTTTCCTGTCTCTCTCCCAGCTGCATTTTCCAAAAAGGGGCTTTGGGTTCTCTTTTTGAAACCTAGGAGCCATCCAGCTCCTGTGAGGGTCACTCAGCCTCCATCCCCCACGCTGCAGCCACAGCTCCACACCACACCGAGCCCTCGAGCCTTGGCTTGCTGACACAGCCTGCTCACCTCCTGCAAGCAAGGACAGGGAGCACCCTGCCAAGGTCACAGAGAGGGCAGGGAAGAGATGTGGTTTGTGCATGTCCACAGACACCACTGCCATGCTTCCACTGCCAGCGGGTCAGAGGCTCAGGCTGCATGGGAGGAGATCCCTCCTCAAGGTCGCTCCCTGACCTGCAGCAGGGATGCTCTGTGGTGGAGGGGAGCCCTCCTGGCCCACCTGCCCCTCACACATCGATCCTCTTAGAGAGATCTCCTCTTTGTTCTCTATCCCACTGTGACATTTCTTTCCACTCCTCTGTGTGTCTCCATACAGCCCTCCAGACCTCTGGCTCTTCTTTCCAGACTCTGCCATATTCACCATCTTAATTCTGCATTCCAGTGCCTCTTGCCACAGCCCCCCACTTCACACATCTCATCTGAGTATTTTTGCTCTATCACTCACCAGCACATCCCTCACTGGCTCCATTTCCCTCCCAGCTCCCCAAAAACCACCTCCACTCCCCTCCTGTCTGCTCTCAAGTGTTCTCTCTGCCCAACTCCACCCTCAGCTTCCGACAGCACTGCCGACCTCACACGTGGCTTCCCCTGCCCACCTTCAGCCCTCCCCTCTTCAAACTCTTTAGGAGGGCACGGAGCCATCAGGAAAGGTTCTGCCCTTTGGGAGAGAAATCAGCCTGACCCAGATCCCCTTCCATGAGAGTAAGAACCAGCCAGAGACAGAGGCACTTTGGATGGGTGCCTCCCTTTGGTGGGAGGAATTGGGGTCCACAGGCAACAGGTTTTGGTTTCCTGGGCTGGAAAGTCCTGTGGGACCTCCTACCCTCCCTTCCTATCAGCCACTCTTTCCAGATAGCCCAGGGTACCCTCTGCTGAATGTGGTGCAGCTCCTTCTCTTTGTTTCTTTTCCAAACTTTGCAGTACCTTTGTTCCCTGCAGATTTCAAATTGCTGAAAGATTTATAAGACCGCAGTAAATCACAAGATGCAACACCCAAACAGGGGCTTTAATTATCATCACAAAGGTATTAAACATGCATCCAAAAAGAGAGGGAGACTGCTCATCTCTCTGTGGGTATAATTCCCTGTTGATGTGTTTGGGTACATCTCTTCCCCCCACCCTGCATATTTGTATACCAGTGCATGAATTCATCTTTGAAGGCTTTACAAGAATGTATAATCTCTGCCTTTTATGTTCTTCCATATCTTTTCTGATCTTGATTACCAGGCCTCCCCTTCAGTCATGCTCACGTTATGCCATGAAAGGTATCTGTGCACATACATGGAGAGGAGCACAAACTGGTGTTTACTACCTCCAGACATATTTCCACATAAATACACTCTGCATCAACAGCTGCTTTTGCACCTTACAGAGAAGTTTTGACACATGTGTGTGTTAAGTGTTTATTCTATGTTCCTAAAACCACTCATTTCTGTGCATGCACAACTTTGGCATGGTTTTCTCCACTGCTGGTGTCATATCCTTGGATCAGCACCATTCCCCACCAACCTGCCCCAGCCCCTGCATCCTGGCTGCCCAGCAGAAGAGAAAGCAGAGATGTGAAGACCTGGTGTATTTTACAGGTCACTTGTTTTATTTATAACACCTACCTTAGGTTAGCCTGAGATGCCCAAGCAGCTTTGAAGGCAACCCCTTGATCCTAAAAACACCCAAATATCTGTGTTCTTTCCCTTGGAATTACCTCTGCCTTCAGAGCTAGCTCTCATCAAAGGCCCTGGCAGAGAACAGTTTCCCCCACCTTCAGTTTACTGTCTCCTGAGCCCCACAGAGGTCCACATGTCTCTTTAAGAATAAAAGCACACTCAGGAAGGTTGGTGGAATGCCACAACCTGTGCTCACTTTGCCTTTACCCTCTGTTTACACAGCCCATACACGCAAAAATCCACCACAGGAGAAGACATTGGCCAGGTACATCCATGGGAGGAGTTCCCAGGGGTTTGTCCATTTGTCCATCTGGCACTCACATGCTCCCACTGCCTGGCTGGTCCATTCCTGTATAAACAAGAGCAAGCTGTGGCCATCCTGTTGTTGTTTCCACGTTCCCTACAGCCGTTCTGCCCTCTGGTAATTTTGGACAGAAGCACTTGGGAAATTATAAACCACAGGTAATATAGAGGGCCCTTTCAGTGCTGCTGGCAGTCAGGCTTTCTTTTCCCCATCCTCAGTGATTTCAGGTATGAAGAGAAAGGAGATAAATCAGAGATACCAGAACTCGTGAGAGTCTACATACTCTCCTGTTCTGCCAGAAAACAAAGAGCAGGAGAATGTCAAATCCTGCAGCCAGGAAGCAAATGTCCCTGCTGTGCACTGTGGGGCTCATGCCCATGCACACACTCTCTGCTGGACACACTGGGCCACATTTGGAGCCAGCCTGGCCAGCAGGCACACCAGCTGCCACAGGAAGCCTCCTGACCTGCCCCACTCTCCAGGAGTGCTGCAAGCTTTGGCTCAAGGCACATGTTTTGTGAACTAGGACCTGCCCTCACTCTACACCAGCCTTGGCACTTTTGCTGATGGACGTCCTGCTTCCCAGGACTCACAGCCAGAGTCACTGCATGCCCAGCACAGTCACTCAGCACCTGCTTCACCCCTGAAACTGCATCTCCCCAGAGGAGAGCACAGCCCAGCAGGGAGGTCCTGTTCACCTTAAACCCCTTGGATTCAGTGGTTTGAAGCCACCCTGAATAAGGCTCCTCAGGGGCTGAGTCAGAACAAGTGTCAGCTGATGGCTCTCCCCATCACCTGAGGATTCAGTCACAGCCACTGATGCCTCATGGGCCCTTGGTGCAGGAGCTGCAAAGGCTGATCCTTTGATCAGATCTGATCTGCAGCAGCAGAAGCTCCTGAGGGCACTGAGAGAACTGTTCATAGCCAGGGGCTTTGGCTCTCCCCTTTCCAGCTCTGCATGCCCCAGGCTTCCCTGTACCCAGCCCAGAGAGCTCCCACAGGTGCCCACAGAGTCCAACTCCACTGCACTTTCCTGTACTGCTCTGCCCTTTCCCATCTGCTGCAGAGGTATATTCCCTCCTAATCCCTTTATAATTTCTCCCATTAACACAACATGCTGCTTTTGCAGAAGGAAATCCTTTCCAAGTACCTAACAAAGCTATGCCCCATAATTTTCTATTCATTTGGGAATCCTGCGTGTTGCTGAAATACACTGAGCTGTGCTAAGGACTGGCAGGGAGCGCACGGTAGTGTCTAAAGTAGAATTTCCTCTGTAACCAGCTTAGGGAGCATTAAGAGCATATTAACAGCAATCTGGGCCTGGCTAAGGATCATCCAGTGCAGATCCACATGGGAACACCTCACGCTGCCACACTCCCCAGCAGCAGCAGCAGCAGCAGCAGCAGAAGAGACACTGACCTGCAGGGGTGTATTCCCAGCTGCAGCCAGCCCAGGCTCCTCACACCCTGGGACTGCAAGCAAGAAGTTCTCCAGACTTAAAACTGGATGAAACACCTGGCCTCAAGCTTATCTGAGAGCAGACCTGTGTCTGGAGGGGCTCTGTGGAAGAGCCACAGCTCCTGTGCCTTTGTCCAGCTTTGAAAAGTGTTAAATGAAGGGACAGGCGGTGGCAGATGGACACAGAGAGAAGCACTTCAACCAGCTGGGTGTATTTTGTGACAAAAAAGCAAAAGAGAGGGAGCACGATCTGCCCTCTGAGCCCAAAAAAGACATTAAGCTGCACATTGTGCCCCTCATCATGCTCCTACAGTGCTGTTCAAGCTGATCTCAGCTAAGCAGAACCCCAGCTGAGGCACTGGGACACCTGAAGAATTACCCCTCCCTGGTTGTGCAACACTGGTGTGATTTGCATAACAGCAAACGATTGCCCAACCATCATATTTAGGCTGCTCACAATCATCCTTTGTACACACACACCAAGTCATGTCAGTATTGGCCAATATTTATTAGATCTCACTCATCCATCTGCCTGCCTGCATCTCTGCAACACTTGTGCTGCAGCAGACCAGAAGGCTGGGTTTCCCCTGATCAGTCAAGGAACTAGTTATTTCTCAATTCCTCCTCTCCTGGTGCTTCAAATGCCTTATTTCAGGGACTTTACCCCTCTGATTTCACACCAAGGATGTTCAAGCTGTTCACCTGCAGATTACTCATTTGGCATTAAATAAAACCCTAACAGCAAGAAAATGCAGCTGAAGTGAGACACTTTCCAGATACCAGGGAGAGCCCCTCAGAAGGCACAATGACCCCAGTGGTCAGCACAGCCACCTGAAGCAGACATCCCCTCCAGAGCCTGGTGTGTGAGCCCTTAGGCTAATTCCCTGTGAATTCCCTAAGAGAAGCCACCTAATACCTGATGACTTCTTCTAAAACTCAGTGTCAAATCGCCACCCTCAGCCCCAAGGGGCAGCAATGGCACACAATATTCACTTTTTAGAGAAGCCCTGGGCTCCGTGGAGCTAAAACCTCTCTACAGAACCATAGAGAGAAGGGGTGCACCAGAGTCTGGACAGGTGGGGATGCTGAATGGGAAGATGATTTATGACAAAATACCAGCCTAGGCTTTAAACCTCAGCCTGGGGTGCTCTGGTGCCCTGGCAGATGGTTCCTTTGCTGCCCAGTGCCCTGCACAGAGCCCATTGGCTGTTATTTATCCGAGTACAAGTCAGCCAGGCACAACCCTCATTGTGAGAGGAGGGACACAGGTTTTACAGCAGAGCTTTCTTCAGGCAGCTCAAGAGATGGCCGGGAAATAAAACCCAGGAGAGCTTCGCTCTGGGTGGCACCCACCGGAGATAATTGCTGCTGGATACTTGCCTGGGGCTAGGGAGAGCTCCTACATCAGCACGGAGGAGCTGCTCCCCATGTACCCCTGCTCCTTCACCTCCACATCTCCCCCTTCCCACCTGCACCGGGGGAAATTCAGCCACCAGGTGAGGCGGCTGTGAGAGCGTCCAGCAGCACGGGCGGGTGAGAGGGGTTAAACCGCAGTGCCAGCAACAGGAGCCCACCTCCCACTCCCCTCCCTGTGGCTCCTGCCTTTTCCCGCTCCCCCCAGACGAGTTCTGGTTTGTCCTGAGGTTTGCTGCTTGCTCGCCTTGTTTATATGAACGATAATTTTGGATGTGGTAAGGGCAGAACTGTAGCAACATGCCTCCCTCCCACCCCCCTCTCTGCATCGGCGGTGTGGGGCACCAAGCTGCTGCACAGGGCTGTAGCCCAGACATTTTGGGGCCTGGGAAGGACCAAGCTCCTCACCACTCACCTCCCAGCACCCTGCTTACTTCCTCTTCTAACCCCAGGTCCTGTTAACAGCCCTCAGACCCATCCTGGCCAGTGCTGTGCCGTGTCCTTGGGAAGCCTCCTCGCAGGCTGCCACGCTCCCACCACCCTCACTGCAGTAGCAGGGGTGGAACCAGCTCTGGGTTTCACCTGATTTACTCCATATGCCTTCTATGGGCCTATCCCACACAGGTCTAATAAATCATGAACCAGATCCTCTCAGAATAGTATTAATAGCCATGTTTATAGTCAGCAGATCACAGGAAATTCCCTCCCCACACCTATCACTGTCAGGCTTATCACTGAACTTCCAGGGGCTGCAATTTTATTCTGGATTCCCGTGCCAGGAATACATGAGCTGCAGGTCCCTCGCCCTGCCCCACAGATGTGTATCTGAGATTCATCCCCTGCAGTTATTGATGGTGTCAATTACCACAGCACCTCACAGCCCTTGTCCCTTGTGCCTCAGCACCAGGCACGTGCACGTGTCTGCCAGCAGCAACGGCACCAAGAAGGTGCCTGAAGGATGGGGACACCACCAGGGTGAGGTCCCTTTCTGCCCAAGACCAGGAGGGAACAACCCCATTGCTTGGAATCAAAGAAGGGATGCATGGATGGGTGGGATAAGCCATAACACATCCTGAGAAGGAAGGCAACACGCAGTCTGATGTGATGCAGGATGAGGAGATTGAGGTGAGTGCAGCCATGCTGTCCTTTAGGGACTTGTTTCCAGATCAGACACAGCTTTGCTGCTGTTCAGATCACTCCTTGGGTAGACTGAATGGAGCCAGCAGCAAGGCCCAACAATCCTGGCCAATATTCCCACCAGAAAACTCAGGTCAGAGTCACAGCCAAGCACAGAGCAGCTCCACACAGGGGAACCCCAGGCAGGATGTCTGTGGTCCCCAGCACCTGCTCCTGCCCTCTCTGAGTGCAGCAGGCTTTTCACTGACTGGCCATAGGGTTGTTCCAACGTGCTAGGGACATATTTTTGCAAATCCCATCTAAACAGATGCTCACCAGGCTTACCCACCACACTGGCTTTTTGGGGAGCCCAAAGCAGCCTTACCCTCAGCTCCTAACTGCATTCTCCCAGGACCTGGTTGTGCAAAGAGGATTTTGCTCCAAGTGACTAATGCTCATCATGCTACAGAGTGCACCAAAAGCAGACAGGTCAAAGAGGAAGACTCACCAACTGGCTTTCTTTTAAAACTGGTGTCATTGCCACAAGCTGTTTTTATTGTAGTAGTTCTTAAATTAGATGCTCTTAACTGCTCTGAGCCAGTGGACAGCAAATGCAGGCCACAGCAAATGAAATAGCACAACAGAAAGGACACGAGGAGGGTTTGCTCCGTCCACACAAAATGCCACCCACTGCCTGTGGGAGACGACAGCTGGGCAGGCAGGATGGCCCTGTACCAGCTTCCCACTTGGAAAATCCCCAGCCTCCAGCTCCAGCAAGAGGCTGTGGGAACTGGCAGAGAGATCAGCCCAGCATCAGCTCACTGCACGACACGGTGACGTCCCCTGCGCGGTGGCCGTGTCCCAGCTTGCCTGAAGCACCAGCAGCGGACGAGCCACAGGGCTTGGGACAAGCTGCAGCCCATGCAGCCAGCACAGGGCAGGCTCGGCTGCTCTGCCCCGGGGCTGACAGCCACCAGAGTGCCTCGCAAAGCTCTACAGGAGCAGCCGAGTGCTCCATCCCCACTTGATTCTTCTTCCTCTGCAAAACCCGCGTGCTGCATTGCACAGCAGCCCCAGTCCCAAGTGCAGGAGGAAGGCTGCCCACACTCCTCCTCTCCTCCCATTCCCCTTCCTGCTCGCAGCAGGCAGGGCTGGGTGAGGCACTCCTGGGTGATTCACTCCCCAGCAGGCAGAAATGCTTTCCTGGATACACACAGCTGGGCACAGGGAAAAGGCTCAAGTGCTCTGATCCCGGCTGAATCACTGCCCCGCTGAGCTCCTGCATGCAGGGACAGGGCTCCCGCTGAGGTCGTGGCCAGGTGAGTATTGCAACAGCACGACGTGACTCACCGGCAGAGAAAAATGCCATTTGGGGTAGGAGTGGGGAACGGGGGAGGAGAGGAGCCCGCCGGGCACAAACCGGGGGTGGAAGGCTCGGAAACACCCAGGTCTGTCAGGGCAGGAGAACAAACTCCTGCAGGGCAGCGAGAGGCTCAGGGAATGGTGTGGGGTGAGCGAGCCCACCCCGGGAGCCACGGGCTCCTCAGCCATGGCTTCTGCACCCCTGCAGCCCTGTCGGAGCTCAAGGGGAAAAGCTCCTCACTCAGCCACGGTGCTGGGAGTTTTCCTCTTTTTGTTCCAGGGCAGGATGTAGCCACACAAGCCCCCGCAGGAACAGGATGGCCACAGGAGGTTTGGGCTGGACGGTGCCAGGTGCACCTTGCTGAATTCTGCCATGGACAGACTCTCCTGCCAGACAGTGGCACTGCCAGGCTCTGGGAAAACCAACCCATGGGACATTGTTCCTCCCCTCCCCAGTCCCTGGGACAGCAAGACCTGCCCCTGTGCCCCAGCAGTGAGCCAGTGTTCCCAGCAGCCAGAGGCCTCCATGGGCAATGCTTTGGGTAATTCCAGTGGCATGCCCTGCACCTACGGGGTAACAGGCTTTTTCCCACACCTATGTTTTCTTGCCTGTCCCTGAAGGCAAGGCAGCCTTGATCAGCATTTCCATGTTGTGTTGAAACAAGACACAAACTCCCTCGAGTCAACTGTCCTAACAGCCTTGCCAGGGGCAGCAGGAAAATGGGCAGAGATCCCCAGTCAGGTAACAAGGCTTTCCTAATTCCTGCTAGGAAATGTGCATCCCTAGTCCAGGGCACAGCCCCATCCCTATTTCCAAAGGAAGGGTGCTGGCCAAGAGCAGCAATGCTCAGTTGACAAGTCATGATGGAAAGCTGCATCCTCCTGCATCCCCCCAAGCCAGCTGGATTTCCTCCTGCGCCCTGGAGAAGGTTCATGGTGCAATCTGGGGATTGCAGGGAAAGGGAAACAGGGCACCATGAACCACCCACACCCAGACCAGCAGAGGAGCACCCCCATCTCCCTCTAATGACTCCAGTCCTTGGAGGATTTCAGGTTAATTAGGCTGGATCATTAGCCCAAGCTGCAGCCCCATTGGTTCATGGAGCCCTGGGACCCATTGTCCCAGAGGGCAGAGCCCACAGCATCCCCAGAGCAATGTCCCCAGAGTGGTGGCAGTGTTTATGTACATGACAACAGCATGTCAGAGCAGGGGTACAGAGCCAGAGCCCTGCTGTGCAACATGCTGTTCAAATGGAGAACTACAAAAAAAGGTAATACCTATCTATAGAAATAAACCAGGCACATCTCCATTGGGAATTTCTGGAAAAAAAAAAATCATTACCCTTTGGGATGCAAAGCAGCTAGGCCTGGAGAGCAGCTAAGAATTGTTATTAAATAAATTAATTAGCTCAGCAGAGCCCGCCAGGTACTGAACACTTTCCACTTCCAAGCAGGTAAATGAGTCCGTGGGAACAGAGGCTGCTCCACGCCTGGCAGGCAGCACAAGCTGCATCTTAATGTGCATGCAATTTCTGCAGCTCAGCCCCTGGAAGTGGCACACCAGGTGCTGTGTGACCCCCAGGAGGAACCAAAGAGCCCTGAAATGTCAGGGCCCACAGCCACCTTCCCGTGTGCCCCGGTGCAGAGGGGGTTTGTGCACAGGGATGCCTGTGCCCAGCACAGCCCGGAGCCTTCCCTGCTGGGAAGCAGCAGGTCTGGAGCCAGGGCTGTGGGGGGTGGCACTGGGCAGGGCTGGGGCATGAGGAGTGCTGAGCATCACCTCGAGAGCACAGCCCCACGCTTTGCATCGCCAAGAGCTGCTGCAGGCAGCATGCCTTTGATCCCCTCCCCAGCCCTATCTCGCTGCCTTTAAACACCAACTTTGATCACCCTGGGGTCTGGCAGGAGCAGCCTCAGTGAACTCCTCTCCCATCCTGATTGCAGCCGCCACTGGCAGGCACGGCCGGGTGGCAGCAGGTGACAGGGCAGCAGTGCCCTCCCTGCCAGGGCCAGAGGCTCAGCTCGGCTTTGACCCGCTCAGAGGAGGTGAGCCAGGGCCAGGCTGGGGTCAGAGCAGCTGAGAGGAGGCAAAGGAAGAGGAAAACAGGAGCTGGGAAGGAAAGGTGGAGGTGGTAAGCAGGAACTCTCCTACCTTCCATCCTTCCTCCAGGGCAGGTCCAGCTGCAATGACCCTTCCTGCATCTCCCGTCCAAATTTTCTCCATCAAAAGGTGAACAAATCCCTGTCCTGCATCAGCTTTGCTAAAACTGAGACTTTCAAGGGGACTCTAGAAAACATCAGCAGTGCTCAAGCCTCCCTTCCAGGGAAGTGGGGAGTTAGATCTCTGTTATAAGAGGAAGTTCACAATTACAGCACAAGTCGTTACTGGAAAACAAAATTCCCTGGCATGTTGCAAATAAAATCTGAATTCCCCCGTCTGGGGTTCAAGGCAGCCCACAGCCTTCATTCCAGGGCCCATTTGAAAGATAAAATGAGATGATATTTATGATGACGGAGACAGATAAAAGTTGGTAGGGGAACAACTCTGGGAGGGCATTTCAAACAATGACTATTACATCCAAAACACACCAGATTCACTTGCAGAAAGAAGCCCACAGTGCTGAAAACTGCTGAAATTAAATCTCTGTGCACACCCTCCCCCGTAATCTGAGCAGCACTATTGCAAACAGATCCAGAGAGCAGGATGGTGCTGCCTCTTCCTTTCCTTGGGGAAAGAGGGCTATTGAGTCACTGAGTATCTTTGAACAGCCCTTATTTTTCACCGTGGGTGACAGCAACTGTGTCCAGGGCATTCCAGGGCATCCAGCTGCTGCAGCCCACCAGGACTGGGGTCTCTGCTTTGAGTCCAGCTCTGAGGCACCAGGAGTGACCCACAAAGCAGCAGTCAGTGCTCTCCTCACCCAGCAATGGATGCCCATTCAGGTTAATTCCTTAATGGACCCCAATCCCACCCTGGATCAACCCTCAGCATTCCCCACGGGGGCTGTCCTAAGAACAGAGCACAAACCCAACCTTCCAAGCACTCCTGCCTGCCCATACAGATGTGCCTGCCTGTACAGATGTGCCTCCCCATATGAGCATATCACCTGTCCTTTCCTCCCAGCCTCCTCCAGAGCCACAGCAGAAGCTCCTCAAGGGGCTGCAGAAGCATCTCATGTCACCCCACAGCTCAGCAAGGCACAGATTTGCCACGACTCGGGCAGGATTAGGCAGAGCTGCTGCCAGGCTGAGCTGCCCAGGGAGGACAGATTATTCCTGCCAGGAGCCAAGACTCTGAAAAGGGACATTGTTTCAAGGATGATTTGCTGTTTCCCCCTCACACACGCACAAATCTGTAGCTCCAATCTGGCTTTTTTGTGAGGCACCTGCTACCACCTGTGGTCAGCGACGGGACCAGAGAGGGATGAGCGAAGGCAGGAGGGAGTGAAAGCCAGGCTGGTCAGACAATCCAGGGTGCCCTGCTGAGGGGCTGAGCTCTGTCTGGGAGCTCACCTTGCCCAAGCCCAGCTGCTCCAGGTGCTGCACAGTGATCTGAGGGCAGCCCAGAGCAGAAGATGCTCTGCTCCCCTCTCAGGCCAGACCCTGGCTCCCCTCCCAACAGCCCTGCTATGGCCAGGAGTGTTCAGTCCTTGCTGCAGGGAACAGGCTGCAATCCCTCACTCCCCTCCACAGCCCATCCTGGCTCGGGGTGTGCTGGCAGCTGGGAAGGGGCAGTGTTGGAACACTGAGCTCAGCCCTGCAGGAGCTGCCCTGGCCTCCTCCTGCAACCAAAGCTGTGCCGAGCCCCCAGGAGCCACAGGGCAACTTCCACCTCAGCTGCTCGGGGATGTGACATCTGATTTCAGGGGCTGTACAGCAGCAAACCCACATCCCCAGTCACAGTCCCTCTGTCAAGCCACCAGCCTTCCCCAGGAGAAGGCAGAAGCCCAGAGCTGGTCTCACACGCTCTGGCTGCAGAGCTCTGTTCCTATTTCTCTTTGCCCTGTGAGATCCCCTGCACACCCTGCCCATGGCAGCACTTCCCTCCACTCCTCAGCACAGCCCCTGAGGTGGGCTTACCCCTGTCCTTGTCCTGCTCCAAAGCCAGCACTCCAGCCTGGCTTTGGTCACACCAATCTGAGAAGTGATGGGCAATCTCTTCTCCTGACCTTAACCCTAACCTTAGCCTTAACCTTAACCTCCAGCCAGCTGCTCCCTTCCCCTTTATCAGGCAGCAAACTCCCCACCTGCACATTTTCCCCGAATCCTTTTTCTGCCAGCACAGTCCTGCGATGTGATGCAGGCAGATCCACACCAACCTGACCTCTAAACTTCGGGAACTCAAATTAAAATGGGCCTGAGAGATAAACCAGCCTCCCAGGTTTACTTTTAAGCTCAATGCAAATGAATACAGAGGACATTTTGCAAAAGTCAACATTGCCTCCTGCTGCAGCACTTCAAAACAAAAACAGAAACCCCTGGATTATGGGATGGCTCGGTACGAGTTTGGTCCATGGGTCAGAAGCCTCTGTCAAACATGCAGCCAAAGAGGATGGAGAATGCCTTGAGGTCTTTGCAAAGCTCCTGCAAAGGACTCAGTGGGAGGATTTGCATCTGCTGAGCAAAGAACAGTGCCTGGGGCTGTGCCCCCAAGAGCCACTGGTCCCAGTGGTCGGGGTTGCTCAAGCTCCAGGGCTCACCACTGTGCTGGGAACGGGGCAGGAACGCTGGCCAGAGGAGTGGTGTTCACACCCCGGCTCCTTCCAAAACACTCACGGATGGTTTGGAGCAGGATGCCAGAACCACCCATCATCATACTTCACTTTTTTTCCTTTAGTCTTTGCCTTAATCCTTTAATGAATTAAGTGGAGCAATTAAGCAGGATTTTTATTTTTTTTTTAAAGTGAACACGCATGAAAATGGAGATGGGTATTTTTGCAGTTTGAATGCTTAATATGATAATTAATGCAAAGCCCCTCAGCTTTAGGGATTCTCCACACCTCTCACCCAGGCCTTTTTCTGTTTATCTTTCTGGAGACTGCCTCTCATTCCAACGAAGGCTGCCCCTTCCTCTTGCTCAGGCTATGCCTGAACTGCACAGATCAGGGCAGGAGGGAAGGCTGGATACTCAGAGCTGCTTCACAGCAAAAGCCCCAGCCAAGAAACATCAGTGGTGGAAGGTGCTGCCATAGCAGAAACTGGAGAAACCTCCTTTCTGGGGAAACTCAGAGGGGACCAGCCTTGCTCTCCAGCAATGTATCCAGCCTTCACCTCCAGCAGCTGAGGTGAGCCCTCATGCCCAGCTCACTGGGGAGGGGTTTGCTGGGCAGGGTGAGGAGGGAAGTGCCTTCCCCAGCCCTGACAGAACAGAAGGTTTGGCTCTGCAAAGGAGGCTGGACAGGCTCACCTTCCAAGGCAGCATTTCCATACCCTGTATCTTCTTGCCCCACCAAACCTTCCAGTCCTCAGGTCCCTGCTCCCTTCCTCTCTTCCCTTCATCCATCTACTCCCTGTTTGGCTTAACATATTTGCAAGTAGGGCTGAACATCTCCGTGCCTCAGTTTCCCCACCAGTGAAAAGGAGGTTAACAGATGCCCCTTCTTCCCTGGAAGGATGCAGGCACTGGGAAATGACAGACATTTGGGGGATGCTATGGGCCAGGTCAACACCACTGAGGCTTTGCCACCCCTGTTCTCAGCACACATTTTTTTCCAAGAAGACTGTCAGCCCTACAGACATCATTATCCCCCATCCCAGGAAGGAAGGGAAGGAGCCTGGGACTGATACACATCAGAGCAGCACAACTCCAAAGGTAAATTTCTCAGATATTTCTCCAAATGGTTGGACAAAGTGCTTCAAGGCAGGAAAAGTCTTACTGTAGCCCCATGAGGTGTTACCAAACATGGCTCACTTGAAAGCAGGCAGTGGGCCACCACTGAATCCCACAAAGGCCATCCTGACTGGGCTGGATGGTATTCCTCAGCAACAGGATCTGCTGTTTGGGAAATGCCTCTGCAACCTGCATTTCTTTCATTTTTCACTCTTTTTTTTCTCTCAGTTTATTATAAACGTCTTCCTTTTTTCACCAAAACACATTTCCTGACGCAAAAAGGTCTTGGTAAATGTTCTCTGACTCACTGCAGTGCCCAAACAGATCTGCCTCCACAGGAACTGGACCATCCTGTTTGTGGGTACAACAGCCACCCCCAGCCATGCGCCGAGGGCTGAGGAAAGCTGTTCCCATTGTGAAACACTCCCTGCCAGATGTGGGCGCACATCTGGAGAGCAGTCAGACATTTTGATTTTCTCTCTCAATTGTTTTTTTCCTTGTCCTGAGCAGGACAAGCCTTGGAGAGGAGGCTCTTTGCCTCTTTCTGCAGAGCAGTTTCACCAGCTTTTTTTCCTGTAGGACTGTGGTTTTGCAAACCCAGAAGGAAGACAACAGTACCCTCTGAAAAGTAACTTCAGCACTGAGAGGGAAGTTTGTCTCCTCTGTTTTGCTAGCCTGTTGGTACAAGGTGGGTTTTTTACAGACAGTGGATTTGTTCAGTAGTACAAATTCATGGAGGTTTGGGCTGCTGGTACTGTGTCCCTTGGTGGCCACTGCCCTTTACAACACGCCTGAGACCCAACCTTTTTCCATCCCAAGGCACAGAGTGCTGCAGAGGCTGCAAAGCCTGTGGTGATCATGGCCAAACACACAGTCAATAAAGCTGATGACCTTTGCTTGGTTGTCCAGTCAGCCCAAGGAAACACTTTTCCCCTCGGGCACCTGTACTAGATGCTTCAAAAATGAGGGAGATTGCTCCCATAATGTCCCTGGGAAATCTCAGGGACACACCATCCATCAATATTTTGCAGTCTGAGACAGTAGCAACATCTCCTGCTACACTGGTTGGTACAAGCCCAGACACTGGGATTGGCTTCCTGTAAACAAAAGCTGTTTAGCTCTAAATTCCTCTTTTGGCTCAGGCTGCCCTGGTTCAGCGAGGATGGTATGGAGATAATCATCACTCAGATTGTGTTCCTGGTGCTCTGCTCCTTGCACAATGGCGCCTCTTTATAATGCCCTTGGAGCAAGGAACTTCCAGGCTGGCTTCTCTGCCAGGCAAGACTGGGTGTCAGGTCTAAGCACCAAGACAAAGGAGGAGAGAGCAAGGATCTGAGAGGGGAGCATGGAAGTCTGGGAGGGTTAACAGATTAATAAACATTTAAGGACTGCAATGCAAAGGAGAGAGTACAAAGGATTTGGGCTGGAGAAGAACAGAACTTTTTTTCCCAAAGCATGACAAAGCAGGAGAGGAGTGGTCGTTCCTAGGGAAAAGGGTTAGTGGTCCAGGATTCTTCAGGCCAGACCAGAACAAACACGAATTATTTCCCTATTTCAAAATTAACCTCCACTTTGAAAGAGTTTCTGCTCAAGCCAGGCAAACCAGAGACATTTGAGTGAAGCAAGACTGTGGGCAGACCCTGCTCTGCCTGTGCCTGATCTCCCAGTGCCCGTGCAATCCCCAGCACACGATCCAGTGCACTGGACTAAAAGTTAAACATCCAGTCCAAGCTGGTTGTGTGGCATCAGTGAGGGGAGAGACTCATCTTCTGGGAATGGCTCATTCTCCCTGGACAGACACCTGGAGCTGTAATTTAACTTTTCAACCTTGCTCTACCCTTCAGATAAGTTAACTCACTGTCCTCCATCCCCACCTCCTAGTAAGACCCAAGTAATTCCCAAGTTGTCCCCTCCTCTATTATCCACTGCCATCCCCACCAATCTCTTCCACAAACACCAAGCTGAAGTTTGGTTTCTCAGCCAGGGTGGTGGAAAAGCACATCTGTGTTCATCCACCCATCACAGCCCCAGCTCCTTCCTGCAAAACTGGGCCAGCAGGAGGCACTTACTGGGTCCCTGCCTTGGCCAGAAGCCACCACGCCTTGCAGTGCCTGGTGGGGAAATGGGGGTCCAGTGCAGCAACTTCAGAAAGACTTATGGTGGCCTGGAACATTCCTGGTGCACAAAAGCATGACCAAGCAAAGTCCTGTGAAGGGGGCCAGCTCCTGAGAGAGTCACACCAGGAGGGTTTAGGAGTCTGTGATACACGAGGCATCTGGGAACAGCCAGCAGTACTGAGAGAGAAACCTCCTGCCAGACCTGGAAGTGAGAGGCTGTTCCCTGGGCATGCCAGCAAGGAATTCACCTCGTCCCCCACCACCCACTCAAGTCTGGTGGGCAGTTTTGCTTGAGGTCATTTCCCCAAGCCTCGCTGGGATATGGTGGCTCCTCTTCCCACGGTGTCCTGTCGGGGACTGCGGTGACACGCCGCTCTGGAGTCAGTGCTGGTGGCACAGCCAGCAATGAGATCAGCCATCCATGAGATCAGCCATCCATGAGATCAGCCATCCATGAGATCAGCCATCCGGCACGCGGCGCAGGACGAGCGGCTCGGGATGAGCTCATGCCTGCTCCGCGCGGACGGATGGAGGGGAGGGAGGAGACACGCTGACTCGCCAGCTCATCCCGTCACGAGGGCCTGGTACAGCCCCCTGTCCTCCCAGGAAAACCTGCAGCTCCAGCCCCCAGTGGGGCTCCACTCACATGGATGATGGCAGTGGGGCCATGGCACACCTTGGTACTCTGCCAGGGGGTCTTCACTGTCTTCCCCAAGACACCAAACCTTCTCCCGGGGTCCTGAGCAGCATCTCACCCCATCCCATCAGGGTCCCATCTGTCTGTAGAGCGATGACATCCCCTCTGTGGGCTGGCATCCCAGCCTTCTGTTGCACTGAGCTTCTGACTCTGTCCTGGTGCCAGATGGCTTCGGAGGCAGATGACTTCATCTCTTTTAAAGGGGCAATGGATCTGTCAGCAGTGCCCTGTAGGAATCAATGTGCATCATGCTTGGTGGGAAGCCAACATGGGGAGCATGCCACAGCATCCTTATGATCCCACACAGGGCCCAAAGAGGCTTGGATTCCATTCCAACACTGCCAACAACCTCGTGCCCTTCACTCTTAGCCATGTGTCATGCTTGATCTGTCCCAGCAATAAACTTGTGGAGTGGGGGACCCAACTCCAACAGGAGCTCCGTGGTGATGCCCTCCTGAGTGTCTAAGGGCAGGGACTACCCAGTGTTCAGCCTCACGAGCCAAAGATGCCTTAATAGATCCCACACTGAATGGAGGGGAGTGGTCTGCAGTGCATCAGCCTCTATTCCCAAAGCTATGTACAATGGGTGGCCTGAGTCAAACCCATTCATCACTGGACTCCCCTTGGACTTCAGGCCAGGATAACCTGGAGCTCAAAGGAAATCCCAGCTCAAATTTGTACTGGGTACAAAGGGTGCGTCTCAGAGTGAGAATGAGGTGTGCTCACAGAGATGTGAGTCAAGGGCTGTGATTACCACTCTGCTGCAAGGGGAGAGATGGATCCAGCCTGTGCCCCTTGGGAGATTCCAAACAACCCAAACGTCCCTCTCCAGACAGCACCCCCTCATTCCCCCACAGATTCTGCCTGTCTGGGAGCTGCAGGGTGTTTTGCAGGTCAATAGGAACGATCCTGAGTCACTGGAGCCGCTTCAGCAACGCTGGTCAAGGAGGCTGCAGTCAGACACAGCTCAGGGAGCCATCCCTGCCCAGGACTGGATCCTCCCTGCCCCCAGCACGCTCCCGCTCGCTGGGGAAGCGCTGCCGCCGTTCCAGGCAGATAATCGCCCCTTCCCTGGCAAGTCCCTGCACGCTGCCGTGCAAACAGACCCACAGAGCACGGCAGCAGATGCAGGGCTGAAGGGCCAGACACACAGACGGGCTCTATTCTCTGAAAGGGGAAACAGGAGTTGTTTGTCCCTGAGGGAGGTAACTCACAGATCCCAGCACACCCTGAGTGAACGTTTGCTGTAGGTTTGGAGGTGGACTGATACATCAAGTAAGGCACTGTGGGAGAGCAGTGGGAGCTGGGATCAATGAGGAAATGCCCACCAGGAGTCTGGCTGCCCACCCTCACCAACACAGCTGGAGCATTCCAGTTCCCAGCTCACCCACACCCTCAGGAGGGATGATCAAGGAGGTCACACCATCATGGCTGCTTCTGAAGGCAAAAGGGTTTGGAGAAAGGAGAAAAAAAGGAAAAAAAAAAATCCAGTGCCACATTTCTAACAGCACTGCCGTGACCTCCGGGTCCATGGAGGCAACACTCCAGTGGGGCCAGCTTCAAGTGTTGGCCAGGAAAGGCACATGTTTGGGAGGGTGAGCTGGAAGATGGGCCTGCAGACAGGTCTTCAGGAGACAGGCAGGGCAGTGAGTCCAGCCACTGGCAGGGAGGCCCCTGTAAATGTTTCTTGCTGGTTCAGAGAGGCCCGTGGTGATTTCCCTACCCCAGCCTGAACATGCTGCTTCGCTGGGAAACTCTGCATGCAGGTAACCCACAGCAGAACATCTTGGCTTTAGTACATGGAGATGTTGGGTGGAACCAGGAAATGAAATCTCTCCCCACGATTAGGGAGAAAGAAGCACCCTTGCCAGCCAAGTGATGGAGCTCTGACATCCCCCACACCCTGGAAAGGTCCCACTGCTTCTGACAGGGTGAGATCCCAGCAGCGGGACATGGTGGCATGAAATGCTGGCAGCAGCTTAGGGAGCGTTGTTGGCTTGTTTGCCTGACTGACTGAGTGGTGTGAAGAAGGACAAAGCCAGGCATCATGCACAGCTCCAGCTTCTTTCTTTCCTCCTGGCACAGTTCCCCCAACCAGGCCAATCCTCTGTGCTTGCAACCACAGGTAATTCTGCAACCCACCCCTCTCTGCAGGAGCAGGAGTTGCTCCTTGGGATAAACACAACACTTTTCTTCCCAACCCAGCCTGACTTCAGGTTGAGCAGGAGAGCTGAGGAGGCAGAGCAGGAAAGTTTTCACCAGTTCCAGGCTCTCACCCACCACTGATATGGAATGAACAGCTGGACCTCAGGAAAAGTTCTCCTCTGCTTCTTGTACTTCCTGATCACTGGGCTAGCAACCAATCCAAATGTGCTCGAAGAGACCATGTTTGTCTTTGTATGGAAGGCAAAGTCCATCTTAGTATCCTAGCTAACTATGAGGATTTGGGGGGTTCCATAGCTAGATTGCTGCTCACCCTAAAGCCATGGTTTAATTAGCAAAGGTAATGTTTGTTTTTAAACCATCTGGTACATTTGGAAAAGCAGGTGGGCTTTTGGATAATTAAGCCTTCCTTCAGCCATGTCCCTCATGTTCTGCTGCTCCATAGCCAAAGTTTTTTTCTGAGAGCTAAGTCCCCTGCAGCCAACAAGAACGGCACCATGCTCTGCCACCTCTGTGGGAAGGAACTCCCAGTGCCACCAACATGCTGGCAAAAAGGTGGAGTTGTCAGTGGCTTTTGCATTCACTGGATATTGCACATTTTCTGTAAGGTAATAACCAGCTTACACCCAATTTTTCTGCAGGGCCTGACTGATACACAGCTCTTCTGTGAGCACCAGCCTCCCCAAAGAGCCTTTCATCAGCAGAGCAAAGAAAAGGGATGAAAGAGGACCCCTGTCACCACCTGGGAGAGCAAGAAGACAGTGCAGACAGGGAGAGCTGGCTCGTGGGTGGCATTGCTGAGATCAGCACTGCAGGCCTTGCTAGCTGAGGGTTCACACCTTGCTACACAAGATGAGACCAAGTCCCCACTGCTCCAGCAGAAGGAACAAGGCACCTTTGCAGTGGTGAAAGGCTCCAAACACAGGGAAATGCTGGTTCTTGCAGCAATCAGCTGATGCCCTGAAGCCAGAGGTTTGCTCACTTGCACCTTGGTGTGTCTAAATATAATACAAGTATTGTTCTGAGCCCTGCGTCAGCCCTGCTGAAATCCAGCCACCAATACCTGATTTTCTCGCCTTCCTCAGCTGTGAGACACGAGACATGCAGCTTGTGTGAAGGAACTTTTCCTTTCCTTCCTCCCAAATGGGCCTCCCAGTGCCATCACTGGCTGATCTGGCCTCCTCTTATGAGATGTCATTGAAAAGGAGCTACTTTGCAATTTTAAGGTACTATTACTTCTACTGTCACTTTCATAATCCTCAAAACTTCACTACAAGTTCCCCTATAAATCATCTGAACAAACCAGCTGGGAAAATGGACAAGCTGCACATGTAAATCCAACTAAATTTTTGTCTTCTTCCCATTCAGTTCAAACTGTTTCTGAAAGGCCATGATAAGCTTGAAACCAATGTCACTTTCCAAGTGGAGTTAAGATGCTGTGAGCAGAGCACACAAGAAGAACATGTGAAGCACCAAAGCCACAGAGATTTCAAACCCAGCAGTGTCCCACAGTGACCCATGGGAGAATGCTCAGTCTCACCATGGCATGCACATTTCCTCTCTCATTCCTGGTACAAACTCCCTAGATTTAATGTAAATTCCTGACCAGTTTTGATTCCATCAAAACCACATTTTCTGGTGAATTTACCATATTGCTCTCACTCATCTCCACCAACAACTCCAAATAGTCCCAATATATCATGGGTCAACTTCTTCACTTCTTTTTGGACTTGCACCATGAAATCACATGGATCTTCCAAGGGATTGGTGTCGTGTGATTTAAATTGACAGCATCTAGTTTGAGACAAGTTCCAGTCAAGGCTGCATGTGTGGCCAGAGGATCAATAACCTCCTGCCTGGGGAGGCTTGCTGGTGACCAGTAAGATGCAAGTTTGCACCAACCACTCCTCCTCAAATGGGATGTTAACAGATCCTGTCTCTCTCCTCCACTCATTCCTGTGCCATCGCTGTCTGTAGCCTCATGAGGAGCAGCCAGGCACCTATGTGGACAGTTTGAAATTAAAATTGTCCAACTTCCATATTCTTTTTTTTTTTTTTTTTCCCTAAAACCATACAGAAGGCTTTCTGGTAATTTCAGCTGCAAAAATGCACCAGAGGGGGAAGGAACTTCACCTAAAGCTGAACATTCATTTCCCATGTTGAGAACTGCCCTGTTCAAACTTCACTTCAATCTAAAGGAGGAACATTAATATTTACTGGGGTTTGGGGTGGAAAGGAAGAGAGGAGGCAGAAGGGGACAAAGAGGACTGAAGGACCCTCACAAAAACACCCACAGAAGGGTTTGTGCCCTTCCACCTTGGTCCAGCCCTAAACAACTCCCCCAGAGCCAGGATGCGCTATTTGTACAAAGAAAAATCCCCGAAGCTCCTGCACGCTGTCTGGTCTCCCCACGCTGCCATCTCTCCTCGCTGCCTCCCTCTCTTCCCTCTGCCTCCTGCCGTTTCAGGACAGGACCACCTTTTCATCCTCTCTGCCTGTGCAGCACCCCGGGGCTTACTGGCGAGGTTTCTGGGGGCTCCCCCAACACAAACAACAACAACAACAACCTTCAAAGTGCCTCTCGCATGCAGCTGCTCCGAGGGCAGATTCAGGTTTCCCCCACCCCCTTCTACCCATCCCTCCTTACAACACCCACCTGGCAGATAGTTAAAAACAATCTTTGAGTTTTTCAGGTGTGTTGGAGGGATTTACCTGACATCTTCCACCAGCCCACCTCCCCCACCCCCCCTGCAGTTGAAGCCCCGGATTTCATGGCAATGCTAGTTAATCTAACAGTAAAAAGCGCTGCAATTATTTGGCTCTAAGGCTTGGGTCCTTGCCCAGCTCTGACACAGGCACACATACACACACACAACTTCACTTCGGCAGCGAGGGAGCGGGCGATGCCTCTCCTCCTCCTCCTCCTCCAGCCCGTCACGGCAGGGCTNAAAGGAAGAGAGGAGGCAGAAGGGGACAAAGAGGACTGAAGGACCCTCACAAAAACACCCACAGAAGGGTTTGTGCCCTTCCACCTTGGTCCAGCCCTAAACAACTCCCCCAGAGCCAGGATGCGCTATTTGTACAAAGAAAAATCCCCAAAGCTCCTGCACGCTGTCTGGTCTCCCCACGCTGCCATCTCTTCTCGCTGCCTCCCTCTCTTCCCTCTGCCTCCTGCCGTTTCAGGACAGGACCACCTTTTCATCCTCTCTGCCTGTGCAGCACCCCGGGGCTTACTGGCGAGGTTTCTGGGGGCTCCCCCAACACAAACAACAACAACAACAACCTTCAAAGTGCCTCTCGCATGCAGCTGCTCCGAGGGCAGATTCAGGTTTCCCCCACCCCCTTCTACCCATCCCTCCTTACAACACCCACCTGGCAGATAGTTAAAAACAATCTTTGAGTTTTTCAGGTGTGTTGGAGGGATTTACCTGACATCTTCCACCAGCCCACCTCCCCCACCCCCCCTGCAGTTGAAGCCCCGGATTTCATGGCAATGCTAGTTAATCTAACAGTAAAAAGCGCTGCAATTATTTGGCTCTAAGGCTTGGGTCCTTGCCCAGCTCTGACACAGGCACACATACACACACACAACTTCACTTCGGCAGCGAGGGAGCGGGCGATGCCTCTCCTCCTCCTCCTCCTCCTGCAGCCCGTCACGGAAGGGCTGGCGCTCCTGCGAGCGAGTTCCACCCCTCGCAACTTTCTCCCTCGCTGCTCCCGACCGGTGCCGCCGAAGTTTCAGCCGGCAAAACCCCTTCTTGCAGGAATTTCGCGGAGCCCTCTCCTCTGATTTGCAAGCACCATGGACCCCCGGCAGGCAGCGAGGTGCTGCTGCGGGAGAGGATTTCCAGCGGAGGGAGCAGAGAGACAGTGAACTTCAGGAGAGGTTTCTCTCCTGTTGCAACAGGTAAGGCACGCTGCTGGCCGGTGTGGGGAGTTGAAATGACTCAGGGAGCAGTCTGTACAGCGTGGATGGAGGAAGGCATGGAGGATGCCGAGATTTAATCGTGGAACTGCTTTTGCATGTGAGTAACTTTTGCTGGAAGCAGCCTTCACCTACAGAGAGAGCTTTGGGATGCAGAGCTCTTCATCTCTTCCTCCCTTCTGGCACCCCTTGCATGGGGTTTATGGAAGGAGGCAGAAAAAGCTTCAGTGGTGTTTGCATCTGGCTTAGCTGGGACGCTCCAGCAGGCTGCAGCCAGTGCAAGCAGGTGGGCTCCAGGTATCAAAGGCAAAAGCAAGGCTGCAGAGCAAGGCAGGTGTGGAGGGAGTGAGCAGAGAAGCAATCCAGGTGTGTGAACAGGGCAGGATTTCTGCAGGGAGCAAGCTTGTGCTGGAGTAAATGGATGAGCGTCTGGCTGTAGGCTCGGCTGTTGGCCATGTACAACCCTGCTAACCGGGGTGAGGTGGTACCAATCCACACTCTGTCCCCACGTGTCCCACTAAGCCACTTCCACTGTCACCTCGAACTGGGCTGTGGTTTGGGGATCCCCCAGTGCAGTCACAGCGCTGGTGTTCCCCTGCCCGGCTTCCCTGTACACTCAGGAAAGAGCTCCTCACCTGCCCCTGTGCCCCTCCAGGGCGGGCAGCAGAGCCAGGGAGCTGCAGCCAGAGGCACCGTTTGTGTGTCTGCAGCTTCGTTCACTGCCAGTGCCGTGTGATGGGCTGAAACCCCAGAGCAAGCGCAGTCCCACTTCAGGGCGTGCAGGAATTATTTCCTATGTACATGTGCAGCCCTGATAAAAGAGGTGGAAATACAGGCAGGGAGGCCTGGGCACCTGGAGCCAAGTGCGCCCTTCCAAACTGCAGTTATCAGCTAATCAGCCTCCCGGGAAATGGAAGGCGGACTCGGTGGAGCACAGCACTCCAGAGGGGCAAAGATCAGCGGTCACGCGACTGGGGTTGCTTCAGAGAAAACCCTTAAAAAAGCTCCTGCTCCTGTGCGTTTGTGGCTGCAGAAGGCTGAGAGTTTCCAGGTGTGGAAGTTGAGGCTGTGTGGTGGTACGAGCTGGGCAGGCTCTGCTGGGCAGGCAGGGCTGCGGCCAACGGGCTCCTGCTTCGCCCAGGGTGCCCTGGATCCCGGCAGGGGACATGGATTGCTCTGTTCCCCCTAGTCCGGCACTCGGAGGGGCAAAGAGCAGGCAGGGGATGTGTAGGGAGCTGCCGTGCCTCTCCAGGCTGTCAGCTAGAGAGACCCGGGAGGTTATCGGAGCTTCGGGAAAGCAAACAGTCTGTACTGGGCTCCTGAGCAGGGCTGGGCTGTCTCGGGATTCGGGACAGCAAAGTCTCCGGGCTTGGCATTGTGTACTTCTATCATCTCCTAATACACACCACACCTCACCTTCTCGGGAATGGTTCAGGGACATCCGCCTGTCTGCTAAGGGGTTGGGGCTCCTGAGGGTCTGGGCAGGGGAGAGGTCTCTAACCCAGCCAGGGGGTTCGGTCTCTGCTTCCCCCAGCCTGCCTGTTGTGCTCCAGCGTGCTCTGTGACATTCCCAAAATGAGCCCAAGTGCCCCGCCTGTGGAGGGGAGTGCGGCAGGATCCGCTCGTCTCCCGAGCCGTTCCCTCGCACCATGAATGCATTTCAAATCCTAATGTTCCCAAACCAGTGCATCTCCCAGCCCTGCAAACAAACAAGCACCATTCATGTACGGAGGGAGAGTTCAAAGCAGGCACGACACCTGGAATCAAACATCTGTTAGGAACTAATGCATTTTGCATCCTGCTCTCCTGCCAACTGCTCCAAGGCAAGTGCTGCAGGATCGCTCCAGCTACCTGCATGCTGCAGCAATGGCATTCCTGCTCCCTGCACCTCGCTTTGTTTTTTGCCACGTGTGCAGCATGCAAGTGCAGCTGCACCTCGAGCAGTTAGCAGGAGGCTTCCTTCTGTATCGTGGACAAACATAAGAGGATTAAATACCCCTGAGCCCTTTTAAATTTTTTAAACTGCGTTGGCAACATGGATGCTGCATTGTCTATTAACGAGCTGATCTGCTGAGCAAGCAATTCTTCCTCTAACCACACTTTTTCCTTGGCAATGAGGCAGGTACTGCTTTATTAGCAAAGAAACTTTCTTCTCTAATTCTTGGAAGTAGGAGCTGCAGGGAGGGGCAGGCTGCAAGGGCTGCTAGAAAGGTTTGTAGCTCAGAAATGGACAAGGAGCAGGGTTGAAACAAACCAAAGGAAACACTTTCCTTTTCTGTAGAGAGGGCATAATTAACTGTGGAACAAATTGCCACAGGATATTGCAGGCACCAAAAGTTGTGTTTGGTTTGAAACCAGGTTTTGATCCATTTGGGAAGGATGGCTCCAGTGAAGGTTTTTAAATGCAGTAGCCCAAGATCAGACAGGTACTTGCACGGATGCTGAAAAGTGGGAGAAGGAGCAGGTTACCCGTGCTCCTTTTTTATGCTCCTCCACTAAGTAATCAAAACTGTCCATTTTGGGAGAGAGAATAGAGAGGTAGCCAGGCAGGGCTATTTTGATGCTCTTACATTGTGTGACTATTTTTGAGTGGCTGGGTTGCACGGTGGATAGGAGCTGTGACTCAGGCAGCCCGGGAGACGCGGGTTCTGCCATGAATAGATCCTCCATATGGCCCCGGTTGACAGGGACACTCTGTGCCCAGCCTGGTTCTCACAGGTGCTCCAAGCAGTGTCCATGCACCGTTGTTGGCTCCACAGAGGTGCTGCAATGGCAGGAGGTGTCAGAAATAGGCTTCCAGCAGAGAGTCCGGAGCAGGAGGGAGTGACCTGTGCTGGGAGCAGAGCGGGAGCTGACAGGACACACTGTGGCAATGAGACCAGCCTGGGCAAACGCGTCTGTCCTGCGGGTTAATCTTTTCTCCGGTGAGACGCCGAGCTCCCCAGGGCACGGGCTGGCCTCGCAGCAGCTTGTGCAGCACTTCGGACACGGCACAGGAGGTGGGCGGCTGCGGGCAGGTCTGGGAGCTGAAGGTTTTCTATCAGCTCGCAGGTAACCCTTTGCATTCAGTAAATCTCTGCTGCAGGGAATTTTTGTGGCACGGCTACTGCCACGCTGGCCAGCCATCCTTTTAGGAGGGAGGATCGTGCCCTGATTGCCTCATTCATTTTTTGTCCTCGGTGTCCTTACGCTGCCTCCAAGGGCAGGAAAGGGACGGGAAGGAGCAGCGTGAGGCAGACAGATGGCAATGGAGAGAGAGGGGCTGCAGGCAGGGCAGAGCTGCTCTCCGATCACCTTCGGGCAGCAGAAGGGAAGCACCAGCAGGGTTCTGGGCAGGGGAAGGAGAACATCGTCGGATCAGTGCGGGGACAGGTCTGCATGAATGAGAATTGCCGGATAGGAGGGAGAGGTGAGGAGGAGCACAGTGGGCAGGGCTGTGCTGCAGGGCAGGCGGAGGCTGAGCAGTCCCTGTCCTGCCGAGCGCTGGGGCTCCGCACCTGCATCCAGCAGGGCGCACGGTCCCTCACGCAGCTTTCACGCCAAGATGCTCCTGGGCTCCTTCCCAAAGAATTCTGGCGATTTTAGGATAACATGTATGTTCCCCACGGGGAATCACAGGGCACTGGAGGTGATGAGGGCAGTGCCTCATTACCAACACCCAGGTGGAGTTAAGGTGACTGTAAGGACTTGCAGGGTCAGAGCCCCTTCACACCGTGCAGAGCTGCTGCTCTCACCAGGCTGGGGTGAGCTGAGCCCTGTTGGTGGCCACGGCTTTGGAGGGTCAGGTGGGAGCTGTGTGGGGACCTCGGCTCTCCCAGCTTTGCAGACCTCAGTAAACAGCTGTTCTGTGAGCAGCAGGATTCATGAAGCTTGGTTGCCTGCGGCGCTCCCTCTTGTGTGGATTCTCTGATGTCTAATAATCAGGTTGGGCTCACATTAGAGCTTTTTCTTCCAGCTGGGAGTCCTAATTTGGATTTCTCTCCTTGGTCCTGCTGCTTTTCACAAGCATGTGCAAAGTTAACTCCTTTCAAGTCTTTGCCTATCTGGTTAAATTTGGCTGAAGCTGGCCAGTGGATCTGAAGGGTAGAGGATTGACAGTGTGGTCCCAGTTCCCTCAGCAGTCTGCAGACAGGGGAATGATTATCAGTGCAAGATAATTTGCATCCCAAGCATGAGGAAAAAGTGAAGGGCTCAGTACGAGTTTTGGCAGGAGAAAGCGATCAGAGAAGAGCCCAGGATCCCTTGTGGGCTCTCACAGATAGTTTGCAGTAACTGAGGTATGAGGTCCTTGGTGCTAAAAGGCTCCATGGCAGCTGAATCACAGGGTGATGGTGCACAGTCCCAGCAGCAGCAGAGCTGGGGCCCACTCATGTGAGATCCTGGCATGCTCCCCCTGGCTCTTGTGCCAACGTGCTTGGGCTGCTGCACTGTGGTGTCCAACCCCAGGGCCCCTCACACCGTGCCTGGTGAGCAGCTCCCACCAAAACTCCTTCCTACCAACACTGACTGCCGCTTCTCCTGCCCCCAGGGCTGTTTCTTGTCCCAGCCAGCAGGTACCCCATGCCCATGACAGCCACCAGTGGGATGTGCTGTCTCCTCCCTGTCTCCTGGCTGTCACAGCTCCTGTCCTTGTCCACGCCTCAGCACCTCCACTGGTTATCTGTGGCAGTGGCAGCTTTTGGATCATAAGCAGGATTTAACCCTTTGCTCCTATAACTGGAGAGGGCAGAGGAAAGGGATTAGGAATAATGCATAAGGATGCTTCCCTCTTGGCACAAGGAAGTTCACTTCCCTCATGTCACACCTGCCCTGGGACAGGAGCCAGCAGCAAGGCAGTTGGCACTGCAAGGTTCCCTCAGCCCCCAGACCTCACGGAGGGCTCCACAGCTCTGGAGCTGCTCAGTTAACTCTTGCTCTAGAATGGGGCTGCAATGCCAAGGCAGATCACTGACCCTCACAACTCTACAGAGAGTTCAAGCATGCTCAAGTTGTCCTGTGCCTAACAGATGAGCTTACAGCACTGACACCTCAGCTAGGTGACATATCTGGGCCAGGCCTAGGTGTTGGCAGCAGTACAAAATCCAGCTCTCCCTGGGTGCCTCAGAGCAGACAGAAATGCACATTGCAGGTGGAAAGGTGGCCTTTGGCTTCACGTACCTGGTGATGCTGTTGGACAGAGAATGGCTTGGAGGCAAAGACACACAGCACCTGCTTGCTCCAGTGAGGAGCCACACCAGGGCAGCAGGAGCAGCATCAGGGCACAGCCAAAGCCCCAGGGATGGGGGAATGGGTGAGATGTCCTGGGGGGAAGGGGGTGAGTGGCTGGCTGGAGGAAGCCACAGTGAGATGTCATGGAGCAAGGTGCCTTTAGAGTCAGTCTGGCTCTGAGCATCCAACCTGTGAAACCTGGCACGGTGACAGAGGTGGCAAAAGCATCCAGCTGAAAGGGGGAAGGAGGAGTTGGACATCAGAGTAACTAAATGCTTCCCAGCTGCCCTTCCCATGTGGAAGGCCATCCTGCCATCTCCTCTCTGGCTCAACTCATCCATGTCTTGCACCACTCAAGGGACAGCACCCTGTTCCCACTGTCAGCCCTGAATGGTGCTCCTGGCAGAACCCCTCACAGGTCCCCAGACCAGGCCTGGGGAAGGCAGGGCTGCCTCAGAATGAAGAATTTTTACCAAGTCCTGCAGCAGTACAGAGAAAAATATTATCTCTGCCAGATCTCCCTCCCAGCCTGGGGCCCAGACTGCCCCACACAACTCAGTGTCTCACAGGCTTCCCCCAACCTCCTTCATGGAAGTCTCTGTTCCACCACCACCCCATAGAGGCTGCCAGGCCAAGCTCCTGGGGGTACCCAAACCCCCTGGGTTAAAGCACCTGCCTGGTTCAGCTGGCAGGTGATGGAAGGAGCACCTGTAGTGCTTTAGGACTGTACCTGTTCTGCTCAGGGACGTGTGTGTGACTTCCTGCCATGCTGAGCAGGCCAAGGGAAGAGTCACTGCTCTGCATGCCAGCACGAGAATCATTAACCCATGGCTTTCCATGGCTCTGCAGCTGAGAAGCCCTCAGTACAGCCCACCCCATCAGTACACACCCCGTTACCCCAGGAACAGAGCTCAGCCATGACATGGTTGTGGCACAGGTCTGGCACTGCCACTCACTGCCCTGACAGCATTTCAAGGACAGTCCTTGGTGGTAAAAGGCACGTGCACCAGGTTCTACATGATCAGCCACCTTGCTCCAGGCTGTCCAGCAAGCTGGAAACAATTTCCAAAACTCTATCCAAGCCATTCAGAGATTGGAAAGTCGAGATGGGGAAGGAACAGCCCAACTGTGCCTGGATGGAATCTGCAAGTCCAGCAAAAAGCTGCACCCACACTGACACAGCCCCCAAGCAGGCTGGTGCAGGCAGTTCTGCAAACATCAGCCCTACGAAACCATCCACAGGCGCTGGAAAACCCCGAGATACACTGAAGAAGGAAACACCGTAACTTCAGGGGCTCCTTTCATTAGTTTTCTGGCTTTGTGTAGTACCTCCAGGACGTGTTTCTCTTGCTGCACTGCAAAACCAAGCAGAGACTGCACAACCAAAGGCAGGAGCAGGATCTCCACGGATGGGGTGGTTTTGTTTGGTTTTTTTTCAAAGTCCAAGAAAACAGTTTGAAAGATACCCATCTCCACAGAGAATTCAAACCCCACGGCGTGACTGTGAGCAGCCATCAGGGAGCTCCCCAAATGGAAAAGGATCCAATTCCCACCAAAATCACTGTGGCAGAGGAGAGGGCAAGCATTAACCAAGCAGCTCAATCTCCTTGCAGGGTGAACACAGGCTATGTCAGCATTGGGAAGCAAAACATTTCACAGTGTCCATTTAACTCTGTGACTTTGCCACACTGACAGCCCAGGGTTGGTCCTATTTGGAAGGCAGCTCTAAGGATATTGCCCCATCTGTAGCTGGACCCCTTCTGCTCCACCAAGCCAGGAGAGCAGTGTCCTATCTCCTATTACCCTCCCAAAACCTTGGACTCATCATCTTACAGGATTGCTCCCTCTGCTCTCTGTCTCTGTTTCACAATGGCCATTGAAATGCATTGTTAAACTAATTACTTGGACAGCCAGGCTCATCTCCTGTCTTTCCCTGTTCTTGCAGCCTCTGACAAGGAAGTTGATGTGTTTGGGGGTGATTTTGCTTGGTCCTTATCCTGGGGAAGAGGCTGTTCCTTGTATTGAGGGAAAAAGGGAGAGAAAATGGAGGGAGGTGAGGGAAGAAAACGAGAGGAAGAAAGAAAACTTGGGATACATGCTGGCAAAAGAGTAGTAAGGGAACAGTTGTCCTTATTTTCCAATGAAAATGATGATTTTTCTTTAAGCTTCTGATCTCAAAACTTTGAGCCAAGCCCCCACCACAGCTCATGAGGGGAATGCTGCTCTGGGTGCACTCAGCACACACTTTGTTTTGTGTTTTGGGTTTTTATTGCTTTTAAATGCTACTCTTGAAGGGAATCAAAAGGTGGGGCTGGGGCCACACCTGCTTCCTGGCAGGCTACAGCACTTTTCTGCGATATGGCCAACAAACACAGCAGCCCACACCTTGCAGGAGCCCCCTGGGAGGGCCCCCAGAGGACCCCCTGGCCATGCCCAGCCACTCGCCCCAGCTGCCCAGAACAGCCTTTTCCTGCACCAGTCCCCCCCAATCACCCATCTCCACGGTCTCCCCACACACACACTTGGAATCTCAGCGCTGTGTTTGTTCCCTCGTTTCAAGCCGACAGATTTGGGCATGTCTTTGACAGAGGTTCACAATTTGGATGTTAAATTTAGACGCGCGCTCAGGCTCTGATTAGAGATACCCCGGTGTTTACTGGCTCTGCGGGGAGTTTGCATCTACAGGGCTGAGGGCGAAGCCCCCCGAGGCTCTCTGATCCTCGCCTGGTGATTAGGAAAGGAGGCTGAATCACCACATAATGATGCCCTGGTATTTCCCTCAGTCGGGAGCGTGCCCTGCCTTCCACACTCCATCCCACCGTGGCTTCCTCCAGCACTGCTGCCTCCCCATGTGCAGCCAGCTCCAGCAGCCCACGACAGAGAGAAGGGGAGCACTCTCATAAATGGTCCCATGAGGTGAAGAGACCAGAGGCAAGTGAGGGTATTCGAGTGTTAAATGCTTGCAGGTGATCTGGCAGCCCTGAAGTGTGTATGGTCCTTGCCACAGGTCCCATGGATCATGCACTAATTACTGTCAGCACAAAGACGTGGGGTAGCACAGCTTAGAAAAGCAGGAGGAATGGTTGTCTTATTCTGCATGAAAAATCTGTTTGATTTCACCCAGTTTCCATCTGGAGATCCTTGAAATTCATGGCAAGGACCCCTGAGCTTGGCAGCGCTGCTCCTCCTTGGTAGCCACCTGCATTTGGGAATAAGGGCCAGTAAATTTTTTTTTTTTTTTTTTGCTGGTTTCATGCTATGCACAGCTTTCAACCCACGGAACAAAAGTCATAGAAACCCACCTCTTTTCTGCTGGTTCATTGCTGTCATCTTCCAGGGTCAGTCCCAACAGGATTTTCCCTGGAGCTGAGCCAATTCACCAGATTTCCCCTCTCTTCAGAGCACTGTCCCCCATTTTCCTGTTAAGCTTCCCCATGGCCCTTGGAAATGTCCCAGTCCCACTTCTGGGTAGTTTGCATTGTGACTGTGGCTTAAATGATTCCAGAAACAGAGGACAGATCAGGGAGAGCACAGTCATCTCCTGGGAGATCTATCACGCTTCAAATGGCACAAAAACCATGCTGGAGAAAGAGAAGCAAGACCCTCAGAGCATGATTGCTTCCCAGTGCATCCTGCTAAAGGAGAAGCTGCAGGCTGCAGCTCATAGGGGATGATTTCCGGGTGGGAAGTCGCTGTCAGGGGACACAGACTCTCTGTGATACTGTTCAACTGAGCATGGTCCTGACACAAAGACAAACTCTTGAAAAGTTGATGGTGATGCCTCCTAGACAATTCTCCCCAAGTTTTGACTGTGTCTTTCGAAGTTTCAGATCATTTCTAGAGGAAATGAGGCTTCTGCCTCATGCCCCAGATGCGTAGTCACTCTCCATCCCTCATAATAACTGCTGAAGCCATTGATTGCTTTCAGTCCAGCTTGTAATTGAGAGCAAAGCTCTAAGAAATATTGAGGTCACAACAGGTTTTGAAAAATAATTATCTGGACAGAGGAGTAAAACCCTGCTAATACAGAGGGGAAAAGCAGCAATGTTAAGTGAAGCCCTTCTTAGATGTCAGGAAATATACAGGGAAGAGGGAGGTTAAGTACATTCCAGGAGAGATTCAGACTAAAGCCTGCATCTTGTTAAATGCCAGAAAACCCACTCCTTGCTCAAGGTTATCCTCCCATATTGAATTGCTGGTGCCCAGGAAGGCATGTGCTCTGGATCCAGCTTTTCTTGTGGTTGTGGAGTTCATAACGTCTGTGCTTTGTGGGTTCTCTGAAGTCTTATGAGAGATGAGTTCACATTGCCGTTTGAGTACAATTCAATTAAAAAGTCAATTAGCCCAGATACAAAGCCATCGGATTCATTAAGTCTGCTGTTGGTGGAACAGCTCTGGTTTGGTTGCTGGTTTATTCTGCTGTCTTGCTCCACTCTGGGGTGTGTGGATTACCCCGCGTGCGCAGCCCGCGCGCGTCTCCTCTCCAGGTTCAGCAGTTGAAAATGCTGGAAGGGAGTAGCTCTAGGCAAGTCCCTACTTGCTGCACAGCTCTGCAGAGCTGTTAAGCAACAAGCAACAAGCAGAGCTTTTAAGAACATGGTTTTCGACTTCTCAGAAGGAGCCACATGCCTTTCTGGGTCACCCATGCCTGCCCTCCAAGTTTTTCTTTAATTTGAAGTACATTTTGGGACTGTGTTATGTTTCCTAGAAGTGAAATGATGGTATGAAAAAATTAGTCTGAATTTTGTCAAAATTGAATTGTGTTGATTTCTCTCCGACTTCTGGTAGTTTGACTTCACCTTCAGACCATTTGTTTCAAAAAGGAATGACCACAGAGAGGTTTTTGGATGGTTGGCTTCTATTTACCAAGGAAAAAAGGATTTGAAGCAAATATGAAATTTACAGCTTTGTATTTATCAGTAATCAGATAACTCAGTGAGAGAATATGACACATACTGTTAGTTGGGATCTAACAATTGGTTCCTAACATTCAACTTGAGTTACAAATTGAACTAGTTCTGGTTCTTAAAGAGATGAGTCTTGAAAAAGTGTCTGGAAAAACAAGTCTTCCCTGTTTAAATTAGGAATGTGCCAAATGACTGGCAGGTACTTGATATATAATTTAAATTTAAAACAGGAAGAAACAGTTCTAGATAAAGATCTCCTAGGATATCTAGGGGAAATATATGCACCTATATTTAGCTTATCCCTGGTTTCAACCCCTAACTGCACACACAGCAGCATGCACTTAGCTTTTGAAAAGAACAGGCCTTGATCCTTTAACAAGCTCTGCAAAGCTCCCTAATAAAGTTACATCCCTGTTAATCACATGTGTGCTCCCCGGTTCCTCCTTTGATACACCTTGTTCACAGGGATAAACCGTGGAGCCGCAGCTGCGCGGGAGCTGTTGGAGAAGGAAGCTGATGGCAGGTGGTCATGGACAGCAGAGCCTCCACAGGAATCCTGACCCTGGGGCTTTGCCATGAGAAGGCAGCAGCCAGGGAGATTACTCAAGGGCTGAGGGTGACATGGGCAAAGTGTCTTGCTGGAAACCTGCTCCTTCAGTCAGCACAGAGGAGGCAGCAGGGTCAGGCCTGTGAATTAGAAGAGCTTTGAGGTAATTGAGGCAGAGCTTGACTAGAAAGTGAGAGAAAGCTGTTGGAAAGGCCACATCATGAAGCTGCACATTCAGAAGGAATTTTTACAACATGGCATGTGTTCCCCATCATTGCTGGGGAAGGACAGCACATCCTGTAGCACAGGGAGAGAAAAGGGAAGACAGCCACTGAGAGAGGCACATAAATCAGTTTGTGTTTTGACTCTCGAAGATACGTTTCAGAAACTTCAGTGGAGAGAGAAGTTAAGGTGGAGAAAGGAGGCTGGAGAAACAAAACAAGAGAGAGTTTGGATTGGGGATGGAGAGTGTAAATATGCTGTTTGACTTAGGAGAAAGCAGAATGAAGGGAGGGCAAGATTGTTCACAGAATAGCAAGTCAGCCTGATCAGAGCATCTTGCATAACTTAGCACATTTTGCCCTCTACAAAGGCAGAAACTGAAGCAGAGAGAGTGAAGAAATCTGAGCCAGTGTAGGGATGTGGGAGGACAGATCCCTCACTGGGACAGAGGGAAGAAGAGCTGAGCTAACAATTGTATCAGTAAAGGTCAGGGTAGACGGAGCAGGGAGGTGAGGCTGAGCCCTTGCAGACTTTTTTCTGTAACACACTGACCTTAATGAAAATTACCAGTGTTCTTCCTTTGACACCTGCAGGGCTCAAGGGGACACCACATCATGGAAGTCTCCATCAGGAGTCACTTCCTGAGTGTTGCTGTTTTCCTGATGCATTGTGTGGTCCACAAGGCCAGCTGTGAGAAGGGCAACACTTCCATCCCGCACTTCACCCACTTCTTCTACAATGCCACCATCTATGAGAATTCAGCCCCCAAGACCTACGTGGAGAGCTACGTCAAAATGGGTATTTACAAGAGACACCCTGAGTGGGACATCAGGTACAGAATAGCTTCTGGGGACAACACTGGTCTGTTTAAAACAGAAGAGCACGTGATCGGGGATTTCTGCTTCTTGAGAATAAGAACCAGGAGCAGCAACACAGCACTTTTAAACCGTGAGGTCAAAGACAGTTACATGTTAATAATCAAGGCCACAGAGAGCACCTTTGCTAATGAAGCCTGGGCCAAAGTCTTGATCCATATTCTGGACAGAAATGACTTGAAACCTCTCTTTTCACCCCCCTCCTACAAAGCATCCATCAGAGAAGACACTCCTCTGAAAACAGTGGTCAGCACGCTCAGTGCCACTGACGCTGACGCTGGCCAGAACGCTGAGTTCTACTATATCCTCAACACCAAGTCCAGCCTGTTCACTGTGCACCCCACCACGGGGGCAGTTATGGTCACAGGCAGGCTGAACAGCACCCATCGAGGCAGGCATAACCTGAAAGTTTTGGCTGTGGACAGAATGAGAAATATCTCAGAGGGGAACGTGGCTACTGTCACCATCCAAGTGGAGCCATCTGCCAGGAAACCCCCCTCTATCTCCTCGGTGAAGGTGGCATCACCTGACTCAGACGAAGACTTTATCTATGCAACTCTCTCTGTAGAAAGTGGTGACTCAGAAGCAGGGATTGATTCGGTTGAGTTTGTGGATGGAGATCCGGGAAGACATTTCAAAGCCATCAAATCCTGCTTTGGGAGCACTGAGTTCATGATTGTGTCAAACAAAGAGATAAACTGGTTACTTTACCCATTTGGTTTCAACCTCAGTGTGCAAGCCAAGGACAAAAGCAAGCCACCACTGTTCTCTCCTGTCAGAGTTGTTCACATACCTCCCTCCAAGTATGTTTCTGCCAGATTTGAGAAAGAAGTGTACCGGGTCCAGCTCAGTGAATTTTCCCCAGCTGGAAGCCAAGTTGTTATGGTGAAGATCACACCAGTTGTCCCAAATCTTAAATACATTTTGAGACCTACTCCTGACAGCACAAGCTTTAAGATCAATCCTCACACTGGACTGATAACTACAGTCAGAGCAATGGAATTCCATGAGCAGTCTAGTTTTGAGCTTGAAGTTACAAGCAGTAACAGTCACACATCCACGACTGTTATTGTTGACATCACCGACTGCAACAATCACGCTCCAAGTTTTACTCAGTCTTCGTACCATGGGGCCTTTGATGAAAATGTTCCTCCTGGTACCAGTGTCTTAACAGTAAGGGCTACAGATGAAGATAAAGGAGACAATGGCTTTGTCACCTACCGCATAGCCAACCAGCAATCAGTTCCCTTTGTCATTGACCCCTATTCTGGTGTCATTTCCACCTCCAAGTCGATGGACTATGAGCTGATGCAGAGGTGGTACCACCTGCGAGTGTGGGCGTCAGACTGGGGCTCACCCTTCCGCCGCGAGACTGAGGTGTACGTCTCCCTGACACTGAGCAATGTCAATGACAACCCTCCTGTGTTTGAGAAGGCAAGCTGCAGTGGCACCATCCCACGGGACTTTCCAGTTGGGAGCCCTGTGGCCACGGTCTCTGCAATCGACAGTGATGAGCTGCAGCATATCAAATACAAAATCAAGTCTGGCAACGAGTTACAGCATTTTGAACTGAATCCCATCTCTGGAGTAATATCCCTTAGAATATCTCTGCGAGATCTTCCTTCTGAACAGCCACTTTTCTACTCTTTGAAAATAACTGCAACAGACGGAGAGAACTACGCTTTGCCAACATCTGTCAACATCACTGTGGTCAGCCAAGGTCTCCCTGTCAAAATGCAGTGTGAGGAAACAGGAGCCTTGAAACAACTGACAGAAACCATCATACACTCCATCGAGTCTCAGTCTCAAGGCCATGGGCAGGATGATGAAACATCTCTGAACTTGCACCTTATAAACCATAATGCTCCTAAGTTTGATGACAGCTTTCCACGATCCATTGATATCATAGAGACTGTTCCCATCAACTCAACTATTGCTGACCTTTCAGCCATTGATCCTGACACTGGTTTTAATGGAAAATTGGTTTATGTGATCTCAGATGGAAATGATGACAGCTGCTTTACAATTGACCTGGAACTGGGTCTCCTTCAAGTCCTTTCTCCTTTAGATCATGAGCAAACCAGCTTCTACATTCTCAACATTACTGTGTATGACCTTGGCACACCACAAAAATCATCTTGGAAACTATTAGCTGTGAATGTGTTGGATACCAATGATAATACTCCTAAATTCACTCAAGGTGCCTATTGGGTGGCAATACCAGAACATGTAGCAGCAGGGACAACAATAGCTCAACTGAAAGCAGAAGATGCTGATACAGATGACAATGGGAGAGTAAAATACTCCCTCCTAACCCCCACGGACAAGTTTGCCATTAACAGTGTCACTGGAGAGGTGACAGTTACAGGTGCTCTAGATAGAGAATTGTGGCCTTGCTATGTGCTGAAAATAGAAGCCAGGGACCAGCCCAAAACAGGCTTCCAGCTGTTCTCTGTTACGGACCTCGTTGTGACTCTGGAGGACATAAATGACAACACCCCTCAGTGCCTCCCAGCCCTCAACAGTGTGAAGGTCCGTGAAGACCTGCCTGTGGGGGCCATTCTCCTGTTTCTGGAAGCTTTTGACCCTGACGCTGGCTCTGGGGGGGAGGTGAGGTACAGCCTCATTAACAATGAGGAGATGATGTTTCATGTGGATAAGCTGACCGGGGCGCTCCGTTTGGAGAAGGAGCTGGACTATGAGAAGAGGGACTCTTACAATCTAACCGTGCAGGTCAGTGACAATGGGAAGCCCTTCTCTCGCTCTTCCCTCTGCCACCTGGAAGTGAACGTCATTGATGTCAACGAGAACTTGAACCCACCACGCTTTGCCTCCTTTGTCTTCAAAGGCTGGGTGCAGGAGAACAGCCCTAAGGGCACGTCGGTGATGATGGTCACGGCCAAGGACATCGACAGGGGCAAAGATGGAGAGGTTCAGTATTTCCTCCGAGAAGGCACTGGCCTGTCCGTCTTCCACATCGAAAAGGACACAGGTAAGGACATCTTCAATTGATAGTGTACCTTGTAGGCTTAAACTACCTGTTGTGTTTGGCCTGGCTGTTTACAATATTTTATGCATTCAAGCCTTTCTTGATTGTGCAGAGATTTACTAATTTACCCCTGGATCGGGGTAGGAACAAGCAGGGGTTTTTCTCCTTGAAATAACAGCAAATCAATGTCTGTCCTCCCCCAAAATACCAAGGTCTTCTCTATCACTTGTGTACCAAAATTAACCTCAGCAGAAGCAAGCCCCTCACACAATCTCACAGCCACACAAGGTGGGTGTGAGAGTTTGTGTGTGCAGCAAAGAGCAGGAAGCAGACTTGAGACTGCTCTGTCATCGAGGACTAAGCGGTCTGAGTTCCTTAAATCCCTCACAAACACTCCCTGTCCTTCTCCTAGGCACCATACGGACCATAGGATCGCTCGACCGAGAGGGAACATCTCACTACTGGCTGACTGTGCTGGCCCTTGACCTGGGAACAATTCCTCTGTCTTCTGTGACTGAAGTTTATATTGAAGTCACTGATACCAATGACAACCCACCTCAGATGTCCAGACCTGTCTTCTATGCCTCTGTGATGGAGAATTCCCCACCAAACACATCAGTCCTTCAGCTTGATGCCTTCGATCCAGACTCCAGCTCAGAGGGAAAACTGACTTTTCACATCCTAACTGGAAATCCTCAAGGACTCTTCACCATTAACCTCATTACAGGTAAGACTGACCCAGCTCAGCATCTGTTTTTGAGGCTTCCAAGTGCCCAGAGGATGTGACATATTCAATATAAACAGCCCACACAGCTGCCTTTGTCACACTTTTCTGCTGCAGCAAAGGTCCCAGTCTCCAAATACACTCTGTGGGGAGTCTGAGGATTGAAACCCTCAACCTGAGGGCTGCGATTTGCATCCAGATGGCTCTTAGAATGACACAAATGTGCTGCTTTCAAAGCCCTAAACAGTTGCTTTTAATCATCCCCCTTATAAACAACTGTTGCACAGCCTGAGCCAGGGAACACCCTTCTGGAGGTGACTGTTCCTGACACAGACCCAGGCAGGATTAACAAAAATGAATTCTGCTGCACTTAAAGGCTCCACCCATTCTCCAGCACTATTAATGTAGTAAGTGTAGTAAGCCTCTTCTGCCATCTTCCTAGACTGTATCTTTCATCTGAGGATTATTTACCAGATCTTTCAGAGCCATCAAAAACCCGCCGATGTTTTGTGTAAACAGCTTCCTCAGACTATCCCAGCAGAGCTGACATTGGGCCAGTCTGGCAGGGAAGGCTGTGCTGAGCCCTTCATGCCATCAGCTCCTGGGAGAAGAGGGAAGGGAGGGCACAGAGCCTGAGTATGGGAGAGGATTAATTGCATGACTTTGATCTCCTGGAGATGATAAAAGCAGTTCAGCTACTGCAGCGGGATGGAAGCTTGCTCTCAGATGGGGAGCTGGATGTATTGGAAAAGGCTGGAGCTGCTCTCAGCTGTGTGTTACCAGTGGTGTAATGGCTCTCTGGCAGTGCTCTACAGCTGGCTAGGAGGGGAATGGAAGAAATAAATTATTATTATGAAATACTAAAATCTTTTTGTCCCAAGAACCTCACAGGGTGTATTTACATGGCACTGTATAAATGCACCTGGAGATGTCAGCTAACTGTGACCACTGTTGCCCTCAGCTGTAGCTGTCTATGCTGCCAGAAGCTTTTTAGCCTGGTCAGGACATTGCTCTGCATCCAACTTTCCCACATAATCCAAACAGCCATGCACAACCCAGCCCCAGGACAGCTTGCACAATGCAGGGTTCAGCAGAAATGTTCCTTCAGAAGCCCTGTTGCATAAAAGCACTGCCTTTTTGATGGGATGTGGAGCAGGATGGCTGTCAGGACATCAAGCTGGCTCCCCTCTTCAGCTGAGCAGCCATGCACCCTGCAGGAAATTCAGCCTTTGTGCTGCAGGCAAAGCTTTCAGCACCATTTGAGTGCAAAGTCACGCTCCAAGGCTGTCATGTTCCATAGCAAAATGAGTAACTCTGACAAAATCCAAATGTTTGCTAATGAGACACCTCACCTCTGAGCCAACCCATTAATTGCCATCTTAGACAAAAAAAGCTCTCTCAGGTATGAGTCATCTCCATCTCTCCCTATACTCAGGTGATTTGCATGAGAAGAGTGATAAGTTTGTCATTTCTGAAAGAAATCCATGGGCTGATCTTATTTCTTGGACAGTTGCTGGAGGTCTCTTCTTTAAACCCTGAGCTTGGAGGTTGTTTAAGGTCCTGCTTCCAAGCCTGATGAGAATTCAGTTATCCATTATTTTACTTGCATGTCACCCAAAAGAACCTATAATTGCCTGTGAACATCGGCATAAACGGAGCAGTTATACCCTCATGTTTACAGTATCTAAAGAGAAGTGATTTGCTGCTGCTGCCAGAAGGAATATCACAGCTTGTCTAACGTTCAGGGCCCTAGGCAGCCTTTTGGAAACCCAGTAGTATTTTCATTCTGCAGGCTAGTTGCTCCATTAAGTAGAATAAAACAATAATCTTTGGTCTCAGCTTGGTAGTGCAGCACTGGAAGATGAACTGCTGTCACCCCCATTAGTGCAGGATTGTATTATAAAATAAAAAGGGTTATCCCACTGCAGGGCAGAAGGCTGTGGTCAAGACATCTCCTTTTCACCTGTCCCACATGGTCATTGTCATCAAAGGACACACAAATAAGTCACACTGGCACTGAAATGAGCCAGGACACAAGAGGAGCAGAGGTCAGTCTGGGTCTCTCCTAGGTAGGATGTTTCTAGTAGTGACCTCTTGGCAAAGGGAGAGGAGGAGGAGGAGGAAGCTCGTTCTCATCCTGTGTCTTAATAGGAATTAAGGTCCTGATGTGCTGCTACAACAGGTGTATCTACACACAGAAACACCCTGCAGAATAGCCCTGGAAAATCATTTAGGGCAGAGTGACACACTATTGCAAGTAACCTAATTCAGTTCCTGGTTGTGTGTTTGATTCAGTACCTTGACATGGGGTGGGTTGGCCAGTGGAGACATAACCAGCAAGGCCCCTTGACTTCTCCTGAGGCCTTGCAGGGGAACCAGGAACAGCCATGATAACTGTCCTGGGCTTCTCCAGCATTCCCAAACCACCACAGAAAGGCTCTAAGATCTTCAAGCTCTCAGTTCTCCAAAGAGGGTGGAGAAAAAGGGGGAAAATACATGAAAGGCTAATGAGAAGAGGGAACAAAACTGTGCACCGAGATGAAAGCTCTGTGCCATCGGCGATGGAACCTCTCCAGCCCAGCCTGGCAGCTGGTGTGGAGCAGTGTTTGTGGGAGACAGGGATAGATAGCTGCACGGAGAGATGGGCAGATAGCAGGGTTTGGGGTATTCTTCTGCTGGAAAAGTTTTCAGCTTGTTTTGTTCAGGATTTGATGTGAAGGGGGTTTGAGTCCAGACAGGACCAGGAGGAGCTGGGAGGCTGTAGCAGGAAGAGTCAGGGTGAAGCCATTCATCCTGCTGAAAGGCTGTTTGGAGAATCCCTTTATTTTGGATTATTTGTCTCCAGCTCTTATCTAGTGCTCGTTCTTCTGGTTTTTCTTCTGCTGTGACAGTGTCCATTGGCTTCCTCAGGATGCCTGTGGTTCCTGCAAGGAAACATTTCTCTACGAGGAGGGACATCCTGCTCTTTAGGCCCGAGGGATGGTTGCATGGCTGCTCCCCAAAATCAACGTAGCACACAGCTGAGCATGGAGTAGTGCACAGCAGGGTCAGAACAAGAGGTGGGGTGGTAGGAAGAGAAGGAAAAAAAGTTAAATGGAAACCATGAGTGAGACAAGAGAAAGAGGGTTTTAAGAGGACAACCTCTTCCTTTCTCAAGCTCTTGTGAAAGTCTCAGTGCCTGCAAACCTGATTCTGGCTATTTTAACTATCTTAGATTTTCCCCCCTGCAGCAAGGGCAGGGGGCCAGCAACCTCCACCCCAGCCCTGTTCTTGCCAGCAGAAGTTATTATTATTTTTTTTTCCCTGACAACAATGCCCTGGTAATTTTGCTGCTCTTGTTCCAACATGACCAGTCTTCCTCTCTGCCCTTTGCAGGCAGCAAGCAGGAGAGAGGCAGACAATCCTTTCTCATTGCTGTGTGTGGACAGGCTGCTGGAGTACAGTCTATGCCTGCCTGCTTACAGGCAGCAGAAGGCATTGTTCCTGGACCTTCACCTGGATGCAGAGCTTGGCTAATTGGCCAGGTGCAATTTGGACCTTTGACAGTGTTGTTCAGTCTCTGTAGGATTCAGCAGAAACCATCAGGGCCTCATGCAAGAACACAAATAAAGGACACCCACTCAACTCCATCACACGTCCCATGGGACAGGCTGGATGGGGTTTTCCAGCAGGGCAGGGTACTGATAACTCACACACATGCACATGCACACACAAAACACTCATTAAAACTAAGCATGCACTTCCCAGGCCTTGTAGGGGACAGCAGAAAGAGCCAAGGAACTGTGTCCCCAGGCCACAAAAGCTGATGGCAGTTCCCCTTTAATAACAGCTTCCACTTCCATTTTAGCCCTCTGGCCTCATGGGGTGTACAACCAAGCAGCAACAGATGAAAATGGGCATTAATTCCAGCTGGCTTCTCTCAGGAGCCGTGTGCAGTGTCCATCTCCCCACCTCCGGGTGCTCCGTGGCCGTGTGAACACTGCTGTCAGTTTGTGCATCTCAGCACCGCCCAGCACCACGGCTCCAAACGGGAATTAGGGTGATTAACCCTAATTAATCAACCACAAGGCCTTTCAGATCCCAGGGCAGAGTGGTAACTGGCTCCAGAGGGGGAACCAGGAGCCGCGGTTGGGCACGGAGTAAGGGACAGAGTTTGCCTGGGGTCAGGAGGAGAAGCCAACCCTTTGCCTTGTGCTCAGCAGATGTGAAGATAAACCAAAAAAATTCCATCTGGTGAGTCTTCCAGCTGGGATACAGCACAGGTTATGTGACAGAGAGCAGTGTCAGCTCTTGCTCCCCAGGAGATAGGAGCATCTTCGGTGGTACAGACATTCAAGAGTGTCATTAAATTCCAGTTCATCTGCCTTCACTACAGTCCTCCTTCTCCAGCACTAGAAAGCTGAGCTATGATCCTGCTTTCTTTCATTTTTTTCATTGAGTCATGGAAGAATTTCAGGGTTTGGCCAAGCAAATCCAGATAGCTACTTTAGAGTGGTTACGTTCCCTTCCATCAGCTGGCATGCAGTAATCCAGTACAAACAAGGTGTTTGTCTGCTGCAGCTGGATTTTGTAATCTGATAAACCAGAAACATCCCCAGTGTGCACATGGACATCTGGGTGTCCTGTGGGCTTTTTAGGCCAAAATTATGAAGCATTCCCTGAAGTAGCTGGAGTTCTGGGCGCAATAGCCAACCTATTGGTAGTGAGGACAGGAAAGTCAGAGATCTCAGTGAGCTGCTGCTGCAATTCCTTCTCCAGGCCCCCCATTAGGAGAGCATTTCTGTGAGTTTTCCTGCTAATGGAGCCATACAGCCTCTCACTAACCTGGGAAAGATTTAAAAGCTCCTCAGCCAGTGGGCTCTCTGCTGAGTCCTCTTCACCTGCTGAGATGATAAAAGGATGATTAGGGAGAGAAAAAAACCACTATGACAGACAAGCAAACAGAATTTTTCAAGCCATCCTGTTATAACACATTACGGAGTGTTGATTTATGATTGTAAAGGCATCAAATAAATGTTTAGCGCCATGGCTGGTGCCAAATGTGAATAATCCCAGAGAACAAGTGGAAACGGTGAACAAGAGTCATGTTCCAAGCAGCTGCTCCTTGCTCCCTCCTTCAGCTGCCTCGTGTTTCCTGCAGCCATTTGAAATTTTCTCCTGCCTGTCATGCTCAGACAGACATGGACAAAAAGTGTGGTACACCTGAAGACAATACTATTAATTACAGCTGTCTGGTTTTGCACCAGAAATGAGAGTTGAGATGGGTTCATGCAGCTGGGATGTACAAGTCTCTCAGGGCGCACAAATGCACGTGCTCACCGTGCTCACACCACTGCACGTGCACGTGGCATCCCATGCAAGGCATTTCCCAGGGTAGCATGAACCTGTGTCACTGCTTGCTGTGCTCAGGAAAATGCACCCTGCCTTTTGTTGGTATGAAGAAGCAGAACTTCCCTTCACAGGGAAGAGAGAGACCTTGACAACTGGGAGTGGACAAAAAAACTCACATGTCAGCCTTGATGACTTTCAGGAGGTCAAATGTTACATATACAATTTCCATTGTTGGTAAAGCAGTTGTAAAATGATCTAGAGCTGCTTTTCCCCAGAAGTGAAGAGTCAAGGCACTGAGCAAGGACTGGTATGAAACCAGACATGGAAACAGAAGCCTCAACTCCATCCTTTCCACACTTGTATCTACTCAGCTTAGTCATTGATAGGCCAAAAAGGGGCAATTATGATGATTTTGTTTCAACTCTAGTTTATTATAGCCACAATTCTTCCCTTCTGCATCCAACCTATTCCCTGTGGTTAAACTACTGTGTATTTTTCAGAAATCCCTCAAATCTTGCAATTGTTGGAGGACTCACCCTGTGTCTCAGCAAGGCTTAAATAATATACCAACATTATTTTTGACCGTGTACCTTATTTTTAGCCCGAATACATTTGTTCTAGCAGTTGAGTACAGGGTATTTCCCAAGACAGAAGACAAACTTTTGTCAAAACACTGTAAATTACAAAGAGCAAGGCTCAGCAGAGGGAAAACAGCAGTAGAGACTTGTTAAGAGGCCAGACTTGTGCCAGCACATGCAGAATGTTTCTTACTTAGAGGCATAAGAAGAGTTTTGTTTTCATGGTCCTGCAGCTTTTCTCACCTAATGCCTTGCCAACCCTCAACTGATGCAGGCATCTGGTAGGTGTTCCCCCTCCTCCGTGGTCTCTGTGATCAGAGAGCAGCAGCACCACCTCCACAGAGGGATTCACGCTGGGAGGGGATGGGTTACCCTCTGGGGGTATCTGTCTTTCTCCTCTGATCACAAAGGGAACCTGAAACAGGACAGGTGGGCAGGCTGATTTTGGGCATTCAGGGATCTGATCAGCCCTGGCTTTTCTTGCAGGCTGAGTCTTGGAGCTCAAAGGGTTTCTTTCTTGGCAGGTCTGATTTCCACAACTTCACGGCAGCTGGATCGAGAATACAAGGCTGAACATATCCTAGAGGTGGGTAATGATGATTGTAATTAGCTTTATTTACCTACAAGTGTATTAAGTCCTCAAAGGGCTTTCCTTGCAAGTTGGAGCACAGAGAAAGAATCTCATCCCATCAGCTCCCAACTGCTGGGAAACTTAATTAAATGGTGTGTGTTAACCCAAGAGACAGCTGCAGCAGTACTGGAGGGTTTATTATTTTCTTGCTGAGGACTGGAGCAAAAGTTCTGTTCTGGAAGCTGTGGGAAGGCAGGAAGAGGACTGGAACTGTCCTCTAGCAGGATGGTTTATACATTATGGGGAAAAGAACAAGCCAGAGAAATCCACCCTTGTTTATGTCATTGTATCAGATATTGCTGTGTAGCTTTGCTCACCAGCCCCCATCCTCAGCTGCTCACAGCTATGAGTATTCCCATCAGAGGGATCTGGAGGTTTTTGAGTCTATCAGGATCTATCATTTCTCTCTGCAGTGCAAATGCTGGGAGCATGCACAGGCAGGGCAGGGTGAGGATGGCTGGTACCTCGCCAAGCCATTGCAGTGCAGATGTTTTCAGATGTATGGTCTCTAATGACCAGCCTGACCCACTGCCCAGAGCAGCTGGAGGCAGGAGCCCTGCAAACTCATCCCCCTGTGCATGGACAGGCCCTGCACACTGCCTGCTACAGCCACCAGGCTTTGCCCTGCAGAGAGGAGCAGTGCCTTTGAAAATGTTGAGATACAGATGCAGACCCACACAAAAACCCCTGGCTGAGTCCTTGCCCACCAGGATGGAGGCTGGCTGGTCACACTCTAGGTCACGTCTAAGCGCGCTGTCACCTACTCCCTTTGCTTGCTGACAGGTGGCTGTCTCTGACAACGGAGAGCCTGCCCTGAAATCCACCAGCAGAGTCGTGATCCAAGTCCTGGATGCCAATGACTGCCCTCCCAGTTTCCCCCACAAGCTGTTCATGGTGCAGCTCCCCGAGAGAGAGGCCTCAGAGACCCCTCTGCCGGTCTACAGGCTGATCGCTTCCGACCGTGACCAGGGCCAGAACAGCCAGATCACCTACACCATCGAGGAGGAGGAGGAGGGCATATTCACCATCAACCCCACAACTGGCACAGTCTTCTCCAGGAAAGCTTTTCCTGCCTCCGAATACAACATACTCACGGTGAGAGGAGAGGGAAGCACAAAGAGCTGGTGGGGAGAGGCAGGTGGAGAGGGGAAGAGAGAAAAGGGTTCAGAAACAGGAAAGATAAAAGGAAAGAGGTGGAGAAAATGCAGCAGTGGAGAGGAAGAGAGCTTGAATAAGGCAAATGTGTTAAGAGGGAGAGAAAGTGGGAGGGAATGGTAGGAAATGCAGAAGGTAGGAAGCTGTTAAAAATGGACAATAAATTTAAAATTAACTGTCCAACCTACTTTCAGAGAGGAATACAGTGATCCATGATCCCATATGGATGTGGACCCAAACCTGAACAGTCTTTGGGTTCCATCATGCTTTTATATGGCATTCTGATCAGGCCATGGAGCTTGGAAGTGAGTTCAAAGCCTTCCCACTGTGGGTCCTTGCAACAAGGCTTGTGATCCAGGTCTCTGCTACGGACAGAGCTTGGCAGATTTACTGATGGTAAAGAGGAATTTGGGTTGCAGGGCTCTGCCTTGGAAGCAGCCAGGGCATAGACCACTCAGCTCAGGATCTGTTTCATGGGATTTTGGGCACCTCTGGGAGCTGAAACTCCTGGTGGGTGGGAGAAGGAGCTTTCCATGGAGCTCCCATGAGCTAACTCAGCTCTCTCCCTGAGTGCATGTGCCTTCCTCTGCAGGTCAAGGCCACAGACGGCGGCAGCCCCCCGCTCTCCTCCCACGTGAGACTTCACATCAGCTGGGTCGCCCGGCCCGGCCCTTCCTCAGAACCTCTGGCTTTTGATGAACCCCACTTCAACTTCGCCGTGATGGAAACAGATCCTGTGAACCACATGGTGGGAGTGATCAGCATCGAGATGGGCCCCAGCCAAGTGTGGTTTAATATCACAGGTGAGACACAGAAATCAGAGCAGGGCAGCGGTGTCCATGAGTCTTTGCTCTGCCTCTCTTGGCTTTCAGCGCTGGCATGCCTGAGCTGATGAAGTTGTTTGCTTTAGGTGTAGGTGAGCTACAGGGAAGGCTTTCTCACAGGCACTGGGAGGTTTAAACAGCCATTAGACAAAGCTGCCCATCCAAGACCTCTGGTGCCAAGTGCAATTACCCAACACACTTTTTTAATGACAGCCTGGAACTTGCCTGTGTTTGAGGTGTTCTCCGATGTCACACGAAAGGCAGGGCATGCCAGTGCCAGCTCCTTCTGGGAATCAAGTGACACTGTTGGTTTTGTTAAAACTGCCTGCAAGGATCCAGGTGTGTGGCTGAGTGTTACAGATACCCCCCATATCTCCCTCCATGCTGAGTCTTGAGCGGGGAACTGAGAAGGAAGCATTCCTTAAAGACCTGGTCTGCCCTGACTTGTGGGGCTCTCCCTTCCTCCTCACCACATCCCAGGGGTGATTTAGACATGGAATGTGGAACTCTAGGGCCTCATTTAAGACACAGGATTCAGAGGGGACGTGGGCTGTCACCCCAGGGGACTCTCCAGGCAGCATGTGCAGAACTCGTCCTACCAACAAGGGCCAATTGTGCTCATGTAATTTGATGTTTTGAAGTGGTGCCCCAATCTACCTTGCACAGCCTTTCCCTGGTACTGCCTGCAGGGCCTGCCCTTGTCAGACAAAGCCTTAATTGGGCAAGGGAATAGTTTTTCCCCTTACTCTGTTAGGGCAAGGATAATGGTGTATAAATACAATTAACCAACAAGAGATACAACACTACAAGGAGCAAGACAATGTCAGTGCAAGGTTTATCTGGCATTAGCAGTGTCTGCTTGGGTCTGCAGAATTAATAGTGTATTCCTCTGAACATTATCCCATCATTTCCCTGCTGAGTGCTGGAGCATTGCTTGACCTCATCTTTCCCAGTGCCTAGAGCTCCAAGTGATGCTGAAGGCTCTCTTGGTTTCTATCCTGGTGGAAAAGGACAGGATTTTATCTTCCCTGCAAGGAAAGGAAAGCATCATGGTAGCTGGCAGCCAAGGGGGTGATGCAGAGATCCAGGAGCCCTCAGCACCTCACTCAAAGTTTCACCTTTCCCAGACCACAATCACTGTGTCACTGGGATTGATGGAGTCTGCAAAAACTCTGACAGAGCAACATTGCTCTTCATCTCTTTCCTTTTCTGGGCTGCTTCTTTCCATGTGGCATTGTGCACAGGGAGCTCCTCTCTCTTTTCTCAGGGAAGGACATCCATGGGTCTCTCTCCCTCTGTCTCTGCTTCTTTCTGTCTCCTTCCCAGCAGGAGAGCAGTGGTCCAGATGGCTGGTGAGCACTGCATTCCTCCAGCAGGGGAAGAGATGTAATTTTACAACCAGCAAAGATTTTACCAGCTGGTAACAGAATAAAGCAGAATCCAGAGCATCCAGTAGCCAGGAAGGAAGAAGTTGAGACCTGAGATAAATTAGAGGAAACTCTTTCAGCTTCTCCATATCTCAGAGCAGCTTTGCAGGGCTTAATGTGCTAGAGGGGTCCAACAGGCCCCAGCAGGTGAGGCATGAGAAAGGAGCTGCCATGCCAGGGCTGAGCAGCAGTAGGGTGAGGGACAGCTTTCTGCTGCTGAGCTGCTCAGGCCTGCTGTTCCTGGCAATTCTCAGCCATCTGGGTTGGAGGCAACAGGCTCTGCTCACCCTGGAAGCACCGTCTGCCTCCCCAACTGTTGGAGTGTTGGGAATTCAGGTAGCTCACAGGCTCCCAGCCGTGGTGATGAGGACCATTGCTGATATGCCCACAGTGTGACTTTGAATCAGAAGCCAGCAAGAGCCCTGTTCTACCCAGCAGGTCCCTGGTCCATGCTAAGCCAGTGATGGTGCATGGCTGGAAGCCTTCTGCAGATAAATCAGTGCTCCAATGGGCCTGCTGCCAATCTAGCCAGGACATCACATGCATAAGTGCATCTTTTCCCCTTCTCTCCTCCTCCTCCTCATTTTCTCTCATTGCCCTCATCTTCCTTTTCACACTCCTTTGTCACCATCTGTGACTGTCTCTTTGTCCAGCTTTGCCTTGTCCTCCCTATCTCCTGTGTGCATCTATCTATCACATGTTGTTTTGAGTTTCCAGATTTGGGAGAAACCTGACCTGTGGCACTATCCCCAATCTAGCTGACTGTAACTGCCCTCCTGTTTCCTTTTTCTGTCTCCCCTGTGTCCCAGGTGGTGATGATGACATGGATTTTGACATTGAAAAGAGTACAGGCAGCATGGTCATTGCAAGACCCCTGGATGCAAGGAAGAAGTCAAGCTATAACCTCACAGTAGAAGTCACTGATGGGTCCAGTACAATCAAAACCCAGGTAATGTTTTAGTCTTTAGTGGGGTCCCCGTTGAGAGGGAGCATATGCCAAAGGGAACCTTTCCTCTGAGTCTGCAGAGCTCTGGAGCAGGTGCCAGGCACAGGAATCTCCTTACCCTGTGATGCTCCATTACACAGTGGCAGTGTAATGGAGGATCCTCCAGTACACAGATCTTACACCAAGCTAAGATTGTTTTTATGTTGTTGGAAGCACAGCTGGTCTAAGAAAGCTTGGGTCTTTCCTGTTCATCCCAGGCAGCACACAAGGACACATCTATACCACCAGCCAAGCTGGGGTGGCAGTTCACACACTCAGAACTCAACTTGGCCTCAGCTGCTCAGGCTGAGTTACAACACAACTGGGACAACATCTTAAGGGAAGTGTGTACACTTAGGTCAGGTCAGGCTTGTGTCCATGCTCCCATGTCAAGGGGTGTTCCTGGGACATGCTAGCCCAGGTACAGCCAGCACAAATCCATCTGCAAGAGGTGAGGTCAAGGCCAGGGAGTGAATGGGGCAACTGCAGAGATGCTGTGTGCTCTGAGTTGCCACATATAAAGTAAGTGCTGGTGAAAGGACCCACTTCACTCTCAGGCATGTCCCTGAGCCCCAGCTAAAATGATGAGATTTTGCCCATCTTTACCTGTGCTGAGGAGGGGTGTTCAAGGCATGATCTTTCACTAGTCATTCTCTCCACACATAAGAAGCAGCCAAAAATCCAGCCCTCAATGCACAGGAAGACCTAGGATGTGAGTCACCTGTCAGTAATGCTTATCATGGGAAATTCACTGTGGGGGATGATGAGTGAGGAACTCCACCATTCCTGTGAAACGTGATGCTAACGAATGGCCACATGTCTCAACTATCTTCAAGTATTGTTCCAAATAAACAAACAAAGCCCCACCTTGCCTGGTGTGCATTCCCTGCCACCTTGCATCTCATCCCTACGTTTATTTTGGCACTCAAGGCCGCTAGCAGATGTCAAGAAACCTGCTCGTGTAAAACCCCCATGGCATGCTCAGGTTTGCTAAAGGAAGCAAATTATTACACTTGGTTGAGGCTTCCTAAGATGCAGGAGGCACATCAGTAGGAGGGTCAGGACAGCCAGGGTAGGAGACCACACAGGAGAAAGCAGTGACTTCCCCAGCAGCATTCAGGATTCCTGGTGTGTGCTGTTAAATGCAGAGAAGAAAACTTGGCTAAAAAGGGTAGAACAGAAATTTTGCTTCTCCACACACTTGCTGCTCTTGAGATAGGCCAGCTCCTCCCTTCTTTTACCAAACATCCCCTTCTGTCAGCTTTCTGTTGAGTAAATAACGGGGGTTGCTGTGTAGGCACCAGCCAGCAGCAGAGCTGGCACCACGGCTGAGCCACTGCTGCTTTCCATGGCAGGCTGTGACTGTTTCCCCATGTGCCAAGTGCAGGCACGTTCACTTCTGAATGCCTTGCCAGACTGGAGAGATTTTGAAAAAGGAGAGGAAGCAAACTGAAAAACACAAAAGGGGAAGGCACAGCAGGTGTTCTTGGGATAAAGGACAAAAGGGCTCCCGGTCATCACAGATGGCAAAGCTCCAAGAGTTGGAAAACTGTGATGGTTATGGCACTCAGAGTGTGTCAGCGCCCAAGAAGGATTGGTAGCTGAGATTTTACATGGCTGCATGTCCAGTTGCTGCCCTCACTGTGCTGTCTCCCCCACAGGCATTTATCCACGTGATTGACATCAACCAGCACCGTCCCCAGTTTCTTCAGAGCCATTACGAGGAGAGGATTCCTGAAGATACTCCCTCAGGGAGAGAAATCCTTCGAGTCAGTGCAACAGACAAGGACAAAGGAAAGGGGCTCATCTACACCATCCATGGCAGTGTGGACCCCAAAAGCACAAGACTTTTCCAGTTGGATCCAGGCAACGGAGCCCTCACAACAGCAGAAGGCTTCAGTTCCCAGCCCATGCCTCAGCACACCCTCACAGTGATGGTGAGTCCTGACCAAGCCCTGCTGAGTCCACCGGTTTGGCCAGGATATATGGGTCACTGGAGAAATTAAAAGTGGTTCTAGCCTTTGAGGGAGGATTTGTCTGGAACAATAGGGAAGAGGAAAGCAGGGTGTTAACCTTTACTGTATGGCTAAATGTAGTTAACACCCTGCATTCCTCTAACCGCCTTCTTTGGAGGGCCACTGGATTCTTATAAAAGAAAGCACAGTGTTTTCACAGTTAATGTTTGGTTTCAAATTCAAGGCTGAGCTTTGGTGCTGAAACTTCCAGGCTCATGCCCAGCCAAGGGGTTGGTATCATTGCAAAACACCCACTGCTGTAAGAGTGCTGATGAGTTACTTGGAGGATGGTGCAGGCAAGACTGGCTTGTCGCTGGGTGTGACTGTTCCTGCTCTCTCTCTGCCATTCAGGTACGAGACCAGGAGGTCCCCATCAAGCGGAACTTTGTCCGAGTCATCGTCCACGTGGACAGCTGCAACCTCCACCCTCCCCAGTTCAGCAGCATCCATTACGAAGCAGAAGTGCTGGACTCAGCAGTGGTGGGCACAGAGGTCATACAAGTCAGAGCCCTTGATCAGGACCAGGGAGCTAATGCTGAAATCCACTATTCCCTTCAGGCAGGTGAGAGCTGTGCAACAAGACAGTTTAGGTTGTGATCATACCTGCATTACCATGCTCTAACTGGTGGCCACTTGACCAGCTTTCTCTGGCTGTTGCAAAGAAAATCAAATGCCTGCACAGTTCTAAAATGTGATTTTCTTCCTACCCAGAAAAAATCCAGAGTGAGTAGGTAATGTCCATAATATGGAATATTAGCATCTTTTCTTAAGAAGGCAGTTTAATGTTGAGTCACTGGTCTAAGAAAAATAGTGACTGGATGAGTTAGAACAGCATAAAATCTGCTCCTCTTTGTCCATGGGAACTATTCAGTTGTTAGGCAAAAGTACTCCCAATTCCCACAGGAGTCATCATCATTCCACTATTTCTACCAAGAAACACATCCTCAAGGAATGGTGAGAACCCTCTCAGCATTGACTGGTGGTGGTTTTGAGTCATTCGTGCTCAATGGGCAAATATTTTATCATTCACTATAAAGGTTAAAAATTAAGTATTTATGTCTGTGCCACACGGCCTATTTAGCCTGTAAACTCTTTGCAGGAGACAAGCCATCCTTTGCTCCATCTTTCTCACTGCAATTTAGATCAAGGACTGAGGAATTTAATTGCTCCTGAAGTATTGGTAATTACAAGCATGACAGGGCTTGAAGGAACTAGTACTGTCTGTGCTACCATGTTCTGCACACGAGGCAAAAGCTTCAAGCACATGCTCTGCCACCACTAAATATGCTTAAATTAGAAGGGTGTTTATCTCCAATTTACACTTTGATTGATTCAAATGTTAGCTCACAGATCTCAATGGGTTCATTGTTCTTACAAATGAAAATTATTTAGAAATGAATTAATTTCTCTCAGTAGAAGAAACAGATGTTAATCAGGTCTGCAATCAGGAGAATCTGTGAAAAAGAGTTGCAGAAAACAAAGACCAATAAGGTGTCTGCATTCTTCACTCTGTAATTTCTCTTCTTGCAGGTAATGGAGAAGGCTTCTTTAGCATCGACCCATATTCTGGAATTGTTACAGTTGCCCAGAAACTGGACCCATCCAGGCAGGAGCGATTTACTCTTATTGTAAAGGCAGAAGATCAGGGGTTTCCTCAGCTTAAAGATTCTGCTACAGTACATGTCCACATTAGACCCTCGGATCGAACCCCTCCAAGATTTCCAGAGGCTGAATACATCACAGAAATCAGTGAAGCCACTGCTATTGGCTCTCCTCTGATCCAGGTTTCAGCCACAAGCTTGTCACCAGTCAGCTATGAAATAAAAGATGGAAATGGAGATGGAGTGTTCTCCATGAACTATCAGTCAGGCCTTATTTCCACTCAGAAGAACTTAGATTTTGAGCAGGTGTCTTTTTACCAGCTGAAAGTCCGTGGTACCAACAGGGCTGGAGCATTTATGGACGCAGTGGTGCTCATCTACGTCATAGATGAGAATGACAATGTGCCTGTCTTCGTTAAGCCTTCCTTCGTTGGCTGGATCATGGAGAATGCCCCATCACAAAGCATGGTTCTGGATGAAAGCAATGCTCCCCTCGTGACCTATGCAACAGATGCTGATCAAGACTCCAATGCTTTGCTGATCTATGAGATTTTGGAACCAGAGGCACTGAAATATTTCACAGTGGATCCCAGCACAGGGACACTGACCAGTCGAGCTGATATAGACTATGAGCTCACCCCAGTTTTCCACTTCAGTGTACATGTGCACGACAGTGGAAGTCCCAGTTTGTTCGCATCCAAGCCTGCCAAGGTCACAATCCATGTTAAAGATGTCAATGATTCACCTCCAGTCTTTCTCAAAGACACTTATGACATTTCTGCCTTGCTACCTGCCCACCCAGGGATGGAGCTTTTGTCAGTGCAGGCAAAAGATGCAGATTCGGAGGTGACCTACAGCATCGTGGAAGGGAACCTTGACAATGCTTTCCATATCCATCCACTAACAGGTCTCATCTCCATTCTTAACACAAGTGGCCTCAGAAGCTACCAAGAGCTCACAGTCAGAGCTGGTGATGGCTTGTATAAGAGCACTGCTCTGGTTAAGCTAAATTTAACTCGGGCACAAGGTACCAGCTTGAAATTTGATCAAGACGTATATACAGCAACTGTGGTGGAGAACTCTACAGATGAGAAGACTCTAATCATTCTTGGGGTGAAAGGGTATCAGCTAAATGAACCCCTTTCCTACTCCCTTTTGAATGAAAAGGAAAGGTTCAAAATGATCCAAGCCTCTGGAGTTCTTCAGACCAAGGGCGTGAAATTTGACCGCGAAATGCAAGACATGCACGAGGTAGCTGTGGAAGTGAAGGACAACAGGAGGCCACCAAGAGTGTCCCAGGCCACAGTCAGAGTTTATGTAGAGGATGTCAATGACAACCCCCCACAGTTTGAGAATGTGCCATACTACGCCTCGGTGCAGGACGGCACAGAGCCAGGGGATGTCCTTTTTCAAGTGTCAGCAACAGACAAAGACATAGGGGATAACGGAGCTGTTACCTACTCCTTTGCAGAGGAATACAAATACTTTCGGATTGACCCTTACCTAGGAGACATCTCCCTTAAGAGGCCTCTTGATTATCAGGCTTTGAATAAATACAACCTCCGGGTCATTGCTAAGGACAAAGGAGAGCCTCCCCTGCACGCTGAAGAGGAGGTTGTGATCAGTGTGAGGAACAGATCCAACCCTCTGTTCCAGAGTTTGTACTACAGAGTGAAGGTGCCAGAAAACGTCCCCCCATACACATCCATCCTCCACATCCAGGCCCGCAGCCCCGAAGGCTTGCGCCTCATCTACAACATCGTGGAAGAAGATTCCCTGAAACTCTTCAACACCGACTTCAAAACTGGTGTCCTCACTGTCACAGGGCAGCTGGACTATGAGCTAGAGACAAAACACACATTCACTGTTAGAGCCACAGACACAGCGCTTGGATCCTTCTCAGAAGCCAGGGTAGAGGTGGAGGTAGAGGACATTAATGACAACCCTCCCATATTTTCTCAGATCATTTACACAGCGTCTGTCTCGGAGAGTTTGCCACCACAGACCCCTGTTGTCCAGCTCTTTGCTTCTGATAAGGATTCAGGCAGAAACAAAGTGGTCTCCTATCAGATCATGGATGATGGTTCAGATGCTGCCAAGTTCTTTAATATTGATGCCAGCACAGGACAAATAACAACAGCTCAAGCACTTGATTATGAAACAAATCAACAGTTCCGCATGAAAGTCAGAGCTGCAGATCACGGGGTGCCTCCACTCAGTAGTGATGCCCTGGTAATTGTAGATGTGACAGACATCAATGACAATCCCCCTGAGTTCAGCCAGCTTCAGTATGAAGCCAAGGTCAGTGAGATGGCTACGTGTGGGCACATCGTGATCAAAGTCCAGGCCCTGGACCCTGACAGTGGAGACACCACCCGGCTGGAGTATGTGATCCTCTCGGGTAATGACAACAGGCATTTTGCCATCAACAGCACTTCTGGGATAATATCCATGTTCAACCGCTGCAAAAAGGACTTGGAGCCATCTTACAATCTCAGAGTTTCTGCTTCGGATGGAGTTTTCAAGAGCACTGTGCCTGTGTATATCAACACCACAAATGCCAACAAATACAGCCCCTCTTTTCAGCAGAATGTGTACGAGGCAGAGCTGGCAGAAAATGCTGAGATAGGAACCAAAGTGATCGAGCTGCTGGCTGTTGACCCAGATGGTGGCCCATATGGCACCATAGACTATACCATCATAAATAAACTCGCCCATGAGAAGTTCTCCATAGACAATAAAGGCTGTATTGCCACACTGCAAAAACTGGACAGGGAAAATTCCACAGAGAGAGTCATTGCCATTAAAGTCATGGCCAAGGATGGGGGTGGGAAGGTGGCCTTCTGCACTGTCAAAATAATCCTTACAGATGAGAATGACAACCCACCTCTGTTCAAAGCCTCTGAATACACACTGTCCATCCAGTCCAATGTCAGCAAAGGCTCCCCTGTCATCCAGGTACTGGCTTACGATGCTGATGAAGGTGCAAATGCAGATGTCATTTACTCTGTTGACTCTGTAGAAGATGTGGCAGAAGACCTTGTGGAGATCAATGCTGCCACTGGGGTTGTTAAGGTCAAGGAGAGCCTTATTGGTTTGGAAAACAGAGCCTTTAACTTCAAGGTGAAAGCTGAAGATGGCAGACCCCCTCACTGGAACTCCCTTGTTCCAGTGAATCTCCAGATTGTCCCCAGGGAGGTGACATTGCCAAGGTTTTCTGAGCCCCTTTATACATTCTCTGCATCTGAGGATCTTCCAGAGGGGTCAGAAATAGGGTCAGTCAAAGCTTTTGCAGAGGATCCCATTATATACAGCCTGGTGAAGGGAACCACTACAGAAAGTAACAAGGACGAGGTGTTCACACTGGATGAACAGACAGGGGCTTTGAAAATCAAAAAACCTATGGATCATGAGACCACCAAGTGGTACCAGGTTGATGTCATGGCTCACTGCTCACATCTGGAGACTGAGCTGGTCTCTCTGGTCTCTGTGAATATCCAAGTGCAGGATGTGAATGACAACAGACCTGTTTTTGAGGCAGATCCCTACAGAGCTTTTGTCATGGAGAACATGCCTTCAGGAACCACAGTCATTCAAGTGACAGCTAATGACCAGGACATGGGAAGTGATGGGCAGGTGACCTACAGTCTGGAAGCAGAATCTGGCAACCTCCGCGGGCTCTTCACCATCGACGGTGAGAGCGGGTGGATCACCACACTGAAGGAGCTGGACTGTGAAGACCAGGAGATCTATCGCTTTTATGTGGTGGCCACTGACCATGGCAGGAAGGTCCAGCTCTCTTCCCAAACCCTGGTGGAGGTCACTGTCTCTGATGAAAACGACAACGCCCCGCAGTTCACCTCAGATTTCTACAGGGGGTCGGTCATTGAGAACGCGGAGCCGGGGCAGGTCGTTGTCACCCTGAGCACCATCGACGCCGACATCTCCGAGCAGAACCGCCGGGTCACCTGCTACATCACCGGTGAGTTGTTCCCGACTTGGAATCTCCAGTGGGCAGGAGGAGAGTATCATCTCGAAGGGAGGATTTGATACCTTGTCTGACAGATTATTAGAGCAGAAATAGTGTTACACTGACAGTCCTGTCAGAAGCAGGAGATGAAGGCTGAGCTCTGTCATGAGCTGGACTCTCCAGTTAAATGAATCTGGGGAATATAAAACCCTTTAGTAGCTGCAGTGGGTGAAATTATCATTAAAATAACTATCTCACCATTGAATCATCCTATTTCTCTGGGAATAAATAAATGAATTAGATACATATAAGTAAGTACATATAAGTAAGTACATATAAGTACAAAATGTACTGTAGAAACATTTATTTACACTTTCTTAACAGAGGAATATTTAAGACAGTGTAATTGTAATACCTATTGGAGGGACAGGAGAGGCAGTACAGCAGGAAGGGAGATTTTTCTCACACAGATACTGTGATCTGTATTTCTTTGACCCAGCTTTTTCTCCTGCCAGCACTGCAGTCAGTTTACACATCACACATATACCTGTAGCCTGTTTGTGTTTTTTAATAACTATATATAACTTTTTGGTATTGAGTGTTTCCTACAAAACCGCTTGGAGGCTGGCTTAATAACAAGGCTGCAGATAGTCACTCTGCACTGGGGAATATTTAAGACTATCCTGTCAATCTTAGTAAAGGTTTTGGCTAACAAGAAATACTAAAAATTATTATTGCATCCCTGAAACATCACATGTGCCAACTAAAATTAACCACTGCTGTAAAATAACAAAAAAGTTACACTGGAATGTTTGTTCTGCATCTGCACAAGTAGAAGCTTGCTTTTATGGTATTTTTTTGACCCTAAAGGATCCTTCTAAGACCTGGGGCAGGTACTTCAAATTAAAATGTTTGTTCAGACTCAAACAAGGACCCTTCAGGGTCAAAACATTAGGCCAGATCATGCTGCAGCCTGTTATCTATTATTGTAACCATCTGAAACAGGGGAGGAATGCTGGTACTTTCATTTGGTTTATGGCATGCCTAGGTATTTGCAAGCCTTTGGGAGGAAAGATTTAATCCATTTTGTATTCACATTTCTGCCATCTTAAAGGTAGGAGTGACTTCCAAGTACTTTAAACCTGAGAGGCTGCACACTTACGTTAGGGGTGAACACCTTGTGCTCTCTGCTCTGCATGTACAAACACAGGTCAAACTTTACAAATAAACATGGAAATGCAGCAAAAGAGAGGATTAGGTGAACACAGAGCCCAGCTTCCCCCGTCCACACTGATTTCAAACACACAGAAACTAAATCTGGGCATGGGCTGGTGTTTCCTAGCATCAGAAGAAGAGCTAGTGCAGGTGTCATTGTGCCTCCACAACCTCTGCTGCACAAATAAAAGCAGAAAGGGAGTGAATTTAATTTATCCCACTGTGCAAGACCCTTCAGAGTCCAACACGAACAGATAACACAGCCAGCTCTCTTCACTGACCCCCATTGCCTGACGTGCTTCCTCCGGGGTCAGCAGAGAGCAGCAGCTCCTTCCCAGGAGAGAGGGATGCTCCCGTGGCAGCATCCAGCCCATTTAAAATCCAACATATGTAACAACAGTAGGAGCAGCATGAATCTGGTGGACCAGAGAGCCTGCCTAATCTGGATTTACCTGTCTCTCATCATTTGGCTCTTACAGAAACAAAAAGTACCCCCAGAAAGCAAAGCTATATGTTAAATATCTCTTCAGGTTAAGAGGAAGTACAACTGTACATGGTACCATAAGAGTAAGATCCAAACCACGTCTGCAGGGTATTTACAGCTCTCAAATCCCTTTAGCAACATGCACAAAATAGACTGACAGGCTTTGGGAAGGTGAGACAATGTGGTTTTGAGGCAATGAATATGCACATCTGCAGAACATTACTGACTTCTCTGCAATCAGTTGTTTCCTTCTCCCACTGTAATGTGCAAACAGGGAGTAACTAAAACATGCAGGGTATTTCCCAGCTGTGCGGTGAGGTTAACCAAAAGCTCCTCACCTGCTGGATGCACCACCAGTGCCCCCTCTGCATCACCAGTGTGAGTCAGAGAGTCATGGAATCATTTAGGTCAGAAAAGACCTCTAGGAGCATCCAGGTCCTTCAGGTCTCCTAAGGAACCATCAGTGGACACACCCATATTCCCTTTCCTTATCCCTTCTGATTTTCAGCACTTAGTAAATGCCTTTTTTTGTTTGCTTCCTGCCCCCCTCTAGAAGGAGACGTACTGGGACAGTTCACAGTTGATCAAATTGAAGGCGAATGGACAATTTCTTCCAAGAAGCCTCTGGACAGAGAAGATACAGAGAAATATCTCCTCAAGGTTATGGCCTCTGATGGGAAATTTCAGGCTACCACTGAAGTGGAAATTTTTGTACTGGATATCAATGACAACAGCCCTGAGTGTGGCCAGGTAAGACGTCTGTTCTGGGACATCAGGGGCATAAAGGGAGATCCTGGGAGGGAAAGAACACAATAGAAAAGAAGAAAGAACAGGCAGAGCATGTTAAAGGATTTGGCTTGTCATAATTCTTCTCACACGATCCTGTTGCTTTGATTATGCTTAACAATTTTAATTAAGCAGCATGTCAAGCAAGAATATTAAATCTAGCCTCCAAGCATGTTTGCCAGCAGCAAGTGAGAGCCTAAGCATAATGAAGAGTAATTTTTGGAGATAAACAATGCCAGGAAGCCTCCTGGGAAGGGGCATGTAAATTACTGAGTTTTATATCCTGCTAAGCTGGGAGATTCCCATCAGGAGGTTTGTTGCTGTAGAGAGCTGATCGCTGGTGTGGACGTCACCAGTGGTGAGAACGAACAGAGGTGGTTACTTCCCAAAGGAGATTCAAAGGCTTGTGTGAAATGAGCTCACTTGTCCCAGTCCACACCCCAGCAGCCAGGAATGGGAGGCACATTGTGTTCCCCTATAAAACACAGGGTTTATCCTTCTCCGTGAAGCTTCTGTGGGTCTGTTCTCCCTCCATGTGGGGTGGAGGTATTTTGGAGATGGCTGAGATGCCAATGATTTCTTCTGTCCTGGCCAGATACTCTACACTGGGAGAGTCTCTGAAGATGCTGGGCCGGGTCTTTTAATTTTGAAAATATCAGCAACCGACCCCGACGTCGGCAGCAATGCCCAGATAACCTACAGCCTGCACGGCCCCGGCGCGGAGGAGTTCCGGCTGGGCCCACACACAGGTGAGAGCAGGGCTGCTTTTATCCTCTTCCTCACCCACCCCTGAGAAAAGCAAGCTCCCAGCATGGCTCAACACTTGCCTCCTCTTAACCAACACAAGGAGCTGTTTATTCCAGCTGTCCCAAGCTAGGAAGGAATGGCCACAGCACAGAGGAGAGGGAGTTCTACATCATCCTGTTTGCTCTGTCTGTTCTGTTAAAATGAAGAGCAGACACTAGTGCTAGCAGCCAGGTCTCAAGGAGGAAAGAGCAGCAAGTATTTGGCTTGAGCCAAAGTCACAAGTTCTAAATCCCAAAACACCTCTTATCGGGTCTTGGGCAGCATATTTACCCAGACTTGATGATCGTTCTAGAGATCACTTGGGTTCATTACATTGCAGAAAGCTCAGTGCAGTGGAGTTTAGAAGTACAACTTATTTATGAACAGTTTTATCCCATGATGGCATCCCTTGGATGAAGTTCAGCTGAATTTGCAGGACTGCCCCTGCGAAGCCTTGCCAGGGCCCGGCTGGCAATGATCCGAGGATAGCCCTGAGCATTGTTGTGTGGACACATCACCGCTATTAGCTCAATTATTGTCTCCCACGGTTCATCCAGGAAAACAGCCGAACCTCTCTGAGGTCTTGTAGGCTCCAGCTGTGATTGCTGGAGACACGACCACCTCCTGTTCTTTCCCACAGGGGAGCTGACCACATCTGCACCCCTGGACCGTGAGCAGAAGCCCACGTACCACCTCGTAGCCAAAGCCACTGACGGCGGGGGCCGTTCGTGCCAGGCTGATGTGACACTGATCATCGAGGACACCAATGACAACGCTCCAAGGTTCTTCCCCAGCCACTGCGCCGTGGCCGTCTTTGATAACACCACAACTAAGACACCCATCGCTGTGGTTGCTGCCAGGGACCTTGATGAAGGTGAGTCAGAGTGGGATTTATGTGTTAGTAGAGTTCATCTTTCATTCTGAACAGAAGCCTTTGAAACCTAGGGAAGTGCTACAGCAATAGGCTTAGATGATTGAATCTTGGCGAAGATGTGCCTGGCATCTCATTGCTGACAAGTTCTTGACTACTGGGCCGGCATCAGCATTTTTGTGACCCTGTTGGGAGCGCAGTATCTGCAGAAACATGCAGACCTTCTTTGAGAATGTGCTCAGTAACTGTAGCTGTGATACACAGCACAAACTGTGACGCAGGGATCCAAAGTGGACAGAAACTTGTTCAAAGGTGGGGACTGAGAATGAGTGTAATAAAGGCAAAAAGGAGTTTTAGATATTGGTGGGGTAGGTAATATGGATGGAGAGGTCCTCCTGATGACACAGAAATTCTCAGAAGGTAAGGCTCCTAAGAAAGGAACTTCCAATAAACCTCTCCAGCAGAGGCTGAATTTAGAGAAGAAAGATCATATTTAGCTTCTTTGGAAGCAGATATGAAGAGAAATTACATTTGAAAACAAGGTAATTAAAAATGAGGAACACTAGTAAATGCAGACAGCTGATGCTGGTGGATAATGGTGAGGGCTGGCTAGATGGCTGAACCTGCAGATGGGAAGGGGCACACTCGATGTTGGTATGATGTTCATACAGCCTCCATTTTCCCTGGGAATTGAAGGTCATTCTGTTCATATAGTCCTAATGCATTATAAACAAATAAACCCAGCAGCATCCCTACCCATGAATTACTGCAGCCTGTCTGTTTCCCTTCCAGGTCTCAATGCTGAGGTGGTCTATTCCCTGTCTGACTCTGCCAATGGGCACTTTTCAATTGAGGAAACCACCGGGGTGATCCGCCTGGAAAAGCCTCTGAAGGATTCCCAGCACTCAGCCTTTGAGCTGACAGTCTGTGCCACCGACCGGGGCACCCCGCAGCCCCTCTCTTCCCTCGGCACTGTCACTGTCTCTGTTGTGGATCTCAATGAATACCTGCCTGTTTTCCTGGCCCCTGAATATGTGGCCATGGTGAAAGAAGATGTGGCTGTTGGTACCGAGGTCCTCAACTTGTCAGTGCTGACGAGGGACAATGCAGAAAACACAGAGATCAAGTATGAAATTGTGAACGGCAATGACCACGGGAAATTTCAGCTCAACTCAAACACAGGTAAAATGATCTTGTGCCTGAGCAGGTCCAGGATGATCCAACATCAAAGGATGTCTTTGTGTGCATCTTCTCTGGTTCTTCCCCATTTGGCTCCCACTCCTGCTTACCTCTGTCTTTACCCAGCACAAGGGTAGGGAATACAGTCCTCTTTTCTATTTCAAATTTTGCCATCCAAGTCACTTGTGATCCAAGTCTTACTGATATTAATGGAAAGATTCCTTCTATGTGTCTGAGACCTGAGACAGGTCCATGGGGATGAGGGATATGTGGAGAACAGGATGAGGAAATTTTCCCACTTCAAAATTCAGGAGAAAGTGTTTTCATTTAAAAAGTCTTTCCATCAAGATCCCACGAGGAACCTGCAGCCCAGGGTAACAGGCAGCTTTATTGAGTAGCACTCAATGAATGTGGATAATAGCACCCTAACCTTGGGCCGGTGTTGAGCCATGATTACCAGCCAAATAAAGCCCTATTCTGTTTGCACAGCGATGTGATAAGAGCTGTTATCAGAAGGCCAGTGTTAACAACCTGAAATGAGCCCTTGGCTTCATCAGCAATGGCCTTCTGCCCTCGGCTGTAACATCCTCATCAAGGGCTCCTCAGCCTCTCTGGTCACAAGGCTCTTGCTAGTTCTTCCACATCAAGGAGGTCAAAGTTAGGTCAACTACACTGTTTCAGCTGGCAGTTTGGCAGTTGCCTTGGCATATCTGCAGTATTCCAAGAAATCTCATGTGCCATGCAAAGTGTTTTCTGTCCTTTCCTCCCCATCTGCCAACACAGGTGCCTTATACATCAACGGGAGCCTGGACTTTGAAGCGAGTCACGAGTATTACCTGTCCATTGAGGGCACGAGGAAGGGCTCAGCCTCTCTCAGCGATGTGACCATGGTGGTGATCAACATCACTGACATTAATGACCATGCACCAGAGTTCATCCAAGATCCCTACTTCACTGACATTCGGGAGGATGCTGCCATTGGAGAGATCATCCTCACGGTATGACTGAACCAGGCCAGCTGTCTTTACCTCTTCTTTATTGTGCTATGCAATGTTCACTCCTCTTGTGCACTTTACTTTTCCTTGGACACAGCGACCTCAGTGGGCTTGTGACGTTCAGCATCTAAGATTAAAGCGTGACTTTAGAAAAGGATGATTGGCAGAATTCCTGAAACTCCATAGACATGGAGAACACTTTGCCTTATAAAACACCTTTAAGTGAAAATTAAGGGTGAGCTCAGGTGCTTTGAGAACATCCCAAGAAAACAAAAATTCCTGAAAAGGGGCAATGCCCTTGTGACCTGGGGAATGCAGAGGCTCCTCTGGGCAGAATAGCAGAGCCCAAGGTGATGTGGAGTTCCCTTTCCAGCCTGTTACCATCACAGGGGTGGTAAAGTCAGGAAAGGGACTAGGAGAAAGCTGAGGAAATTATGTTGTCTTGAAAAAACTATGGGATGACACTTACTTGAACTACCCTCCTTTCCCCCTCCTCATTTGAGGCAAACTCAAACCAATACCCTTAAATGACAAACTGATCCCATTTCTCCATGGCATATCCTTTTTGGCCCAAGGGTCCTAGCGGGGCTTTTTTTTCTCCAAACAGGTGTCAGCTGATGACTTGGATGGGTCCATGAACAATCAGATCACATATTCCATCGTGGAAGGGAACCCACTGGGACACTTTGCCATTCAACCCAAAAATGGGCAGATCAGCATTGCCAAGCATCTGGACAGGGAGGAGGTGAGTTCCGGAAGATGAGAATGGAAAGGCTGAAACAGATGTGTCCCAAAAGACTGAGGGAGAACAGCTTACTCAGCTACCTCCTGTTTTCTGAATTATTTACTCATAGTATTGTAGGTAGAAGACAAGGCATTAATTTGTTTTCTAGACTCACAGATACTGCAGGAGGGCTGGGCTTTAGGAAAGGCAATATAGAATCATAGAATGGTTTGGATTGGAAGGGATCATCTAGTTCCAACCCCTTCCGTGGGCAGGGACACCTTCCACAGCTCTGAGTTTTGGTCTGCCCCTCTGGTACTTCAGGCTGGCTGTATGAGAGTCAGCCCCAACCAATATTGGGAATGTTGGTTGTGGAAAGCAGCATGGCTGGGTTCTTCTTCACTGCATTAGAGCATTAGAGAAAACAGGTGTGGGGAGGAGAAAGGTCACCTGGACAATCTCTCATTCAGAAAACAGCAGCAGCTTGTCTCAGCCTTCCAGAGTTCAGAAGCCTTTGGACAACACTCTGAGGCACATGGTGGAATTCTTGGGATGTCCTGCACAGGGACAGGAGCTGAACCTGACTGGTCCCTTCCAGCTCAACTTATTCTGTGATTCTATGATTCTTAAACCACTGTTGACAGGTGTTTGCCCACCTTAGTTTCATCCATCTTTGCCAAGTTGTTTCTCTTCTCTGCAACTGTTGTGAGGCTGATTTAGTTTAGCAATGAGCTTTGAGTGAGATTTATGGATGGGGAGCCTTAGCCAAAGGCAGAGCTGTTGTGGCCATGGTGCATGACCACATGTGGCCTCAGGTATTTCATCAAGCTGCAGCAGAATAAAATTTCAGTGTGAAAAAGCCACCATTCTGCCATTTCTCCAAGTAATCCTGCACTACCAATCCTCCAGATCCCCAGTTACTCACTGACAGTTCGAGCCACGGACAACGGCCACCCTGCTCAGTTCAGTGATGTCCCTGTGCACGTCCGTGTGTCTGATGTCAATGACAATCCTCCTCGCTTCTTCCAGCTCAACTACAGTGTGGTGGTGCAGGTATGCCAGGAGACAGTTTGTTCTCCCAGTCCCTCTCTTTGCACTAAGGAACTCATTCCTAGGCTGCTGTTGGAGTAGAGTGGGGAGACAGTGATGAATCACAATGCTGCTTTGTGCTCTGTGTGTTTAGGGCAGGGGTGGGATTTGTTTTCCTGTTCCTGATCCAGCAGCTCCTGGGGCATTGTAGGTTCCCCTGGGGCATTTCTCTTTGCTTACCTTCCTCCAATAGCATCTTTCCCCATTTCAGGAGAATGCTCCCGTGGGGACAAGTGTCCTGGAGCTGATTATGAGCGACAGAGACTCTCCAGAAAATGGACCACCATACTCGTTCCAGATCACCCAGGGCAATGATGGGAAAGCCTTTGAAGTCACCCAAAATGGTCTGCTGGTGACATCATCTGTCCTGAACAGAAGAATGAAAGAACAGTACCTATTGCAAGTCCAGGTAGAGACTGTGTTACTGTCCTGGTGTCTGAATTCCCCTGCTTGCTTAAGTAGCAATAAAATGTGATTACCATGGCCCAGCTGAATGAAAACATCTCTGCTTTGAAGAAATCCAATCCAGGCACAAATTTTGCATCTTGGAGCCAGCTCCAGAGCTCAATTCTCCACACAGTCTGCCCACAAGAAGCAGGGGGCCAGCTTCTGTGTTGATAAAATCAGATAATATGATCATGAACAATACTCTGTCAGCAGTTTCCTTAGACAGATGCTTTCCCCACAATCATTCTAGTGAATTCCAATTTAAAGTGAGACCTGGATCTGGTCCTACAAGCTTTCTCTAATTATCCTTGTCATTTAAGAAGTGGTTTCAGTTCCTCTTCAAAAAGGATTTCTATTGTTGCAGAATGAATTCATTATTTTTCAACGTTATCAGTAGGGATCGTCCATTATAAACAAAAGGATAATAACATGTAAAGTACATACTTCTTCAGTAATGGCAGTTGTTGTAAAAGCTGGGTACTATTATATTACAAACCTCAACCTCTAACTGCTTAGCATTAGGGAGAAATTTATCCCATAATCTGATTATTCGCATTTTTCTGTTTGAGGTTCCTTGACTCAATGCTAGACAGACATTGTCAGAGGTGGGACAGGGGCTTAAACAGCCTGGAAGGTGAGCGAATGTGTTGATGTGTGACTGCTTTACATCTCTCTACACTCAGTTACGCATGGAACCACAAAGATTGGCAACATCACAAAAATTTATTAACCCTCAGGAATGCAGAGCCACTCAGAGGTGCCTCAGCTGCTGCTGAATGCACAGGGAAGTGAGTGTGACCCCAGCCCAGCAGAAGGCCTCAGTCAGTCTCCATGCTGGAAGGGATGCTGCCCTTTCCCTAGGGCCTTCTCCAGGCAGAGCTCCAACACTGCTGCCAATTTTTCCCATTCCTTCTTCACTCCCAACCTGCTGCCTGAGAGCTTCCGCTCACTGCTCTGAAAGGCACTCTCCAGTCAGGTGAGGTGACAGTAATTCAGCGCGTGGCTGTAACAGATCCTTCTCTTTTCCTTGCCAGGTGTCCGACAGCGGCATCCCTCCCCTCTCCTCATCTGCATTTATAAATATCCAAGTGACTGAGCAGAGCCAATACGCCCCCTCGGCCCTTCCCCTGGAAATATTCATCACCACCAACGAGGAAGCCTTCCGAGGCGGCGTTCTGGGCAAGATCCACGCCACGGACCGGGACCCCCACGACACGCTGGTGTACACTTTGGTGGCACAGGTGCCCAAGGAGGGGCTCTTCTCTGTCGGGGCTGCAGATGGGAAGATCATTGCTGGGGACAAGCTCCCCCACGGCCACTACCTTCTGAACGTGACAGTGAGTGACGGAACGTTCACAGCCACCACGAGCGTCAGCGTCCACGTGTGGTGCTTCACGCAGGAGGCCTTGGACAAGGCAGTGGTGCTGCACTTCCGACACCTCTCCCCCGAGGAGTTTGTGGGGGACCACTGGCGCAACCTGCAGAGATTTCTGGGGAACATCCTTGTCACCCGGCGCCAGAACATCCACATGGCCAGCCTGCAGCCTGCAGCTGCCTCTGATGGAGTGGATCTGCTCCTGGCTGTTGGAGAGCCACACGGCTCCTTGTACGAGCCACGGGTGCTGGCCAGCAAGCTCACTGGGTCAGCTGGGGAGATGGACCAGCTCGTCGGGCTCCGGATGAAGAAAGCGATCCATGTGCCCTGTCACGGGTCAGACTGTGCCCACCGTGTCTGCAGGGAGACCATCCAGCTGGATCCAGGCATGATGTCCACGTACAGCACGGCCCGGCTCAGCGTCCTCACCCCACGGCACAGCTTGGAGCAGATCTGCTCCTGCAATGGTGAGCAATCCTTCCTGCCAGTGTCTGACCCTATAAACCTGGGTATGTTGTGTTCTCCTTCAGTACATTATAGAGCACCTGGATTTTCCATGGAATTAGGTTGCCCAGTGACCAACAGTTCTGCCCACAACTTCAAAGACTTTAGAGTCTGAAAGTTTCATATAGTCTGTTTTTTTTTTAATTAATCTCCTGTTTAATAACAGCAACATCTGTCTCTCTGATTGGGAAAAGTCACTCATACTTAGCAGGAAATGAAGGTCAGTGATCAAAATTTTTTATCTGTGATCTCATGTGTTGAATCTGGACCTGGCAAAGCACAGAGTAACTGATAAATCTGAGGAAAGTCAAATAAAGTATATTTGTTATATGGGCTCTAGGATACTTCAAGAAATAATTGGAGGGAGCAGGGATCAGTAACACTAGGGCAGGAATGTAAGGGGATACCACAGAATAATATAAAAACTTACTAAGGATGGAGAAATTCAAGGGTGCTGTAGACCACACTGAGGGTACCTTGAAGGACAGAAATAGCCAGGCTGATATTTCAGGGTTGCATCACAGTTGAGTCCATAGAAGAAATACTGGAGCTCCTGGTGGGACTGTGGGAGAGGCAGTGGAGGCACCCATGGGTTGCTGTGGATGGGACTGCTCCTGGACAAGTTGTGGCATCAGGCTAGGAAAAGAGGCAAGGCTTGATACAGTCCGTAGCCTCAAAGTGCCCTGCATTTGAGACCTTTCTTTCATTCTCCTTTCAGGAACAGCTGTGAGGTTTGGGGGCCACAGCTACGTTTGGTACCAGCACTCCCAGGCCGGCTCCTGGCACATGCACTTCCGCCTCAAGACCCACCAGCACCACGCAGTGGTGTTCCACGCCAACGGGACCGACCACGCCACGCTGGAGGTGGGTATGGCACTGCAGGGGGGTTTCTCTCCACAGCTACAAAAACTTCACTCTCTCAGGGAAGGGAATCACAGAAAGAATATGCAAAGATATGTACCCTTAGTAATTAGTGACTTGGGAAGACCAAATGAGAGCCAAGCACAGTTTGGCAATTGCTGCAACCACAATGGGAAATCATCCTCTCTACATGTAAATGCATGTGTTGGTCTCTGGTGTGACTTCTGGTGAAGTCATAAGACACCCATAGCAGGTCTACATCACCTTCATTCTTGTTTCTTCATTCCTCTCTTGCATCTCACCTCTCAGGACAAAGAATTTATCAGGTGGAGTTGTCCACAAACCAGTTTGTTTCTACTTTAGCAAAGGGCAAACTTTCTCCCATACCTCAAATTAAAGGTCCTTTACAATAATGGACAGAAAAGACAGAACAGGAATCCTAAATTATATTTTTCACACATGCACCCCTCTTTTCAACCACTTTTTTCAGATGATTTCACTATTTTAGACACCTGCAGAGACAGGAATATTTCATTCTGATCACTCTCCTCCCTTTGACTGAACACTGAACTTACCAAAGCATTCAAAGATCATCTCCATCTTCCACTTTGGCAACAGAAGGAAAGCAGCAGTTGACGAAAGAAAAGCAGTTTTATATATTCCTCATCAACTGAATTCAGACTAACTGGAGACTAAGATCACAGGACATGCTTACCAGCTTACAGAGATTTGTCCTTGAGACTGATCACATTGAGATCTACACACTATAACCTACCTGGAAGGGTTCATCCTGTCCTTGGATTTCCCCATCCCCTCTCGTGGTTTCACAACCCCATCTTCCTGTTGTTCCTTCTTTCCACAGTTACAAAAGACCCACACAGACAGGGAGCTGCACAGCAGCCAACCCCCACCCACATGCCTTTTGCACTTATTTCAAGCTCCTGCTGCCACAGCCATCACTCCTGAAGAGCAGGAGCAGAGAAATATCATCCATGTGTCCTGTACCCATCTCTGAGAGTGACTTCAGGCTGAACTGTAAAAGGCCAATGAGAAAAACTTCTCATGAAGGGTTTCAAGCTTTCTATCTCACCTCTGGGAAGGAGAGTCACCAAAGATTTCATCAGAAGGAATCCAGCACTTTAGGTGGTGCTCAGGAAGTACAAGATGGCAAGAAACTCCACTGATCCAGGCCAGCACAGGGGGCCAAGGGAGAAAAGGCTCCTTATTGGTGGAGTTCAGTGAGCCCATGATTTCCTGTGCCCAAGCTTGTCTCCACAATCTTTTCAATAGGAAACATTCCTAAAGCCTCCTCCATAACAGTGTCTGTGAAGCATTTATTTCCTGACTCACTTTATTAGCAATATCTTAGGGATAAAAAGGTTTCTAAACCACCTGGCCTGATAAAAATGAAGGAATCCCTCAAGATTTTAAACTTTGTAGACTGAAGTACTCCAGATATGAGCCAAAGCCTTGAAAGGACTATAAGTGATGGTTTGTAGATTTGATGAAGAGGATGAGCTCTCCCAGGAGCACGCATATCATCACTTTTCCAGTCTCTAAGCTCCCCTGATGTTCAAAAATAGGTTGCAGGAAGAGGATGGCAGACCAGGCAAACTGGGAAAGGCTTGGCAGTATGTCAGTTCTTGCTCCAGGGAATCGAGTTCTCAGCTGTCTCCCAGCCCCAGAAATTGATAAGCCAAATCTGCAGACCCATCTGAAGAGAAATCATGTTCCTGCAGATGAAGTGAAGTGACAAAGTTCTCTGGTGTGCTTGCCAATTGTGCAAAGGGATTTACACACGTGTTGCCCTGAGGCCCTTCCATGCCATGTGCCAGCTGCTTCTTGTTCTTTCTTCCTTCAGCAGTTGCTCTCTCCTCCCACTGGTATTTATTTATACCATGGGCTTCTCTAAGAGTTAGCTGTTGTCCTGCTCTGCTCCAGAGTAGCCCCTTCACACTGTGTGTGGGTTTCTCTAGAGTCAGTGTAGCCCATAATCATTCCTGCTTTTCTAACCCCTTCCAAGAATCAAACCCTCCTCGCTGTCTCTAATGTCCCCCATGGACATCTCTCCTGCCTGGGATGAATTGCTTGATGTTACATAGCAGGCTCTGCAGGTTTCCCCCCAACACTTCATTCCATCTCTTTTCTCCTTTTCCATAGGCTCTTGGCTTCTGTGAGAGAGGTGTTTTATCAACAAAGCACTGGGGAGATAAAGGTGAAAAGGGGCTTAACCCTTATTTCCCCGTGAAACAACACAGCTAACTTTTCCTTTCTCCATCCTGTATGACTTTTAAAGATGAATCTTGGGCCAGAAATAGGAATTTCTGATGTCCCAGTTTAATGCAGAGGACGTTGGTGTGGTTCACTTTTAGCAGCTCAGTACCTTGTCTCTCTCCAGTCTGGTGGAGATCAAGGATTGGATTGCAGCACACGTCAGTAACTTTGGCCTGGTTTTCCAGCATGGGTACAACAGTAATTCCTTTCTCTGCCTCCCAAGTCCTCCTTTTTCCTCCAGAGAAAGCTGCCAGTGCTTCTCCTTGATAAGATTCTTTCACCACCCTCACCCCTGCCAAAGGGGCAACTGCTCCAGCACCTTCCCCACCACTAATGAGACAGCGAGAACAGAAGAAAAGCCACGTGGCCCAGAACAAGAGTCCATCTGTGACTGGTGATGCACTTATGGATAGTCTGAATGCCAGGGCTCTGATCAGGCTCAGGAAGGTGGGAGAAAGGGCGAGCAGCTGCAGCAGTAGCTGTATGATCCCGTGGCTCTGTTACATGGAAAGATGGGCTTCCCTCCTTACATGCTGGTCAAAGGCTGCCAGGAAGGACCACGGGTGAAATTGTGCCGGAGAGATGAAGGTGTTTTGCAAAATAAAGGAGCTGTAGTCACTTAATTGATCCAGGCATAGGATAAAAAAGGTGAAGGGGCTGCATTTGGTACTTCTTGGAATCAGAAAATTGGGAGTAATCTCAGCTGTCAATGTGAAGGCCAGGAGAGAGGAGAACAAGCAGCAGGAGAAATGTTGAAACCCTTCATAAACAGCAGCCACCCGTGTCACAGCTACCTGTGGCTTTTGTGTTTTACAGATGGTTAATGGAGTGCCTCAGCTTGGCTACAGCTGCCAGGGGAGCCCCTCAGGGAACCTCTCCTCCTCTCGGTTTGTGAGCGACGGCGAGTGGCACTCGGTGTTCCTGGAGGTGAAGAACACTTCCATCCGCCTGCTCATCGACGGCCTGGGCAACGCCTCTCTCCAGCTGCCAGGGACCTGCAGGGTCTCCCAGGGCAGACGAGACCTGATTTTTGGGGGCCTCCGGCAGTCGCTGCAGTCCCAGAGAGTCACACGGGGTTTCAGGGGCTGCCTGGACGTGGTTGCAATCAACGGCAGAGAAGTGGTTCTCCTCCCAGGGAAAGGGCAATCGAAGGAAGTCCTGGAGGAGGTGGGGATAAGGCAGTGCTGCTCCCCCACCGGTGCCTGCAGCAGCAACCCTTGCCTCAACAACGGGATGTGCTCCGAAACTCACGGAGGAGGTAAGTGAACATCCCACACAGAGCTGTAGGACAGCAGTGAGCAGTGAGGGGGGGAAGGATGCAACAACTCCCCCTGTGGAGGGGCTATTCCGGAGGGGAAGAGATCCTCTATCCCAGGGGACCTCAAGTGACTCAGTGCAGCAGCAGCTGCAGGATATGAGATCATCATCTTGGCTCTCAGCAGTGGACCATGGGCCCAGAGGGCGGGAAGGTGTTTCTAAGGAGTGTGCATGACATAGGAGAGCAGAGTGTTGCCAAAAACTCAAATGCATATAGAGATTCCACCCACCCCACTGCATCCTTTTTGCTTAAGGAGATGTTAACAAAGCTGGAATCAGGCAAGATGGGATCATGTGGTGATGGTATCTGGGCAGAAACAAGCCAAGATCTTGGTCTCTTCCCACTGCAGTGAGCGACTCCCCAGGGCTATGCAAAGGGATATGGGAAAACCGTAAGCTCAAATCCAGGAGTCCCAGGCTAACGTGGGGTGCACACACCCCAAAGAGATTTGATACAGGCTCTGCCCCAGGCAGTGTCCCTTCTGCCCTGTTCCTGCCATCAGAGGGCTCCTTGCAGTGAGCTGTATCATGGGGATGGGGGCTGTGAGCAGAGGAGCTGCTCCCAGTGATGTCCACCCGTGTGTCACTGCCCTACAACGCATTGTAGCTGCCAGCACAGCAGGGCTGCACCCCATAACTCCCCGTCCATGAGATGGGCACTGCCTGTGCCTCGGCCCCTCCAAGGGGCAGTGGGTGCTTCCCACGCTGCTGCCTGGGGCAGGAGCTGCTCCTGCAGCTCTTTGGGGCCCTTGCCAAAGCACACCCTGCCCGGCGAGCAAGTGAGGACAGAGGAGGCACCACCTTCTCCTGCTGCCTCTGGGAACAAGATTCCCAGCGCTGTCGACTCAGCAGCTGCCTGGTTCAAGTGAACTTGTTTGACACCAGGTGTAAATGTACAGAACAGTTAGTCTGGCTGGCACTCACACCTCAGCCTTCAGACCCTCTGCACAGAAAACCTCTCTGGCTGGGCTGCAAGGGGCTCAAAGCCCATGAGGGGAAAACACTGCTCTAAGTCAAGGCATCCCCTGCTTTCATTTGCAGAGAGAATACAGTGGGAAGGGGAGATGAAAAATCACTCCCTCAGCAATAACCTAATGATCATCCAGCGCCTTTCCCAAAATTTCCTTCCAGGACCAACAATTTCTCCTGCAAATGGCCCAGCTGACCAGGAAAGAGCCTGTGGGACGTGGCCCCGGGCAGGACACTGCTGCAGGGAAGGGATTGCCCAAGGGATGTTTATTTGTGAGGTTATCCTGGTTCCCTGAGTGCCATGAGCTCCGTCCTGGGGACCCCGGGCAGGCAGCAGGAGTTCCTGCAGAGCTGTGCCCAGGGATCTCAGGCGTGGGATTGCAGCACAGGCAGGGACTCGCCTGTGGGAGCGAGCCTGGGCAACCACGTGGCCCTGTGAGAACACAGCTGTGGGGAGAGGAGCCAGGCCAGCCCATCACCACCCCGACCACAGTGCTCAGGACCACAAACAGAAGTGAGCCCCACATCCAGGACATGTGTTTGGGCACACACAGCCCTGTGGGCAATGTCCAGCACCTGCTGCACCAGTGTCAGCACGTCCTTCTGGTACAGCCACTGACACACATGTGGGAACAGGCCCAGGTTGTTTGCCCCGTGCTCTAAAGCAGGGTTGTTCAGCTTGTGGGTGAGTAGCAAAGACTTTTCAAGTGTGCTGCAAGGTGGAAACTCTGAATTTCCCGCACAGCAGCACCAGCCAGGTGCCGAGCAGGAGCTCAGCACAGCCAGGGACATTCCCATGCTTAGGGTTATGCTAAACAGCAGCCAAAAGCACAAACAGCAGGAGCCCCCTCCAAGTCCCTGGCAGTGCTGGGTTTCTCTCTGTCTGTGAGCAGACATCTCCTGTAAGCAGGAGAGACTCAGCATGTTGAGACAGGCACTTCATACCACGAGAACTCGCAGGACCAAAGACTCCTGAGAACAACAAATTACAGGGGATTGCACTGAACAGAGTCAGAAACTGTGAATCAGCCAGCCAAGTTCCCCTTCCTTTATTCCAGCTTCTCAGTCCCTCAGCTTCTCCATGCAATAAAACTATGCCCTGACTGCATCTCTGATCTGTGTCAGGAGAGGACTGGCTTGACTTGTTGCTCAAACAGCTCCTTAGTGTCACTGTGTTGCCCCAGAGTGGCCACCCAGCCCCCAGCAACCACACCAGGTCCTGTAATGAGCCCACCAGGCCTCCGGGGATGGCCTGGGTGTCACACAGCACCTGCTCCAGCAGCAAATTCCTGCACTTGGGTTGCTGTGTGAGCCCCCTGTGGGGGCCATCAGCACCAGGCACTGCTCCTCCCTGTTCTTGCCCATTTTTCCACATGGATATGTTCACTCTCACCCTCTCCAGGTTACACCTGCATCTGCCCCGGGCTGTTCTCTGGTGAGCACTGTGAGCTCGGGGACAGTCCCTGTGAGTCCAAGCCCTGCCTGCACGGGGGAACCTGCACCCTCTCGGCCACCGGCTACTCCTGCCACTGCCCGGACTGGTACCTGGGCGAAAGGTAAGGCTGAGGGGGGCTTTGGGACAGGTGATATCCCGTGATGGGCTGAAAACATGAGCCTTGCACGTTTCTGGAGCTCGCTCACTCTGGGATTAATTGCAAACTGCAGGCACCTGAGCATTGCAGCCGGGAGGTGCTGGAGGGCAGAGCTGAGCAGAACGGGACACAAATAACTCTGCCATCGTGTGGCCATTGCCCCTCTGAGCAGGAGGGAAAACACGAACATCTTCTCTGCTCACAGATGCCTTGGTGCCTGCACGGGCTGTGGGGCAGTGCAAAGCCTCTCCTTGCTGGGAGAGTCTCTCCCCACGCACTGCTGCTCCCTGTGAGGGAACTCGAGCTGAGTTCAGCAGTAATGGGAGCACCTTGGCTGTGGTGGGGGGAGCTCAGCTGTGATGGGGGTCCTGGCAGCAGGGTACAGGCAGACACTGCCCTGGGTGGCAGGAGGGTGCCCTGAGGCTGGGGGAACCTGCCTGGCAGAGCTGTGAGGTGCCCCCTGCTTCAGTAGCATGAACACCCATCCTGCAGGGTGCTAAAGGGATTGCTTCTATCTGGGACCAGCTCTGCAGGGTTCATGCAGAAGAAATCTCTGTCCCAGCTCGCAGCTGTGATTCATCCAATTCAAATCCCAGCTCAAGACAGTGGGCATTACCACCCCAGTCCAGCAGCCCCTCCAAGACCCCCACCTTGCTTCCAGCCCAACCTGGTCAGAGATTCCCAACGCAGGCTCAAACAGCATCACACCCAGTTCATCCTTCTGCCTTGCCCAGGATGGACACTGGTCCTGTGGATCAAGGCAAAGGCAGAAATTATCTGTTCAGCTCTTGGAATAAGAGCCTGTAGCTGAGCATTAGGTGGCAGTGTAATACCTGACATCAGCCAGGGCCTGTGGGTGCATGTCACGCACACCAGCTCACACATCCTAAACCACTGACTACAACAACAGCAGCGCAAACCTCACAGAGTTTGTTCAGTAATGAGAACAAAAAAAGGGAAGGAAAGCTACTGAACCACTTTATATTCCCCCCAGCATGGGAAGGTCCTTGCTGTTGGAAGGAAAGGTCCTCTGTACTATTGGCAAACATTCAGGTTGTGTGTGGGGTGGAGCAGGACAGATAAATCAGAAATTCCATCGCAGTTCTGCAGATGCTCCATAAAATGTCAAAAAGCCTCTCCAGCAAGGGTGTCCATTCACCACCTCACGGGGTAGTCTTTCCCCAAATGTTTGCTGCAACCTGCAGACAGCCACAGACCATCCAGAGGCTCCACAGAGCTTGGAGGACATGGGAGGCTTCATAAGAGATTAACACACCTCACACTGACCCTGGGCTTCCTAATTTAACAGGATGGGAGCATCTCTCTATGCAGTGTTAGCCCTAGAATTCCAAACACTCCTCTGAGGCAGCAAGCCCCCTATTTTAATTTGGGCATACAACTGAAAAATAGGACCACCCTGTAAAACATGGTCTCTTGAAAAGCATCATTTTATACTCAAGGATCCTCTGCCAGGATCAGCAGGTAGCAAAATCCAGCAAAGGAGGGAAAGCAGACCAGGATCGAGCATCGTTGGGTGGTGTAAGCCACAGCCTGACCGGGATGAGGCAGTTCTGGTGCATCCCAGACTGACAGGGGTTGTCTCCATCCCTTTCTCCCCACAGGTGTGAGAAGCTGGCAGAGGAGTGCCAAGACAACCCGTGCCGCAACGCCGGGCGCTGCGTCAGCAGCCAGGGCTCCGTGCACTGCATCTGCCCGTCGGATTTCCAGGGGGACTACTGCACCCAGCCCATCATCACCCCCGCCATCGTGCCCACGCAGTGGGCGCTGGGCCCCGAGGAGATCGCAGAGATCGCGGCCGGCGTGCTGGGGGCGGCCATCCTGGCCGCGGCCTTCGTGCTCGTCCGCAAGCGCTGCCGCCACCGCGCCAAGGCGCACAAGCCGGTGGCCCGCGAGGACCCCGACCTGCTCTCCAAGAGCGAGTTCTCCAAGAGTGTGGGCGTGGGCACCCAGCCCGTGCCCCCCATCGAGCTCAACATCCTCAGCGACGCGGCGCACAACAACCTGGACCGGGCCACGCCGGAGCAGCGCAAAGCCACCGGCACCCCTGAATTCGTCACCTTCAACTCGGCCAACGCCCCGAAGCACCGGGGCACCATCGTGTGCAGCGTGGCCCCCAACCTGCCCCCCGCTGCACCCCCGTCCAACTCCGACAACGAGTCCTTCATCAAGTGCACCTGGGCCAGGGAGGAGATGGGTCAGTAGCCACAGCTTTTTCTTGTTCTTGCACATCCCTCTTTCCCTTGAGAAGTGGACCTGAGGTTTGCAAACATGAGGGACAAATGGTGTTGGCTAAAGCAAAGCAAAGTAGGGGCAAATGCTTCCCCAGCTCTGCTATAGGGCCTTCACTGGCTCTTTCCTCCTGGTTCACCATTACATCCCAGTTTCCTGCTTTAACCTGCTTGGTTTTGTATGCAATCAGCAGGGAAACCATTAATGCATAGCAGGCTGTGATCCTGGGTCAAAAAAGCCTATAAAAGAGAAAGATTGGAGAAATAACTAAGATCCTAAAAGTCAGTAGGAGTTTTAGTGAAGGCATTTGCATCAGTGCTCCTGGGCAGAGGGATCACATTCTCAGGGAAACAGCTTGAATAGCTCTCGACAGCAAGGTTACCCCATGCAGGAGTTCCTCACAAGAGTAACTGCAGGGAAAGGGAGAGATCCAGGGCATCACTGCCCCAATCCCTTCATAACATGAGTTTCTTGCATCCAAACATAATGATGAAGTGTGTCTTTTGGGTGCTGGAGTGGTAGATATCTGTAGGCTGGAGGGGACACTGCCACAGCACAGCCAGGGGTGATCTTAGGTCCCCACAATTCCCAAATTAGCAGCTACACCTCCCCTATCCCTACATCTCCTCTCCTCCCCAGTCTGCCACATCTGCTACAGGCTCAGCGCCTACAGAGGGAATTGGCAGGAGGGCAAGAGAGAGGCAACAACCGCTAGAGCTGCAGCTAACACGACTTTCTTTTGTTCCAGTCTACCCAGCAGAAACGACCTACTGGCCCCCCCGGTACCTGTCATCAGATGTGCAGGAATATTCCCACTACGAGATCATTCAAGGCCCCCCTGCCTCCTCCTCTCACCCGCCTCTCCCGCCGCCGCCCCCTCCCCCAGCAGACACGGAGCCGGTCGCTCTCTACGGGGGCTTCCCCTTCCCGCTGGACCAGAGCAACAAGCGAGCCCCCATCCCACCCCGCTACAGCAACCAGAACCTGGAGGACTTCCTGCCGCTGGGCCCCGTGGACATGGGAGCATCCCAGTGCCAGAACGAGTACACGGCCATCAGCTACTACCCAGCGCAGCTGGTGCAGGGCGAGGGGGTCCCGTACCAGCCCGAGCCGGGCTACAAGAGGGTCAGCATGCGCCTGAGCGTGGCCCAGCCCTCCTACGCCGACTGCGAGCTGGGCCACCAGCCCAGCATCCGAGCCCAGCCCCTGCCACCACCCAACTACGAGGGCTCCGACATGGTGGAGAGTGACTACGGGAGCTGCGAGGAGGTGATGTTCTAGCGGGGCTTGCTCGCGGGATGAGGAGAGAAGCACATTTCCACGCAGAACAGAGTGCAGGGGGCTGGCACACGCTGCTGAAGGGAGGCCTGTGTGTGTCTCCCTCAGCCTGCAGCATCCCCCCCTGCATGGCTGGGTTGTAATTTTGGCTGGATCTTTCCCCTCGCTGCCCTCCACGGTGCTCCTGATGCAAATGGAGGGGAAGTGCTCCAGCCACTGCTGGGACATGAAGGATGCTCCTGGGATGCCAATGACTAACCTGCCCCCTCACCGAGGGGACTGCCTCCAACACCATGTAGGACCACAGCATGCTACCTCCTCCCACCCCAGGCTTCCTGGCCACAGGGAGGATGAGGAGGAGGAGGGCAAGCACTGCAGGTATGGCAGCAGTCATGGTGGAGAAGGGTGTGAAAGGATTAGCAATGCACGGCCTGGCAGTGCCCCATGTGGGGCACAGAGGCTCCCCGCTCCCAGCTCTGGCTCCAAGGGCTTGCATCAAGCCAACAGTTTGTTCATGGAATGGATCAGCTGCTGCAAACCCTCTTTGTGCCTGCTCCCTGACACTGGGAGAGAGAAGAGGGAATGCAGCTGGTCCCACCAGCACATCCCTGACTGGCTAACAGAAGTCCAAGGGGAAAAAAAAAAAGAAGAAAAAAAAAAAAGAGTCAATTTCTGTAGAAAAACCAAGCAACAAGGTTTGTTACAGCAGGAACTGCCCAGACTCAAACCAGGCTGCCCAGTTGGGCTGTGTGCACACGAGTAAGGGGGACCCTGCCCCGAGGATTGTGTGCACAGCCTTGTCCCCGTGGCTGTCACAGTCCCACACTGAATGCAGCTGTACACTCTGTGCTGTATCCCAGAAAGACTGGCCAGCACTGCCTGGAATCTGACCAGAGAGGGGCACTGAGGCTGCTGAGCATGGGTTTGCCTGTTTGTCCTTGTGCTTGGACATGTATCGTTTCTTCGTGAGAGGTTTTCTTTGGTTGGTTGTTTGATGTAACTTTTTTTGTTGTTGAATTTTTGGAAAGTATTAAAAGAGTTTGGATTTTTTTACTATTATGATTTTATTCAGTATCTCAGGGATTCTCTTGTAAATAAATAGGACATCCTTGCCTAGGGATGAGACATTCCTTCAGCCAAGGGAATAACAGCTTAGTTCCTGTGCTGCAAACTTTCAGAGAAGTACCAAGACAGCAAGTTAAACACTTTTTTGAGGATCCTGTAAGTGCCAGAGGGATGAGCAGACAGACCCACAGCACCCTGTCTTGCTTTGGGAAACCATGAGCCTCCTGTATCTCCTAGCTCAGGAGTAAAGGGGTTGAAAAGACCCAAATTGAAGCCTTTGATTTGCATCCCCAACAAACACCACCTGTTTTACCTCTCAAAACTCTCATGCACTTCCACAAAACTTTTTCACCAGCTCTGCTCAGCAGAAAGCAGTCTCTGCCTAGATTAGACCTATTTTATCTAGTTGGTTTTATTCTGCTTGGTAAATCCCTCTGAACATCATCCTAAAATAGTGCATTTCTGTACTTTGAGGACATTTAATTTTGAGGTGTCTCAGCAACAGGCACTTTTGTGCATGGGGAAAACACAAATTGTTCTTCCCAGCAGCAGAAGCAGCACAAATAACAGCAATATTTTCCTTCAGACTTTTTAACTCCCCAGGGTTGCTTTGGCCAGTGGTCACAACACAGGGAAGGGCAAAGGCAGCTTGAGATGAAGCTCCACTAAGTGACACCTGGGAAGGAGCACCCTCAGTAAAGCCACTTCATGGGATGGGGACAGCCCTGCAATGCTCAACCCTCAGAAGGGATGGCTGTGGATCCCACCATGGTGACGCTCCAGAGTCAGGAATACCCTGAAGCACCAGGAGTGCCTGTGCTCAGCTGTCCCTCCTGCCCTGTCATTCAGGTGATCTCAGATCCACAGTTCCCATCAGCCTGCAAAAGCCTCCTAGTTTAAGAAAAAAAATCTGCCAGAGTTTCTAAAGATAAACTTTTTATAGCACTGATTTCCCAACAGCCCTGGAATGACACACTGCAATGGCATGAATTATTCAGCAATGAGGATAGGCTGAGCTGCAGCAGTGCTGGCAGTCTCCCAGTGTGGGCTGACTTTTGCTCCTCTGATCTCTAGGGTAGATCTGCAGCACCTCAGCATCCCCCATCTTTTTTCACATGCCAGGCTCTTTTTTTCAGCTGCAGCCCCACTTTTGACATAAACTGGGAGATGTGAAACCAAGGCCTAGCTTTGGTGAGGCAGAGAAAGCCCAGCCCTACAAGCCCATAAGCTCCGCCCACAACCTACTTGCACAAATGAGGTCAAAAGAAAAATTAAAATTTCCAAGCAGCAAAGCTGGAACACCTTTATTTGAAACACTCACTAGGAGGGGAAACTGTGTGTGCTGTGTGGGGGTGGGATCCTGTGCTGCCTGCTGGGCTCCACATCGCCTGCTCTCACTTCTTTGGGAAGAAAAATCCACACTTCACACTCCCAAAGCCTTTACACATAAAAAATAGATCATATTTATTGATTAAAGTAAGATACATGATTCAGGTGCAGCGCCAGCTCTCCCGCTGGGCAGGCACCTGTGCTGTACACTGACAATATCCATAGGCACGAGACATGGACGTGACCATTGCTATATTTACACAGACAAGTTTCCTGTTACTGAGCAGCCTACAATACACAAGTGTCAAGTTTTCGTGTCCATCGGGTCCTGCACCAGCTCCCCCTGGCTCAGCAGAGCCCCTCACACCACATGTGTCACCAGCACGACTCACCCCATCTTCAAACACCCCTGCTCACCCCAATAAAAGGGAAGAGCTGCAAAACCCATTTAATGCTTCTGTGATATCCCAGCCCCCTTGGAAATGAGGTCTTCACTGCTGCTTTGCTGCTTGCAAAGTGAGTTTGGATGCCAGGAGCCTCATCAGCAAACCCACTGATGCCCAGTGCCAGGCTGGGGACATGCCTTGGCACACAGCTGTCCCTAAAATGTGGCCAGCCTTCTTTGAGTGCACTACTAGCAGGGCAAGGGGAAACATCACACATCCCCTGCTCCTCACAGCACTCCCTCCTCTGCCTGACAGTTCTGACTCAAACCCAACCCCGAGGGCCACACTGGGGTCAGTACACAGAGATGGACATGAATATTGCACTTATCCCGCCTGTGTCATGCCCTGGAGCCCCTTCCCAGCCCTGGGTGCTTCCTCTCTATCCCCATGGTGCCCTCCAGAGGGAGGATTTGAGTTAAAGCTTTGCTCTGTTCCTGACCAAGCGATGCTGGTCATGCCAAAACCTTCCCCAGCACAGCCTTGGACGAGATGAGGTGAGCCCCAAGAGATGCAGGGAGCAGAATAGAGGCTGGAAAGGGGCAGAGACATGGCACAGACCCACCCCACACCTGGCCATGGGTCCATGTACCAGCATGTGGCACCCAGAACTGCCAGCAAAGGGGCACAGTGCAGACACAAGCAGCACCCAGGGAGAGGCAGACTGCAGGGACACTGCTCCACAGAGCCTTCCCCTCACAGAACCCGGTCAAACACCGAAAATAACTGCAAACCTCACCCTCCACCAAAGACAGGAACACAGCCCACTGGTGCTGTACTCAGCCTCCTTTCCCACCACCAGCAGCCTTTGCCCACCCCCAGGGAGACATGGCTGCAGTGGGATGAGGGATGAAGGCTCTCCAGAGAGAGCTGGCATTTGGGAGATGCTGTGTTAGCAGGCAGGAGTTCCACCTGTCCTGTGGAGGATGCATTTGCTCCCTTGTCTTAAAAAAGTAGAAATCCAGGAGAAAGGCAAGGAAAGTCTCTAGCGAGGAAGCTGGGCTCTCAGAGAAAGGAAAGCAGCAGCGCCACGGGATCATCCCCACCAGGCATGCACCAGCCACGACAAAAGAAGCAACAGGAGCACAGAGAGAAGTGCCAGGGAGCTGCATCCTACAGGAGGAGAGGAGCTGGGTGGAAGCAGAGGATGCAGGGAGTAAAACCAGGAGAGGAAGGGTTAAAACCAGAAATATTATGGAGTTTTTGTGTGTGATTTGACATTCAGTATCAGCCTGCAGATGCAGGCGGAGCGTGCCAGGGCCAGCTCAGGCACTGTAAACAAGGTGATGTATTCTTGTGGCGTGTGGGCTGCATGTGGTGACCCCTGGGGACACCCCATGCCACCCAAAGAGGACCAGCTCAGCCCCTCATTATGGCAGAGCCTGTTTGCTCCCCACACGCCTCAGTTCTGTAAAGCTTCTGAAAACCAAGCAGTGGGTTGTGCGCTGGATGGGGATAAAGAAGTGTCACTACTGAAAGCGTGGGCCAGGGGTCAGCAAACCCACCCAGGCCAGGGAGGTGCCATGCCCAGTGCCCAGCTCCAGGGCCTGCTCAGACTTCCTGCTCAAGGCAGCTGGAAAGGGAGCTGAAGTACTGCAGGAGCCAGTGCCCACAGATGGGATCCCACTGAGAGAGCTATGGGCCCCAGCACGCTCCACACCTCAGGCTCTGCCCAGCCTCCCCACAAGGCTGAGGTGAGGAGGGAGCTCCATGCTCTCTAACCTGAGCTGAGGTTTGTCTGTTGCTGTAAAAATAAAGTGCTCAGGGAAAAAAAAAAAAAAATCAAACTGGCACAAAAAAGAGTAGTCCCTGTTCCCCGCCCTGACTGAAGGGACAGGGGAAATATGGAAAGGTTGGGATTTTAAAAAATAATAAAATAAAATAAAATCTACATCCCTGGGATTCCTCACCTCTCAAAGTGCCTATTTACAGAGGAACTGTTTTGCTCTACCACCTGCCCTAAGAGCCCCCAGGGAAGGCACTGCCCCAGCCTGGATCCCACCTTCCAGACGGAGCCCAGGGCAGGACACTGCTGCAGCTGGGCAGCCATGGTGCTGGGCAGCCCCATCCCCTCACAGACCAAACCCACCACCCTTCCCAAGAGGAGAGGGGAGGCCGTTCCCAGGAGAGCAGTGCCCAGTGTCCATGCACCCCCAGCTCAGCATCCAGGGGGGCCAGCAGGGCGAGGGGATGGTCACTGCACCAGGACAGTGGTGGCATTCACCACGGTGGCCGCGGGTGCCACCAGCTCCACCAGCGCCTCGTACGTGCCCACCACGAAGCCCACGAAGCCAAAGAGGCTGATGGCGATGTCCTTGGCAATGACAAGGGGGTGCATGCCCTCGGAGTAGTAGGTGGCAATCTCCAGCAGCGGGGGGAAGATGAGAGCCAGGGCGCTGCTGCTGATGGAGCCCACCAGGGAGATGACGAGGTCCAGGCGCGGGATGAGGATGGCCAGCACACCTGGAGAAAGAACGGACACAACGTCAGTGCTGCCACCTCCCAGATGGCAGAGAGGCTCCTCCCCGTGTCAAAGCTAGCAAAACCCCACCCAGGGATGCCACTGCTGACTCACACCTCTGCCCTCCTCCCTGACAGAAGACAAGGGTGCATATTTTTCCAGCAACTCCTCCCCAAGAAGCAATTAAGCTGTTACATTAACAAGCCTTTTTGTCGCCCTGGGCGCCACCAGAGCGAGCTGGTGGCTGAGCAGGATGGGTGCCGCTGGCTGCCAGCAGTCCCGACCCCCCTGTGCGAGCCAGCACTCCTGCTCCCCACACCTGGGGAGCCATAAAGCCTCAGAAACCCCATAAAAGCAGGAGAAGGGAAGAAAAAGACATCTCCCCCCACCCCAAATCAATCCATGTGGTTTGCGTGTGTTTAGAGCTGCTCCAGCAGCAGCACGCCCACGGCACAGCCCGGGGGAGAACATTTGTTAGGACTCATTTGTTAGGTGAAAACTGCAGCCAAGGAAAATCCCCCTGGGAGACTCCTGACAGCTTGAGCTCAGCAGTTCGAGCTTCGGGATATTCCTGCTCCTCCTCCTCCTCCTGCATGGCACCAGGAGGGGACAGAGGGCTGTCACCAGAGCTCTGCACAACACAAGAGAACTCTCTGCAAGCAAAGCAGACTTCAGTGCTTAACCAGTGACCAAGAGAAACAAATTGGTTTATTGCTTTGAAAGCTTTTCTGCTTAGAAACAGGAGACACCAAGAGCCATGGTAGGTGCAGCCCCTGTAGAGAAGGGACATCTCAGGGCTCCTTACTGGGGGGATTTGTTCTTTCCCTGGTCACCAGCTACAGGCAAGAGAGGCTGTTGCAGCCTCCCTAAGCCAAAGATGACCCATGGAACTGCAGAAGAAGGAGATTTTGGGAGACTGACTGTGCCACCACTGCATCACTGCTGTCATCTGGATAAGCCTAGAGATAAACCATCCCTTCACCAAGGGAAACAGCAACAAAGGTCCTGAACCAGTTTATCCTGGTGCTCAGCCCTGGAAAGAGCCAAAGGAGTGCTCTGTCAGGTGACTGCTGCAAGCAACATCCCTGCTCCAGCAGCCTCTGAGGAGAGCAGAGCAGCTCCCCTCCAACAGCATCCTCAGCCAACCCCACACTGCTCTTTGGACTCAAAAGTAAACAAAATTATTAACTCCCCTTTAAAACAAGCAGATTTGAAGCACCAGCTGCAGTCCTCAGCCTCCGGGGAAACGGTCTGATTTCTGCAGGTATTAATTCAAAGGGGGTTTAAGCATGCTGGTTTTGAAGTTTAAGCTTGAAAGACACCCATACACCAGATTGCATCCTCTCTTTGGGAGCCAAAGCCCTGGTGGGGGCTTGTTGTGCGGCCACACAATCATCCAATGAATATTCATGCAACCCCCCTAATCGCTTTTATCCTCAGGAGCCACAGAGATCCCTTACAAGGAAGGGTGAGGGGAGGAGGTACAAAGGAACCTGCATCCTTCCACCAACACCTCTGCTGCCTCCCTACCCCCAAATAGGAGGGTACAGCTGATGCCTAAAGCCATCCCATCTCTCCAAGCCTTCACTTCCACGGCTTGGCACAGCCTAACATCCTCCAGGAGAGGCTCCAACCCCACAAGCAAGTTCCAAGTTCACCCACAGCACAAGGGTGGCCAGAGAATATCACCCAACATGGCAGGATTTCATCCCTGTACCCTCTGAGGACATCAAGGCTTCAGGAACTCAGCACAGAGGAGATGGGCCTTGCCCACCTCTGTTAATGCAGTGCTTCTGGCCTTTCATTAGTGAGAGCCAGAAACAGCAGCACCCTGCTCTCAGCCAGCTCCACCACCCCTGAGTTAGCTCCACGCTCCTCTCAAACCCAAACCAAAGCCAGCTGGGATGCAGGGCCAGGTCCGTGATGCTCAACTCTGGTGCATCAGCAGCATCAAGCCATGGAGCAAAGCTCCATTTCAGCAGGGGACGCCAGGGAGCTCAGTCAAGCATCTCAGCTGTGCTGACAACAGCAAGCATTCAGTCTTCAGGAATCAAAGCCAGCCAAAATCAGATACCACCTGATTCACTCCACATCTTTCCCAGAGGTCTAAGCAAGTTGAGCCAGGAGCCTGTTCCAGCAAAACCTCACTACAGGCACCACACACCATGAAGGGAAGGGACCCTGTGGGGCTGCTCCAGGCACACCTGCCCAGCAGCACAGCAGAGCTCTGGTTATGGGTCACTACCCCTGTCAGCTGTCTCCTGCTGTGCTCCACGCTGCAATGAGTGTGTGGGCACAAGAACAGCCCATCCCTCACAGTCAGTGACTCCTTTGCAGTCGTGTCCCCATCACACAGGCATGAGGAGCCTGGCTGCACACTGCCTACAGAAAACAGCCTCTAGGCTGGGCTGCCCTGGCACTAAACCCTGTGCTGGGGGTTTCATGCAAACCCCGGTGGGACTCAACATCCCACAAAACTGCCATCCCCAGGCCTGAGGCTCCATGGGTGTCTGCCACTTCTAAACAATGCAGTTTACTACTCCTCCACTGAGAAGACTGGTCCCATACAGAGGGGGCAAAGGACCACTGGTGCTGCTCCTTGGAGGCCACTTCACACACTGGTTTGTATTAGCCAGGCACAGGAACTGCCAGCTGTGAGGGCTTGACCAGCAGGGCCAAAGGTGCTGGGGCGAGGGGTGAAGGCTCAGTGGGAAGGAGGTGCCACAGCACCATAGGGAAAGTCAGACAAGGTGGTTTGTACTCACAGGTCACACAGACCAGGGCCACCCTGAGGAGCAGGTTGACCAGCCAGCCCCAGCGCTCCGACACCCGGGCCACGAGGGGAGGGATGATGATCTCGGCAGGCACGTAGAACTGCACGGCGTAGGTGAAGAAAATCCCGAAGGAGAAGAGCAGCTTGACAGCTTGGTACAGCCTGCAAAGGACAAGGACACAGTGAGACAGGCTCTTGCTCCAGCCCCTGCAACATCAACAGCAGAAAGCAGAAGGGGAATGTTCTGCAAGGACCTTCGTGAGCCAGGGGTCTCAACTCCTGAACACTCTTAGAAAATTAGGGGTGATACATTTAATTCACAAGGACCTTCACTGAGCAAGAGACAGCAAAGACATGTATCAGCTGCAGCCATGATTACACACTCCAGCTACTGCTTGGCTTCTGAGGAGGGGGAAGAGGACAGCACTGCTGGGGTAAGTCTGGGCTTCCATGCAGAGTGAACATCACTGTGCTCCAAAAGGAAAGTAATGTGAACAGGCAACTCAGCCTCCTCCATCAAACAAAAAAGAGGAGCTGTTTTTGGAATGCTGCATGATACATGTTTGGGGGAAGCAAGTTAAAAGAGCAGTTTGGGCTGAGCAGAAGGAAGGCAGAGTGCAGACAGGTTGCAAACAGGACCTTGGGCTCATCCCAAGTCAAATCTCACCGTGTCCGAGATCCTGCAGTGATACAATGTGGCTGCAGGAGAGAGCCCATCACAAGTGACCAAAAGGCACCTCCCACCCCATCTCTGCCCTCAGCTTCCCAGCAGCAGAAAAAGCCTCTCCAAAAGAGAAGTAAGATCTCTTACCTCACATATGGTCCTAACCCTTCCCCAACTCAAGACATGCTAACCAAGCAGGGTCCTGGCCATACCACTTGGGTAAATATGGGGTGGATCCAAGCTGAGGAATGTATCTGGCTCCTGCCTTCCCTCTACCTTCTTTGGGCCTGTGCACCCTTCTGTATGCTGGGTCTCAGCATCCACCTTCTACAACAGCCTTAAATCAGAGAAATCCAAGTATTCCCATGCAAGACAGCTTTGAACACTAGTGGCAGAGTCTGGCAGAGTCAAACATTTCCCACAGATGGAGTTAGGGATCACCTAAATGAATGGAATATTACACAAGTCTATGGGACCAGTCCAGATGTATTCAAGGTTGCAGCCAACAGGAGCCTGAAGCTACATTATTATCTTCAAAAGAGCAGGGTGCTCAGGGAGACGTCCTGCTGCCTTGGGAGAAAAATAATATCCACCTTCCAGATGGATGAGGGAAGGTACAGGCTAACCAGCCTCACCTCAATCCCCAGAAGAATATGGGTTAAGTCCTCCTGGTATCTATTTCCAGGCACATACTGAACAGTAAACAGCCAGCAGGGATTTGCCAAGGGTAATCATGGAAATATCCTCATCAGTGACCTGGATGAGCTTTCAGTGACCCAGAGAACATTCTCATCAAATTCCAAGCAAGATCAAATTGGAGGAAATGGCTGTGTTCCATGCACAGCTTGGAGCAACAGCATGACATCACAAGCAAAGCTCAAGTGCAAACACAAATTCTCACACTTGTGAAGGGCTGGGGCCAGGAGAACAGGACCTGGGGATCTTGGTGGGCAGCAGACTGAACATGAGCCAGTAGCAGGACCCTGCAGTGATGAAGGTCAATCACAAAGAAGGCTGTGTTAGCAAAAGCACAGCCAGGAGGTTAAGGACAGGGATCAAGGGATTATTTTCTTGTTTGGAGCTTGTGCCTCTTGAGTATTGTGTCCAGCCGTGATACTCCCAGGACAGGACACTGACTTACTCTGCAGAGCAAGTTGAGTGCAGGCTACTAAGATGGTTGGGGTTGGAGCATGATGTACAAAAAAGAGGCTGCAAGCCCTGGGCTCATTCAGCATGATGAGAAAGTTAAAAGGGGATGTTATTAATGTCTTCAGCTGCCTAATAGGAGGGCATGGAGGAGAGAGTAACAGCTCTTCTTGGAGTTGCACAGCAGAAGAACCAGGTGCAATGGGACAGAGCTGCATCTCCAAAGGATGGTTAAGGGCCAGAAGAAGGGCCTGGATTGGTAGGGAATCACTGTCCTTACTGATACTCAACACTTAAGCTGGCCCTTCTATGAGCAGATGAGAGGACCCAGTGATCCCATGGTGTCCTCTCCAACTGGAATTACCTGAGGTTCCAGAGGCAAACTGAACACAAAGTTGTCTCCAGAGTCCAGAGTGCACCCGTGCAGCCACACGTGTGCACAGGAGCCTTGAGCCACCAACCCACAGCTGGCATCTCTTATCACTGTATTCCCAAGAAAGGGACTCTATAAAAGCCATAAAGTGCTCCAGGGCAATCCAAGATTAATAATTGTTATTTTAAAAAGTACAAAAGAAGGCTGTGTACCTGTCCTGCACAGGTCAGGAACCATAACGACAAGATCAAAGGGCATTTTAAATACCAAGAAGAGGAAGAAATCAAGCATTACCCTTGATCCACAGAAAACACAGGCCCATGCAGGGCCTTGGAGAGACACTCTGCCAACCACAGCAACGCCTGCTTCAGCCAGATTGCCATGCCAAGCCATCCCAAAAGGCTGCAAGAAGTGAAATACTCTCCTGGGACCATAAGCTCTGTCATTACCTTCAACTGGCCACATGCAACCCAACAGCTTCCCCCTCACTACAGCATTTCTTCACCCTTCACATAGTGCAGTGAGGCAACCCTTCCTAGGAGGCAAGGAGGGATTTCTGCACAGCAGCACTATATTTTGGACATTGTGGTTAGACCTGGGCACTGGGAACTGACACACTCCTCATTTGAGGAAGCTGTGGTTTCAGAGAAACGAGACTGGAAAAGTCCTTAGTCACCCTGTAATGCAACGATTCCTGAAACACTCACCAAATCTGCTCCAGAGACCTCCAGGCAATGGCTACAGTTAAGGAAGGCTGCAGCACCTCCACCACAATCCTTGCCTTGTCTCCCAGGCTGCAAACCCCATGACTTCTCACCCACAGCCCTTATGACCAGCTCCTACAGCCCAGCCTTTTACTGCCAGGAAGAAAACTCATGGGTGAGGCAGGATGGGCAAGACTTTCATTTCAAGAGCAAGTGTTCACCCAACACCTGTGGTTTAATCCACAGGAGTGGTAGTGAAGACCTTATCTCAACTATCACAGCCCTTACTTGAGATAACCCATTTCCAAGTCCAACATCCACTGCCAAGAGGCAACATGCACAAACATCAAGGTGTCCTGCGTGCCAAGTGACAAGGACCACAACACACCTTCCCTGCAGCTGGCCTGCCACATGCCCAGGCTGCCCCAGACACTGCTTCCAAAGGGCTATTCTCTTCTCACTACCCAAAAACCCTATGGCTACGTTTAGAAAAGTAACTTTAGAATACTTCACTTTCAGAAAAGTAGTTTACTTTAAAAAAAGACAGAAGGTGTGGATACTTTAGAAACATGGATTTGCACTCTTCTCTCTGTAGCCTAGCAGGTCATAGTAATCCCATTCTAAGGACCTGTTCTAAGGGAATGTCATTCTTCAGGGCAAACAGAGCTGAGATTCCCTGCAGAAAACCCTTTGCAGCATTTCAGGTCAGCAGATGTCATTGCAGGCTGTGGCATGCAGAGCCCAAACCTGGAAATGACCTGCTTTCCACCTTAAGGAGAAATAGCAGCATCTCATCCCCTCCACATTGTACTTCAGTTTACTGAGCAGAAGGGATTCACACCTCCTGTGCTTGGCATGGTGGGATTCAGACCTCCCTACAACACAGGTACATCCTTCCACCAGCACCATCCCTCCTCACTGAGAGCAGGGACTGGCAGAGCTCCCAGCCCCTGCAGGGGACAAGACAAGGCTCTTGGCAGGAGCAGGATCTTCTACCACACCAACACCAACATCCAGAGGTGCAGTCACTACACAGACCCAGCATGAATGAACATCCATGCACTCAAACTGAAAAGAAACCCACACAGCAATAATTAAAGCAAAACCAGGCTCTATTTTTGTCAAATCTTTGCTGTCTCCAGAGCCCCAGCTGCGCAGCTCTACCAGGACAGCATGTGGAAGCACCAGTGCCTCAAAACTTGAGTCCTGCCCAAATTTACTCCAACAGTGAGACAGTGAGTCCCACTGCAAGGTGCTGGGTGCTACTAGGAGCAGAGAGGATGGGCTGAAGTGGAGGACAGGCACCTCCAGCTCCAGGTCTCACTCTGGTCTCTTGCAGGATTTCAAGCCAGCAGAGACCACCAAAGAGAACTGCTTGCATTTCTCCTGTGGATGAATATGGAGCCATGACACTGAGCAGCCACCCATCCTCAGGGACAGAGCAGCACACAGCTTGGGCAGCTGCTGCAGCAGCCACCAGCCCTGGCAAGAGGAGAAACAACCCCTCCAGGCAGGCAGGCATGGGGTCAGGCCACAGGGCTCCAGACAGAAACATGGAGCATTTCAAGAGGCTTCACCAGATCCAAAAGGACAGACAGGTTTGGGAGGCTGCAGCAGAGCTCAGCCCCCACAGAAGGAAGGGTATTCTCATGGCACCAGTGCTCATAGGCAAAGCATTGGCTCAAGATAAGCCACATCCAGGCACAATGTGGAGCCCAGAAGTGGGAGTTTCAGCTCCAGGGCTGCAAACAAGGAACACAACCCACACGTGAAGATGTCACATCTCACTTCCTCTGGGAGCTTCCAGCTTTGGGTTGGTTTTTCACATGCTACATTTGAGGAAGAGAAGTTTTGCACAATTCAGTGATGTTCTGGTATGGCTGCATGGGGGTTGTGTTCAATATCTGCTAGCCAGTGCACTGCTGAGCCCCAAAAAGATGCCACAAGGATCCAAGAAAAAGCAAGAGCTGCACCTACCCAGGCAGGGACCTCCAGGGACCCTGATGAAGCAGCCTGACCTCCAAGACCAGGCTCAGACACTGCAGCAACAAGCCTCTTCCAGCACATGCATCTGACAATCCTTGTCAAACTCCTTGAAGTTTGCCTATGGCATAGTTCCTCAAGCTTCCTCAAGCTCATCCAGATTAGTTTCTGTAAGGAGTGAGGTCCCCCTCTCCCATCTGGGCCCCTCATTCCACAGCCCCCAGTCCCTCCACTGCCCACAGGGACTCACCAGCAGTTGGGCAGGTTGAGTGTTATGCTGGCCTGAATGTCTGTCCCAAAGCGCAGGTACCCCAGGACACCCAGGCTGATGTACAGGATGGTGACAATGGTCATCCCCACGTAGAGGATGACTGGGAACTGACGGGGGTTCTTCATCTTGTTTTCCAGAGGCAGCACCTGGGAGAAGAGGAGGAGGAAGATGACAGAGCAGCAGGTTGCCCGTTCCTCTACACCCCTCAGCCACAAAAAGCAGGAGGGGCAGCCCCATGGTCCAGCACAGCCCACCATGCCAGGGGATGGGATAGTCCCACACAGAGCCTGGAGAATCCAGCTGAAAAAAAACTATACTAGAGATCTGATTTCTGTGCTCCTATTGGAGCATAGCAAGTCTCCAACAGATCACCCACACCCTTGTCTTAAAGATAGGACCTGCTCCCTGCCCTTGGCAGGAGCTGTGCCCAGTGCTGGGTCTTGGGGCAATGCCAACCACCCCATATCTTGGGTGCATTATGCTCTGCACCTCAAAACAGCACAGCCATGCCCACTATTTTACACCATCCTATCTTCCCCAGCAAATTCTGGAAAGACCAAGACACACTCTCTTCTGCTAGCAAGTTTGTCTGGACAGATTTCAACCAGGCAGGACAATAAAAAGAGCAAGGAGAGGTAATTCTCCCACCTCTATACTACTGACACTAAATATAGGCCTTCAGCAAACAATTTTATAGCTGTCCTTGGGTGGTGTTGATTTCAAGAAGAGAGACAATGGCAGATCTGGTGAGGAGGCAGGATAAGAAAAACTTTTATTTGCTTCTTCACCTCCAAGTCATGGGAGGAAGAGAGCATTTGTGCCTCAGTGCTGGCAAGAACCCTCTGCCCAGGGCATAGCATTCAGCAAGCGCTCCTCCTGTAACGGATTTGGCCCTCTCCAACCCTGTGTTTACACAGCCAGCTTATATTAAGAGATGAAAACATTTTTTCCTCCTTTGAAGGGAGCTCCCGGAAACAACCCACAACATCTTAGGGAGTAATTAAGCTCTCCACCCACCCACCCAGCTTTTTTCACAGACACAGTTGGTCTATTTACAGCACCTTGCATGAGAGGCCCATTTGCATGGGCAGGCTGGGGCCACATGGCTGCCAAAGGGAGACCTCGGTGCCCCCGCAGCAGGGTGGGAAGGGAAGGATCACATCTTTTCATGCCACACTTTTTGGCCTCCCATTTAGGCAACTTCAGGATCCAGCCTGGTAACAAGACTCAGGACAATTCCTCATCTGCAGGTCAGCCAGCAGAGCCCAAGGCAGAGGCTGGTGTGATTCCCAATCTACTGCCAGATAAAGCCACCTCTAAAGCAGCAACCAACCTCCTGAGGTTTGGAGCACGTGCTCCTCCAGCCTCAGATGGAAGCACCAGAGTTTGACCCAGGAGATAGCCTGGAGCTAAAGCTAACAGCATCATTCAGAATTTGGGCTACTGTCAGAGAAATTCAGCTGCAACTGCAGCTGCAAAGCAGAGCAGGTGCTGCAGCAAGTCCGAGCAGGGCTGAGCCTCCTGTGCAGCAGCCCCACTGCCACATGCCCAGACTTACCACGCCAATGCCTTCAAAAGCAAAGATTGCAGTGCCAAAGAACAGAGGGTAGGTCTTCCAGGCTGCTGCTAGAGGCAGGTTTCTGGGATCAGGAATATCCTGGAAAAAAGCCCATGCAGAGTTCAGACACAGGGAGGACAGGGAAGACCTGGCTTGTTCCCATCACTCCCCGTCACAGCCCCATGCTGCAGGGAAAGCCCTGCAGAGCAGCGGGAACCATCATGCCCACAGGAACAAGCAGTACCCCACAGCACCCAAATACCCCATTGCCGAGCTCCCTCCACCTGCCAAAACATGGGACAGCACAGAAATGAGAGAGGGGAGCCATACACACATACCCTGACAATGTACTGGTAGATCACTACAAGACTGACAAGCATGGCCACGTTGGCCAGCATGGAGAAGATGGACAGGACCTTGAGGTTCTGGATAAACGTGAGCAGCACCACAAAAGGCAGGATGGAAAGCATGTACAGGCGGGAGTCCATGGTGGGGGTCATCACCACCGTCCTGTTTGAGCTGCAGTCATTGGTGGTCCCATTTGCAGCAGACACAACCTGGGGAAGCACAGGAAGCCCTGGTGAACCCCATCACACAGGTCTAAAAGCCACACATCTTAGCAGCCCATCCCAGGTAGGTCAGAGTACCCCAAGAGCTCACTTCAAGCACAGCTAGCTGATTAAAATCAAACCAACACGTGTTTTCAGATAGTTCTGAAGCAAATCCCTGTTATCTTGCAGGGGGCAGAGGTGGGACTGGCTATGGCACCTGAGCCAGGACAGCAAATCCTGCTCGAGCCCAGGTACACTGAGCAGGAGGATTCAGCAGCCAGGCACACAGAGGGCAGAAAGCATAGCCTGCATGTTTACATTGCTCACTAGGTCAGTTGAGAAGAGAGGAAAGAGGCACTAAGTGCTATTTCCAAAGGTATCCTTTTCCTCTTGTTGCATAAAGTTCTTATCCAAGTCACACAGTCCTTCAGTTACCCAGTGCCCTGGTCACATGCAAGGACATCTGGAAACTACTGCTGGCCCCCAAGTTCACTTTCTTCATGACAAACCATTCTTTCCTTGGGGTCTTTCATTTCAAAGGCACTCCAGGCCATGTGCTCACTTCTAGAGGTAGCTCAGGCCCAGGAATCAGGTGGCTGAGCCACCCCTCCCAAGAGCATGGGCTCACTGAATCACCAATTCAGCCATGACCAAGCTGGCTCAGGTACCAGGTCCTGTCCAGTCACTGAAGCAAAGAGCAGTCTGCAAACTGATTTAACCTGCTTCAGAGCAAGTCCTGCCCCAGAGGAGAGGCTGAAGAACTCTGAGTAAACCAGCATCCTCTGTGGGAGAGGGCAGTGCAGGGCCACGCACCCATTGGACAGTGCTGCTCAAACCCCAGCCTGCCTTGCCTCTTCATGGCTTGCTCCAAAGCCATTTTTCAAACCAAAGCCCTGCCCAACACAGTGGCACCTCGCCCAAGGTACCACCTGCACCATGACTCTCCACCTAACATGCTATTCCTCACCACAAAAAGAAACAAGCAACACTCCCCTCTCCCCACCCAAAAAAATTCCAAAACCAAAGCCAAGGGGTTTCCCACCTGTGGCCTAAAAACCTGGTGTGGATTTGCAGGTTTTTGCAAATTTCCCCTGAGGCTTGAGACAGCCTTCAGTCTTTGCTGTGAGGGGCTGAGGAGAAAGAAGCCCACCCTGAAGTGGGGCAGGGGGCTGTTCCCAGGGGTGGGAGCCAGCAGCAGCCTGGCCCCTGCACACACCCTGGTCCCTCCTGCTCTTGGGGCTGGTGGATCACCAATATTGACCAGTTTACTCCTCTTGCCACCCCACAATGGGAATCTCCTCAGCTGCTGCTCCAGGAGCAGAGGAAGAGTCTCACACTGGAGGGACTCCCCATTGCTCCCCAGGAGCCCTCTCTGAAGCTGATGGCCACCACTGAAGAGCTGACGAAGGACACAGCCATGGTGGCAATGACCACTGCTGCAAGAGCACAGCAGGAGCACATGAGGAAAAAAGCTGAGCAGTGCCTGCAAGGCACTGAGCTGGTGGAGGCTGGGATGGGGACTCATTATTCCCAGTTTCTTACAGAACAGCAGCCAGCCAAGCGGTTCAGCGTTTCTGTTTATTTCCTCCTGAGGCCTGGCAGGAAGAAACTCTTTCTCTAAAGATGTAATTAAGCTTCAGAGCCACAGGATGAGGAAATAAACTGGAATGCAAACAGATCCAAGGAAGGGAGAAGAGAGGTTCACAGCAAGTGCTGGGACCTACACATTATCATCGACACCAATAAACCAATTAACTGAGGGGGACAGGATAGAAAATGCACAGTCCCTCTGCTTTTGTCCACTCACTAAGGATGGTCCCACTTTTCCTGGGCAACACAGACACCTCCAGCACCTCTGCAAAATCAGAGATTCTCAGGAGAACCTGCTCTGTTTGAACAGGAAAACCAACCCTCCTAAGTATCTGGGCAGAGGAGTGGACTTTTCTGAGCAGCATATCCTACAGAAACCAGACCTTTGGGGGAAAACAGGGCACAGGAGCTAAGAAAAACCCAAGCACCTTCACACCCTCTCACCTCCCCCAGCTCATGAAGGAGGTGTAAGTCCAACCTGTTTCAGATTGTCCGCCAGAAAGACAAAGTACACACAGCAGAAACCCAGCTGAGTGATGATCAGGAAAAGTCCCACTATACGCCTGGAAAGCAAAAGAGCAGCATTTGTCAGCCAGATCATACAGAAATAAGAGCCCACTTGGGTTGCCTTGGGTTGCACTCTCCAGTCTCCCCATCCCATCCCTTCCACAGGGTCAGGATCAGCCTCAGGAGAAAAGTCTCCTTTTTGGGTTTAGCATCTCCAGTCTGCTGTTGAATTGTCAGAGCTGGAGACAACACAGTCCTTGGACATAGGAATATGTGAATGCTTCCATCCCCTGATGGGCAATGATCTGTGTGATGCAATGTGGGACACCCACAGGGCAGGGAGCAGCCACTGGACACATTCCATGCCTAGCAAGATGGGCCAGCATTGCAAGACCCTATTCACCCCTTTGTTATGCTGTGGAGACTTAGTTATCCGACACATTTAGTATAAGTCACATCTGGATGGGGACAGTACTGGATCAAAGACCTCAGCATTACCCTCTGGGGGACACTGAGCACTCAAGGCAGGTGAGCCAAACAGCATTTTATGTCACTTGTGCTTATCTGATGACACAGCTCAGTGATCAGAGGCTCTTCTGTCCCAGCTGCAGCAATGCTAGGCTCAAAGACAAGTCTCAGCCTGGGGCAGGGGAGCAGTACCTTCCCCAGATGGCATGTGTCCTCAGGCAGGCATTGGGAGTTGCCTCCAGCCCATACATCACAGCACCTCCATAGTCCAGGAACTGCTTCTGGAACCTGTCCAGAGAAGGGAGAAGGATCATCACATCAGCCCTGTCTGCTACTTCCCAAGGCAAATAGTGACATTAAAAGGAAAACAGCTCCTGTGAAAAAGAAGAGAAGTTCCCAGCTGAGGCTTTGGCATGGGCAACTTGCTGCTGAGGGGCTTCAGAAAAACCCCAGGGCTTTTTGGGCAAGAGGGAAGAACTGTAGGAGTTGCAGGGCTGAGAAGGGGAGTTGCTCCTTACCTGTTGCAGAAGTGATGGGCACATTTGACCAGGATGCCCATGCAGTGCACAGCCACGACTCCCATCACCAGCAGGCTCAGAGGACCCAGCTGCAGGGAAGAGAGGGGGAAGGCTGCACTCTGATGGCCAAAGGCAGAGCTGCACTGTGCCTTCCACTTCCAGACGAAACTCCACGGGCTGGGTGAGTGCAAACACTGCTGGAGGCTGAACCAGAGCTCTGGTGCAGCTCCCAGGAACCAGCCCCCCAGGACCAAGTAACCTGACAGAGCCACGAGCTTGGCAGGAATGAAGCAAAAGAAGCAAGTTGGGGCAGTTTGGGTGTAGCAAAGCACTTCCAGGATTGTTTTCCAAACTATCTTGCACATCTCTACTATGCAGGTGATGAAGAGGTCATGACCTGGACACAGTGTCCTGCCTGACCCCAGCAGAGGAAACCACAGGTCCACCTCACACACTGAACTGCCCCACACCAGGCAGCAACAATGCAGGAGCAGCAGAAACAGTCTCAGCAATGAAACAAAGCCACAGAGCTTGGGGTGCAAACATGTACAAGTCACCAAACACTGAGAGGTGTCTGGGCAGGGACTCAAGCCCCAGCACCCCCAACACTGGCTATGTGAGCTGCCCAGTGCCCCGGCGTCACTCTGCCCCACAAGCTCCAGCACAGCAGGGCTGAGCTGCCTTACCAGGATGCCAGCATTCTTCACAGCCAGAGGCAGCCCCAGCAGCCCCGTCCCAATATTCCCCTTCAGCAGATGGATCAGGGTCTGGTACCACCTGAGGGAGAGCAGATGCAGAGGTCACTGTCAGCAGGTGCCCACACCCAGACTATACAGAGCTTATCCTGTTAAGGGTGCACAGCAGCTCTGAACTGCTGCAGGGAATGCACATGGAGGCCATGATCTGTCCCCTGAACCCACCTCAACCACCTGGGACTGAGCTAGGTGTGAAAGCAAAGACTGAACAAACAGATTTGGATGGGCATTTGCAAAACCAACTTCATGGCAAAACCCAGCATAAGCACAGCCCAGCACCAAGGAGCTGCACAAGGAAGTCTCTGAGTTGAAGGGATCTGTCAGGCAAAGACAGCATCCTCTGCACACCTGGGCACGAGGAAGCCCCCAGAACATGGCTGGCTCTGAATCTGGGCATGCTGTTTGCTTGCCAGAGTTCCTCATCAAATGAAGGTGGAATGGGAAAATATTGGGAAAAGCATCAACCACTGCCCACTGCCAGCAAGCCCAGCTTCACCAGAGAGCAAAGAGCTACACTGGGGCAGCTGCTCTCTTGGTGCCAGCACCCCACAGATGCAGGACCACACCTCTGCCCTCATCACTCTCATGAGAACTCCCCATAAAACCACAGTTCCACCATCCTCTAGCAAAGTCAGCAGGGAGCCACCATGACCTCCTCCGCCCTCACCAGTGCCAGCCCAGCCCAGGAAAGAGGGAAGCATCACTCACGTTGTCCCGTTGGTCTCCCCGAAGCGCTGGTAGGACTCGGGGTGGGCAAAGCCATTCATGCCATCGGGAGGGCTCCCCTCCGGTGTGACATCTGTGGAACTGTAGTCATTGTAGTCCTCGCTGCGGAGGCGCCGGGTGGACATGGTCCCTGTGGGGACAGCGGCATTAGGGGTGCCCAGCTCAACAGCCCCATTCTCAGGTTCCTTGGGGTCAGCCATTGTGCAGAGAGACCGGCTCGCACTGCCAGAGCAAGGTCTCCTCCAGGGCTTTTATACAGCACATGCTCCCGCCCAAGCAATCACAGAGTTGGCATGTCCTAAGGTCAAAGGTGCATGGCACATTCCCACTGGCTCTTCCTCCAGGCTCGTGCCCATGTTTTGGGCACACCCAGACAGAACGGGGTCAGGATCCTGCAGGCAGAGCTTGGATGTGACCCAATTCCTGTCAGGCACGGGAGCTGCGTACCCCTGCTCTAAGGGTGGTGAGTGTGACACCACAGGCAGTGGGGTAGGAGGGGACATGCTGGCACTGTGTCCCCTGCTCTGGCACTCGGGACTAGGGCTGTCAAGTGGACAGGCCAGGAAAGTGTAACTGCTTTTAACTCGCACACAGCGTGCTGCAAGGGAACAGCTTGCTCTTGCCAAGGAAGGGAAAGTTTCCTAACTTCTCTTTTTTTTCTTTTCCTTTTTTTTTTTATCCTTATTGAAGGCTTTTTATTAAAGAGAATTTTTACAAAAATTTATTATACACCCATCAGAGAGGAGCACAGACCATGTGCTGAAGCGAAACACTTGGCCCAAAGGTTTCACAGCCAAGGAGTGCCTATGGGAAAAAGAGACTTCCCAGGATGAGGCACCTGCGCAGCCTGGAGCTCTTGCTCCAACAGAAACTCCAACAGTGTCCAGCAAGCCAGGAGCACCAGCACAAGCCTCACCAAGGACACACACCTCATGCCTTTGTCTGGAAAACAGTCAGCTGGTTCAATTCCCACACGTGCCACACCCAGCATCCCGAACACCCACTGGGAAGGAGCACCAGAGGCAGGGAAATTATGTGTAAGGCTCTTGCGCCACAGACTGGTGACCCAGTCCCTGCCCCACGGCTCCTCTGGGCTGTCATGCCCCAGGCTTCACACCTGCCCCAGTAGTCCTGGTGCTCCCCATCCCACTCCCCAACACTGGTAAAGAACTGGGAACAAGAGGAAGCAGCAGAGAAATGCAACTACTGCAAAAAACTGTCTCGTTTCCTGCTCTTCATGAACCCACTGAGTCACACAAGCGCCTGCTAGATGCAACCTCAGCACAGACCAACACATCTGGCTGTGCCAGAAATGCTCAGTCTGGGCCACCTGGGTGCTGCTTCACCCTCAGAGCACCCAGGCATTCCCCAGAGCACCACTCTGCAAACCTGGTGAGCTGCAACCACTGGGAGGGTCCAGCCTGGCAATCAGAAGGTAGCAGGGAGCAAGGGTTTTTCCTCAGGTCTGGATGCTCCAGATCCCAGCTGCTCTGGAGCAGTTATCCAGGCCACAACAGCAGTGCTGTATTTCTGCAGCACCAGGCAACACCAGCAGCAGGAAGCACAGTGTGTCCCATGGAGTACCAGGCTCTGGAGCAGCAGTGAGGCTGGCTGGCTGGCTGGCAGGCACTCCAGAGCCAAAGGCAGCACATGCATCACTCCTGCCCAGCCTCCTCCCTCACAGCTGGGACACGTAATCGTGTCCTGAACCGGCTCCGCCGCAGGCAGGGCGATCCGGCGAGGCAGGCACCGGGAAGAGCGGCAGCAGGAGTTTACACAAGGAAAGCGTTAGAAGCCATTTGTCATCGGTGACAGGCCCAAGGGGCAGGAGAGAAACCTGGGAGGCTCTGCCAAGCACCATGGGCTGGCAGAGGGCAAGGAGAGTGGGCAGAGGGGGTGCAGGACTGGGTTGGGCATGGGTACCCTTCCCAAAGATGGCCCACACAGCATCCAAAGTACCCAAGAGCAGTGGCTGAGATAAACACAACGTGCTGACATCACTCTGCCTGATCGCTCCCTGTGGATTTTTTTCCCTTTCAAGCAGGCCCATCTGCTTTCTGCTTTGAAGAGCCAGGGAAATGCATTCATCGTGACTTGCCTGCCTTGTGTCTGGATTAAAGGTTGCGTAGCAGCAGGGAGCGAGCACTCTGCTCTCCTGCAACCAACAAGGAAAAGGTGCAAAACTTGTCTCATCCACACGACAAACATTTAAAACCAAACCAAAACTCCACTACGCCATTTCCTTGTCCTTGGAAACAGCAAAGGCAGGAACATCTACATTTGGTTCCCACTTCAAACCCAACTCCTCAGCCACTTTCATGTGCTTTTTTTGCCACCCACACACAGAAGCAATTTCATCCGATTAGGAAAGCTGGGGGGGTAGTGACAGCAATTTGTCCCTTACAGTGACAGCCCCATGCCAGAAGTCAAAAGCAAGATGTGACTTGCTGCTGACCCTGACAGCTCTCCCCAGCTGAGCTGGGGCTGTGTGTAGATCAGGAAATCTTCCGGAAAAGTGAGCTTCAGAGCAAAACTCACTGCCACTTCCCACCATGCATGTCAAATCCTTCATTTCCAAAGCACTATTTGTAATAACTCACCTCAGCATGACACAAGGGAGAGCCAGCGCTGCCAGATCCCCCTGCCCTGCCTGCAGGGAGTCCACAGACAAGCCCCTTCCCCCTCCCACCATGTCCATGCCAACCTGACACCTCCCAGTCACAGCGTCAGTCCTCTTGTCCCTGTGCTACTCAGTGCTCCCACAGCTCCCACAGGAGAACCGGCCTTTTCACCTTTCCAACGTTTCACAGCATGGCCCAGTGCCCCACAGCGCAGTTTCTCCCCACACGGAGGCTGCTGGGCACAAACCCCACAGTCCCCACAGCTCCCGCCCCAGCCAGGCTGTGCTGCCCAGCTCCCCTTGCCCCTCTACAGAGCAGCACAGCTGAAGCCTGCAGAGCGTGGGGCTCCCTGCACCTTCCCAGTGCCACAGAGCATCCCGCACCCTTCCCAGCACCTCACATGGGGGGCTGTGCGCCCTACACTGCACGGCACGCCCGGACACTCCCAGAGGAGCCCCAGGGGGTGCCAGCCTTCCTGCAGGGCAAGCCAGCACGCCCCGGCACACCCATGTCAGCCTCCAGCACCCCCGAANACGGGAGCGGAGCTGGGCAGCGGCCGGGAGCGGAGTGCTGTGAGGGAGCTGGGGTTGTTCGGCCTGCAGGAGCCTCGGGGGTGGCTTTATCACGCTGTACAACTCCCTGAAAGGACGGTAGTGAAGCCAGGTGGCGTCGGGCTCTGCTCCCAGGCAACCAGCGACATGATGATTTGAAAGGTTGAGATTTTAGCTGAGAGTTAGAACCAATTCATATTGAAGTTAGATACACCAACGATAGGTTAATGATTATTAGATGCTTAAGCTAAAGCTAATTGTT